>OZ038506.1:14662277-14707277 GCA_964036315.1 Acanthosepion esculentum | reverse complement strand
TGGTTGACTTTTACTTCTTTGTTCTTGCTAAGTATTTATTTGCGGTTGTAATTAAATACTGTTGTATTTGAACATTGAATTTATACTTAGTTATTAACGGCCACCATACGTCATAAAAAATATACATTCTGTCCGGAGACATTACAGGTAACTTTTTCGTCAACATTCAGTATAAATGCTGGATTTTTTTTCTTTTACGTCATCGTCTGTCATGCATGCACAGCGGTCCACACTGCAAGGGAGTTTTGTTTTTGTTTTCTGAATGTACTTCCGTAATCTTTTGTAGTCGATCGTAATAAGACAGCAGCTATGAACATTGAAGGGTGTTCATGTTTATTAAAATAAATATCCATTCTACTAATTTTTATTTTGTTAAAAATGCTTGACTAATAATAATAATAATAATAATAAATGTCTGTTTGACTTTATTTAAATTTAATTTTTTTTTCCTTTTCTTTTTTTTTAATTTTATTGTTTTATCCTTATTATTATTTTATTATTTTTTAACTTTTCCACGCTTCCAGTGGAACTTTCCGTAAATGAATCCCGCTTTTTATTTAAGCATAGTATATCGGTGTCAATGTGTCTATACACACACACACACACACACACACACACACACACACATATATATATATATATGCGTGTGTGTGCGTGCGTATGTGTGTCTACATGTAAGCACATAGGTAAGGATCGTATTGGCTGTTAGCCTATTTTTACCTGTTTTTCATGATAATCGCCAATGCATACCCACCTCTGACATTTCATCTGGTAATATCCATTGCGATTTACACTAAGTTAAAACTTAGTATGGTCATTTACATATCCCTATGTTATTTCCCTGAATGAACTCTTGAACATTGAACATCTGAAATATATATATATATATATATATATATATATATATATATATATATATATATATATATATATATAGATCAAATGTTGTCTATTCTGGAAGATGCCAAATTCAAGGAATAATCGAATTTTATGGCACTTTTCACCACCGACTCCCATTACAGCCGAGACGGACGGTCGTTTATTTAGGGAGGAGTAATACAATCGGTTACTTTTTTCCATTACATAAATTAATCTGTTGCGAACGGATTATGCAAAGAAGAATTACGATTAGGTTGGATTAACCAAAATAGAATCAAAATTTCAAACTGTTTAGATATGTATCATAACTGTAAATTAGTCTAGTCTCAACGGGTAAAAGCAAAGAAGAATTACGATTAGGTTGGCTTAACCAAAACAGAATCAGCATTTCAATTTTAGATATATATCATAACTGTAAATTTGTTAAGTGCAAACGGGTTAAGCAAAGAAGTATTAAGATTAAGGTTGTATTATCCAAAACGAAATCTATAATTCAACTTGTTTGGCTATAAATCTTATCTGTAAATAAGTCAGTGTCGATAAGGTAAAGGAGGAATAATATTTAGAATGGATGAACCAATAGCAGAATGTACAATTCCAATTCTTTGACTAAGCAGCTTATCTGTAAATTAATCTCATCTAAGTGGTTTAGGGAGAGAATAATAAAAGAAGAATTGACTATTAGATTGAATCGCGTAAATCATTGAATCTTGTAAATCAATCTTTTCTCATTCCCCTCCCGCCACATTTCTCTCCTGCAGTAAGTAAAGAAAGTTTATTTCTTACCTTGATGCTATGAATTAAATGAATATGAGATCGTATATTCCGGACAGCTCCCATTCGAAGCCTTGTGTCAATCACTTAAACCAACAAAACAAAGCAGTGGTCGCAACAACATCTACCGTCGAGTGAAATATACATTCAGTCTGGACCCATTATACGTAGCTGTTTTGTCAACATTCTATATATGTATTTCGGGGTTTTTATGTTACATCTTCGTCTGGTATGCATGTCCACCCAACTGCAACTTCTAGGACGTAATTTTTGTCGCTGAATTGACTTCTGTAATCACGAGCTGTACACATATCAGAATACAGCGTCTGCGAGCACTGAGGTATGACCATGTTTACTGACATAAATATTCATCCGGTATGGAGAAAAGTTACAGTTAATTCTCACGTCGATGTCACTTTAAATCGTAAACATGAGCCCCTTATTGTTATTTTTTTAAATAGAAGTTATTTGAGTTCCATTACATTATAGAACTTGGAATTGTTCCAGCATTTCGTGTGGCACATAAGATTATTATAAGATTATTAGCTGAACATTAACGAAGGAAAGAATGTGCTAAAATCATTAAATAAAAAAGAACAAGGTTAGAGTTTAGATAAATATTCGAAGTTTGTTTGTGAAATACGAAATACATACACCAACAAATACACACACACACACACACACATACATATATATATATATATATATATATATATATTTTTTTTTTTTTTTTTTTTTTTTTTTTAAGCGTATCACCCCAAGCAAGGCTGGAGGCCACTATCACGCAAGGGGTTATAGAAGGGTTGGAGGAAGGGCAGATAGGAGTGGTAAAGGAGAGGATGTGGAGAAAGAGAAAGACTGGGTCGATCAAGGCAAGGGGGTTACAGAAGATTTGGAGCGAGAGCAGATAGGAATGAAAGGTGAAAGGATGTGGAGAAGGGAAGTGGATAGATCAAGGCAACTGGAGATGTCGATTGACGCTACACTTAAACCGTTGGAGATTGTATTTGTCAGGGAAACAGTAATAGGGAAAGGAGTTCCATAGGCGAGATGTGCGAGACATGAAGCTATTGGAGTAGAAGAGACGTCTACATCTAACAGTTTCCACGGTGTAGGGGTGGGAACGGGATGCCAGCCTCGTAGGGCGTTTAAATTCACGAGGCCTAGGGACAAGCGAAAGCAGCTTCTCGGAGCAATTACCGTGAAAGTATTTGTAAAAAAGACAGAGCGAGGCAACATCGCGTCTGTGAGAGAGCGACTGCAGACGAGATAACAGATCAGGGCCAATCACATTGCATATCCGTCTCTGGATCTTATCAAGAACCCTGAGGCAAACAGCAGGGGGCCCAGACCATATATGGCAGCAATACTTCATGCAAGGGCGAATGGTCGATTTATAGACTTGGAGGATCGATTCCGGGGAGAAAAATTTCCTGGCTCGGCACAGGGAAACAACTTTCCTTGCGGTGGATGATGCAACTGACTCGATGTATTTGTTCCATCTCAGATCAGCGGACAGCGTGAGACCGAGCAGCCGCAGAGAGGAGCTCTCGAGAAGTTGGTCTTCAGATATTCTAATGGGATGCAGGGATGGATCCTTGTGGTGGTTAATAGAGAGCAGTTTTGTTTTAGAGGCGTTAAAGTTAACCATCCATTTCTCGCCCCAGTTCACAACCGATTGGAGGTCCTTTTCAATTTGAGCTGCCAGGTTAACTTTGTCAGCATCACTAGATTTGTGTTTGAGGCAGGAGTAAATTGTGGTGTCGTCAGCGTAGATGCCGACTTGGGAGTCTATGGCGTCAGGAAGGTCGTTTATAAATATGAGGAACAGAGTTGGGCCTAGGATGGAGCCTTGAGGAACACCTGCGTTAGTGGGATAGGAGCTGGAGATGAATCCACTGAGAACGACCTTCAATTCCCGGTTTGACAGGAATGATTGTATTAGGTCAAACAATCGACCTGTGATACCATAACCCTGGAGCTTGCGAAGAAGGCCGGCATGCCAAACTCTATCAAACGCTTTGGAGATGTCAAGGGCCACGGCACGAGCTTCACCGTTATTATGGATAGCTTGGGAGACAAATTCAGTGATGGCCGTAAGCACATCGGCAGTAGATCGGGCAAAGCGGAAATCATACTGCTTGTCTGAGAGCAGATCATGGGATATCAGATGATTAATCACTTCGGAGTTGATAATGGCCTCGAAGACGTTGCCGAAGAGGGGTCGGAGACTGATAGGACGCTAATTGGAAGGGTCGGAGGGGTCACCAGAGTTCTTAAAGACAGGAACAATGGTTGAGGGCTTCCAGCAGTCAGGAAAACAGGACTCCTTGAGGCAGCGGTTGTATAATTTAGAGAGGGCAGGCGCCAGTTCAGGCGCGCATTTCTTCAGGAAAATGGCTGGTATCCCGTCGCCACCAGTAGCCTTGTGGTGATCTAAGTTAGAAATAATGCCCAATACCGACGACGGGGTTATGTGCAATCCGTTCAAGAGGGCCTCAGTTCTGGGAGGGGAATCGGGCAAGGGTACCCCGGAAGAGTCTAGCGTTGAATTGGAAGAAAACTTCCGAGCAAAGCATTTGGCCTTGTCGGCAGAGGTGGTCAGGACCTCAAACTGATTGAACAGGGGAGGAATGGAGGGTTTGTTATTGTTCAGAACGCTCTTGCAGAGGCGCCAATAATCTTTGGAGTCAAATTTGCGGGATGCAATACGTTCCTTCATCCGAGCAGCGGAATAGTGACTTGGCATCGTCGAGGATACACTTACACTCGTTACGGGCAGAGGTAAATAGACGTCTATTGAAGTCGGACATATCACTACGAAAACGGTGGAAGAAGTGCTTCCTATGAGCAATGGCGGCTGAGCAAGCAGCTGTGAACCAGGGGGAGGAGCGCGGTTTGACCTTGAATTTCCTGGAGGTGATGAAAGCGTCGATTCAAGCTTTAACCCAGAAAGAGACCTCTGAAACACAATCTTGAATGGGGAGCTTAAATACAGCATCCCAGGGGACATCGCGGAGGAAGTCACGAAACGAGTCCCAGTCAGCCCGTTGGTAGCAGAATGTGGTTCTGGTGGTAGGAGGCTCCTTGCAGGGGGTGGAGCTGAAGGAGATGCTAACAGACACTACAGCATGATCGGAGTTACCGATAGGACAGAGCTGCGTGGCACTACAAGACTCAGGGATGGAGGTAAAACGCAGGTCGAGGAATGATGCCTTACAGTCACGGTTGTAAGCAAAACGCGTGGGGAAATCGATTATCTGAGTGAGGGATTGAGAGACTGAAAAGTTGAGAGTATGAATGCCTGCGAGGTCGGTAGTAGCGTTCTTAAGCCACTGGTTGTGATGGGCGTTAAAATCGCCAAACACAAATATGTGAGCGTACGGATGGACAGAGAGGGCCCTATCTATGCTGTCAGAAATGACATCGAGTATCCCACAGTCCTGAGAGGATGGAGAGCGGTAGAGGAAGAAAAGATAGCTTACAGCATTGAGAAGAGATAGCCGGAGACACAAGTACGAATGATCCGGCGATTCGAGAGAGCACTCTCTAGCCAGAGGGAGATGGTCCTTGACGTAGACACCCAGGCCATGCATGTGGGTTAGAGAGTCTTTTCTGAGGAGAGGAAGGTATCCAGGGATCGAGAGATCAGAGGAAGGGATAGAAGAGTCAAGAGTCTCACACAGGGCCAGTATATCCGGGCACTTACCAATGAGGAAAGATTCAACGCTGCAGAAGTTGGTTCTAATCCCACGGATGTTGGTGAAGGAGATATTTAAAGGTTTGGGTGATTTTTGGAAGGCTGGTTTAGGTTTATATTTCTGGTTTTTGTAATTCATGTGGATAATTGGTGTTGGAAAAAGAGAAGGCCTGAGTTAAAGGAAGCCGACGGTTATCACCCATGACGCGGGCAGAGAGGGGGTTTGGCACAGCCTGAATCATAATGTGGCCTCAGGGTCCCCACCGGAAATGACTGCAGGGACACCTATCCATGCGCGACATGGCACTACAGACACCCCGATATTATGCAACTGCTGATCAGAGCGGCCGCTCAAGACGCTGCGCAAGAGTTAGGGCTCCTAACTACCAGTCGGAAACAGCAACCAGGGAACTGCCAACCGTGTACCCTCAGAATGAACAGGCAATGCCACAGACGACACGCATCACAGGAGAAACACAGCGGCACCATTACAGAGGCCAGAGAGAGGGAGAGAGAGATCCGGGAACCCCTTCCTAAACACGAAACAAGGTTTGAGCCTCTAATCGTGTCCAATAGAGGGGGGAGGAGTGTAGACCGGGCGGTAGGAAAGCCTACCTGCTCCTATTACATATAACATATACAACGATGACAACAAAACAATAGAGGGAGATTTAGTAGGGATAGTCGCAGGGAGGGATAGGAATAACATTGTATTGTATACATTAACAGTATGTTTTAACTTAGTATAAATCCCATTGACCTATATTTAAAAAAAAATGTAATATTACGAGTTAGGTTAGAATAGTTAGTTCTAAAATAAGATATGTTAGGGGGTCCAAAAGCACCGGTTAACAAAAAGGAAAAAAACAAAAATACAAATAAAAAAAAAAGAATTAAAATAAAAATAATAAAAATTTTGAAATTATCATCATCATCATGGCTTGGCTTCGCAAAACGAAGATCAAGGGTGAGTCTGTACACGTCACTTGCCGGCAAGATAAGTCCAATGCGGTACAGGCATACACAGTCGCGGTAGTTGCAGCTGAAAGTTGGTCCAGCACGTCGTACAATACGATTTTAGTCAGGCGATGATTCTCCATCCATGTCCAGCCCAGCGAATCTGGAACTTCAGCAGCATGGGTTCAATGATTAACATTTCTGACGAAGTCATTCCAGTGGATGTTAAGAAATATATACATATATATATTAAGAAATATATATATATATATATTATATATATATATATATATAAGGATACTGCATCAAAAATATGTGAAAACGCTACACCCTCTTTTCAAGAGAAAAAGAAGAAAAGAAAAAGAGTAAAAAAGACCCAAGATACACCCTCTTATCACGAGGAAAGGAAGAAAGAAAAAGAAAGAAAGAAACAAGATAATCACTCTTTTCGCGAGAAAAGGTAGAAAAGAGAAAAGAAAAAAAAGAAAGACACAAGATACACCCCCTTTTCACGAGAAAAGGAAGGAAAAAGATAAACAGTAAGAAAGAAAAGAGTGCAGATGATTTGAATGTTTGTTCTGTTTTTATTCAGATCAACCAATCGGAATGGCCTTTTGCTAATTTCAAAGTAAGGGGAAAACAAAAGTTAAGAAGCAATCATACGTACGAGGTCATGACCTGCAGATTTAGAATCGTAGACAGCATCGAAACGTCACATTGTCATACTCAAAGGACACCCTGCTTTGATTTGAATATATGACAGAAGTCGTAACATAAATATTTCAATATTTACACTATCGTCCATTTAACTGGGCATCGGTTAAAATTAATTTCGTATTATTTTCATTAATGTATTATTATTATATTTTTGTATAATTCAGTCCTCTAGTGGCGGTTCTTTGTTAGGAAAGTAAGTGGAGTAACTCCACGTTATCGATTTCTGTATATTTCAAACGTAAATATATTTGATCTTTCCAATTTTATTATCGGTTTCTGTATAATTAACAGGTAAATATATTTCATCTGTCCAATTCGTTTATTGATTTCTGTATTAGGCGCTAAGTAATAATTAAATAAACTATAGACGAGTTGATATGTGGTTAAACAAAATAAATCAAACGAGACAAAGCAGCTAACAGCAGTTGAAAAAGATCCTTTGCCGTCAAAGTAATAATTAAATAACCCATAGAGGTGTTGATATGCCGCTAGACAAAATGAGTTAAACGAGACCAAGTAGCTAACAGCAGATGGGCTACAGACTTGGCCGTCAATGTAATAATCAAATATTTCCAATTTGATAACAAATTTCTTAATTAATTTCTTAATAATTAAATATGTCACCTTCAAATATATATATATATATATATATATATGTGTGTGTGTGTGTGTGTGTGTGTATATATATGTAGATAGAGAGAGAGAGAGAGAAAGAGATAAACATAATTAGATACATAAATTGACAAGAAGAAAGACAGCCAGATAGATAGATAGATAGCGAGAGAGAGAGATAAACACAATTAGATCATTATATAGATAAATTGACAAAAAGAAAGACAGCCAGATAGATAGATAGATAGATATATAGATAGATAGATAGATAGATAGATTATTGGCTTGATGGATAAGAAGATAATTAGATAGATAGATAGATAGATAGACAGACAGATAGAGAGAGAGAGAGAAAGACAATTAGATCATCAGATAGATAAATTGACAGAAAGAAAGACAGCCAGATAGATAGATAGACAGATAGATAGATTATTGGATTGATGGATAAAAGATAGATAGATAGATAGATAATTGGATAGATAGATAGAGAGAGAGAGAAAGACAATTAGATCATTAGATAGGTAAATTGACAGAAAGAAAGACAGCCAGATAGGATAGATAGATAGATAGATTATTGGATTGATGGATAAAAGATAGATAGATAGATAGATAGATAGATAGATAGATAGATAATTGGATAGATAGATAGAGAGAGAGAGAAAGACAATTAGATCATTAGATAGATAAATTGACAGAAAGAAAGACAGCCAGATAGATAGATAGACAGATAGATTATTGGATTGATGGATAAAAGATAGATAGATAGATTATTGGATTGATGGATAAAAGATAGATAGATAGATAATTGGATAGATGGATAGAGAGAGAGAGAAAGACAATTAGATCATTAGATAGATAAATTGACAGAAAGAAAGACAGCCAGATAGATAGATAGACAGATAGATTATTGGATTGATGGATAAAAGATAGATAGATAGATAGATAGATAGATAGATAGATAGATAGATAGATAGATAGATAGATAGATAGATAGATAATTGGATAGATAGATAGAGAGAGAGAGAAAGACAATTAGATCATTAGATAGATAAATTGACAGAAAGAAAGACAGCCAGATAGATAGATAGACAGATAGATTATTGGATTGATGGATAAAAGATAGATAGATAGATTATTGGATTGATGGATAAAAGATAGATAGATAGATAATTGGATAGATGGATAGAGAGAGAGAGAAAGACAATTAGACCATTAGATAGATAAATTGACAGAAAGAAAGACAGCCAGATAGATAGATAGACAGATAGATTATTGGATTGATGGATAAAAGATAGATAGATAGATAGATAGATAGATAGATAGATAGATAATTGGATAGATAGATAGAGAGAGAGAGAAAGACAATTAGATCATTAGATAGGTAAATTGACAGAAAGAAAGACAGCCAGATAGGATAGATAGATAGATAGATTATTGGATTGATGGATAAAAGATAGATAGATAGATAGATAGATAGATAGATAGATAGATAGATAATTGGATAGATAGATAGAGAGAGAGAGAAAGACAATTAGATCATTAGATAGATAAATTGACAGAAAGAAAGACAGCCAGATAGATAGATAGACAGATAGATTATTGGATTGATGGATAAAAGATAGATAGATAGATTATTGGATTGATGGATAAAAGATAGATAGATAGATAATTGGATAGATGGATAGAGAGAGAGAGAAAGACAATTAGATCATTAGATAGATAAATTGACAGAAAGAAAGACAGCCAGATAGATAGATAGACAGATAGATTATTGGATTGATGGATAAAAGATAGATAGATAGATAGATAGATAGATAGATAGATAATTGGATAGATAGATAGAGAGAGAGAGAAAGACAATTAGATCATTAGATAGATAAATTGACAGAAAGAAAGACAGCCAGATAGATAGATAGACAGATAGATTATTGGATTGATGGATAAAAGATAGATAGATAGATTATTGGATTGATGGATAAAAGATAGATAGATAGATAATTGGATAGATGGATAGAGAGAGAGAGAAAGACAATTAGATCATTAGATAGATAAATTGACAGAAAGAAAGACAGCCAGATAGATAGATAGACAGATAGATTATTGGATTGATGGATAAAAGATAGATAGATAGATAGATAGATAGATAGATAGATAGATAGATAGATAATTGGATAGATAGATAGAGAGAGAGAGAAAGACAATTAGATCATTAGATAGATAAATTGACAGAAAGAAAGACAGCCAGATAGATAGATAGACAGATAGATTATTGGATTGATGGATAAAAGATAGATAGATAGATTATTGGATTGATGGATAAAAGATAGATAGATAGATAGATAGATAGATAGATAATTGGATAGACAGATAGAGAGAGAGAGAAAGACAATTAGATCATTAGATAGATAAATTGACAGAAAGAAAGACAGCCAGATAGATAGATAGACAGATAGATTATTGGATTGATGGATAAAAGATAGATAGATAGATTATTGGATTGATGGATAAAAGATAGATAGATAGATAATTGGATAGATAGATAGAGAGAGAGAGAAAGACAATTAGATCATTAGATAGAGAAATTGACAGAAAGAAAGACAGCCAGATAGATAGATAGACAGATAGATAGATTATTGGATTGATGGATAAAAGATAGATAGATAGATAGATAGATAGATAGATAGAGAGAGAGAGAAAGACAATTAGATCATTAGATAGATAAATTGACAGAAAGAAAGACAGCCAGATAGATAGATAGACAGATAGATTATTGGATTGATGGATAAAAGATAGATAGATAGATTATTGGATTGATGGATAAAAGATAGATAGATAGATAAATTGACAGAAAGAAAGACAGCCAGATAGATAGATAGACAGATAGATTATTGGATTGATGGATAAAAGATAGATAGATAGATAGATAGATAGATAGATAGATAGATAGATAGATAGATAATTGGATAGATAGAGAGAGAGAGAGAGAAAGACAATTAGATCATTAGATAGATAAATTGACAGAACGAAAGACAGCCAGATAGATAGATAGACAGATAGATTATTGGATTGATGGATAAAAGATAGATAGATAGATAGATAGATAGATAGATAGATAGATAATTGGATAGATAGAGAGAGAGAGAAAGACAATTAGATCATTAGATAGATAAATTCACAGAAAGAAAGACAGCCAGATAGATAGATAGACAGATAGATTATTGGATTGATGGATAAAAGATAGATAGATAGATTATTGGATTGATGGATAAAAGATAGATAGATAGATAATTGGATAGATGGATAGAGAGAGAGAGAAAGACAATTAGATCATTAGATAGATAAATTGACAGAAAGAAAGACAGCCAGATAGATAGATAGACAGATAGATTATTGGATTGATGGATAAAAGATAGATAGATAGATTATTGGATTGATGGATAAAAGATAGATAGATAGATAGATAATTGGATAGATGGATAGAGAGAGAGAGAAAGACAATTAGATCATTAGATAGATAAATTGACAGAAAGAAAGACAGCCAGATAGATAGATAGACAGATAGATTATTGGATTGATGGATAAAAGATAGATAGATAGATAGATAGATAGATAATTGGATAGATAGATAGATAGATAGAGAAAGACAATTAGATCATTAGATAGATAAATTGACAGAAAGAAAGACAGCCAGATAGATAGATAGACAGATAGATTATTGGATTGATGGATAAAAGATAGATAGATAGATAGATAGATAGATAGATAGATAATTGGATAGATAGATAGAGAGAGAGAGAAAGACAATTAGATCATTAGATAGATAAATTGACAGAAAGAAAGATAGCCAGATAGATAGATAGACAGATAGATTATTGGATTGATGGATAAAAGATAGATAGATAGATAGATAGATAGATAATTGGATAGATAGATAGATAGAGAGAGAAAGACAATTAGATCATTAGATAGATAAATTGACAGAAAGAAAGACAGCCAGATAGATAGATAGACAGATAGATTATTGGATTGATGGATAAAAGATAGATAGATAGATAGATAGATAGATAGATAATTGGATAGATAGATAGAGAGAGAGAGAAAGACAATTAGATCATTAGATAGATAAATTGACAGAAAGAAAGACAGCCAGATAGATAGATAGACAGATAGATTATTGGATTGATGGATAAAAGATAGATAGATAGATTATTGGATTGATGGATAAAAGATAGATAGATAGATTATTGGATTGATGGATAAAAGATAGATAGATAGATAATTGGATAGATAGATAGAGAGAGAGAGAAAGACAATTAGATCATTAGATAGATAAATTGACAGAAAGAAAGACAACCAGATAGATAGATAGACAGATAGATTATTGGATTGATGGATAAAAGATAGATAGATAGATTATTGGATTGATGGATAAAAGATAGATAGATAGATAGATAGATAGATAATTGGATAGATAGATAGAGAGAGAGAGAAAGACAATTAGATCATTAGATAGATAAATTGACAGAAAGAAAGACAGCCAGATAGATAGATAGACAGATAGATTATTGGATTGATGGATAAAAGATAGATAGATAGATTATTGGATAGATAGATAGAGAGAGAGAGAAAGACAATTAGATCATTAGATAGATAAACTGACAAAAAGAAAGACAGCCAGACAGATAGATAGGTAGATAGATACAGCCAGATAGATAGATAGATAGATAGATAGATAATTCAGTGAATTAAAACAATCTTTTCACGTCACTCAAATCTTTTGAAACACACACACCCATGCTGTACATCCGTTTGTGCATCGATGCGTTCACAAAGGCCCGATTTCATGTCAGCCATTTATATAGATTTGCTTCCACACTACACCCATAATTCAGCGTTGTAAAATTGTTCACCTGAAAGCTTTACTTGACTAAAGCATGACATATTAATTTACCCCATCTCATGTCAATTCAAAATTGTGTGTATGTATATGTAAGTGTGTATGTCTCTGTGTGCGTGTCGGTGGGTGAGAAGGAGTAACGTTTATTTAAAGTACATTTCTCAGACGACATATGTCGTGGCAAAAACAACAATATTTCTATAAATAAAATCGTCGATCCATTTGCATACACTGACTGATTCGGACGAGCATTTGTTTCTCTCTCGACTGAAAGATAAAGTTTTCTTACAATCTCATCGTCAATCCAAACAACTGACACGACGGCTTCGATCGGAAATTCTCTGGATGATAAAACCTCAAATTCATTTAACTTATCGAATCAGGGTGAGTAACTAATTATCTTTACATATTGTGGAAGGTAAATGTTTATTGGGATCAAACACGAATATATATTTAATATATAAGATGTTCTCGAAACAACATATCAGTAACTTTACGCACAGAGCAAAAACGAATTCGGACTGAAGATATTGCTCGGCAGAATTTCAAATCCTAAAATATATACGCACATTATGCTTGCTCACAGCAGTAAAAAATTCGATAAAGAAATGAATCACAGTAAAATTAATTTTCAAATGAACTTCAGGCAATATATATTTCGTTCATCTAAATTATAAAATTAATTTAGGAAAATATTATAGCATTTTAATTTATTTTTATTTTTGCATAAAGCATCTTCGAAAGGTAAATAAAAGTCAATAAGATATTAGATAATTACGGAAAATATGTTAATTTGTAAAAATTACTAGGTAGTTAAGAACCAAAAAAATGCGTTCTCTTACATAAATTTATGTCAATTCTGGTCATCCATACTTGTTGTTATCACCTCGTAACTTGCATCATACATCAATCATGGCCTCACAAAACTTCAAGACCCGTCGTTAAGAAATGACTGTATATTAATGTTGTATGCTACAAGCAAGTAATATTTATTTTAAATCAGAGTAATTTAATTTTAAATTTGCTAATTTTTCTCAAATAACGTGTCACAAATATATATTTTATTTTTGGAAGATTTTTACACTAGATAATTTTGTTTTGTTTACAAATTTCTTAAAAATAAGAAAATGGCCGCTTTTAAGAACAAATTCTGAAATCGGCCCATATGTTGAGATTCCGATCTATGTAAATTTTATTTGAAATACACCAGCATATTTTAATGACTGGAAATACTAAATTTAATCATTAATCTTTCAATTAAAGCTAAAATGAAATCTTCAAGAATGCTTTTTCATTTTCAAAAAGTCATTTTAAATCTTACGTATCGCAAATATATACCGAATTGGTGGAGATACCTAAATTAAAGAATGTTGATAATAAAAATGAGCGGGTATTAAATATTTTTATGTATTGCAAACATAAAACTCAAATATGATCAATGTCTGAAGTGAGTAATCGGTAAGTTGCGAAACGAATAAATTTTTTAATGAAGACTAGATATATAAGAAGTGTTGTCGAAATTTAATGAAAATAATCAGCTCAAAACGAGTCTAAAAAAGGAAGATGATCTTTTTACGTTACAACTGGTAAAAAATGTATTTTGTTAATTTTTATTTAATAATTAAATTAGGAAATCATATTAAAATTTTACAGTGAGCTCTTCCGTCACTTTTTTAAAATATCGTCTGCAAATGACGCAAAATGTCGCGTCTTTTCCAAGGGTTTCGTTGGCCGAAAAAAAGAAATGTGAAAATTCATATTTCTTTATTTCTGTGGGGTTTTTTTTCTACAAAAACAAACTTAATTTATTTGGGGAAAATGCATAATACTTGTTGTAAAATGCTACAAGTTACTAACTTTTTGCACTGAAAAACTTATTTGACAAAAGTATCAAATATTTCAAATCTACTCATCCAAATTTTTCTGCTGAACTTCCTCTAAAACAAAATAAAAAAATATATAAAAAATAATATCTTACTAACAAGTAAAAATATAAACTATTTTTAAAATTTGTTCAACCCCTATAACTTTTGATGATTTAATTCCTAAATTTTTTTATAAAATCCCGTCCATATATATGGAGAAGATTCAACATTCCTGAAGGAAGTTTGTTGATGAGCTATGAATTAACTATCATAGGATTTAGGTTAAATTATCATCAAAACCGGTATTTATCCTACATTAATCTTATTTTTATTCGGAATTTTAAATTGTATAACTGCCACCGTTCAAATATAAAAAAAACCTTTTTGTTGTGTCGTGTATAATGCTGAGTAAGCATTCTTCACCTGTTCTAGTTGGTGTCGGTTTATATATATGAGCTACCTGCTCATATGCAAATTATACTACTTTGCATATCACCACATCTCCCTATAACGGAGGGGCCTTATGCCGCGAGTACTTCTTGTACATCTTCCCCTGTCTCTCTCCTTTCCCTTGGAGATCTAGATCTATCACGTCTATGATCAAACTGTTCCTCTGGCATGCTCTGGTCTTCTTCTAACTCGTCCCACTCTACTTCTTCCCCCGCAGTTTCACTCTGCATTAACTCTTCTGTTACATCAATAATGGGCATCTCTGAAGGCATTTCCTCATCCGATTCTTCTCCTTGAGATCTTATTTGGTCAGCATGAACTAGAACACTGTTCCCATTTTCTTTATTTAATATTGCAGTATTATGTCCTTTCTGCATAATAAATTCGGCTGACTCGGGTTGCATATTTCTATTTCTTTTGTACCACATCTTTTGATTTGTGGCATATGACATAGTCAAAGGGGATCTTAATTGTCTGCCCATTAAGGCAGATGGACTTTCCGGCCTGCCCGCATGCGGAATTGTTCTGTAACTTAATAATAGTCTTGGTAGGAAAGCATCGATTTCGTCCTTCTGTTGCAAGCATTGCTTTTATGCCCTTCTTTACCGTCTGGACCATCCTTTCCGCTGTCCCATTACTTTGAGGGTGGTAGGGAGGGGTCTTGTAAGGTCTACATCCTATTTTTCTTAGCCATTCATGCAAATCAATATCTGCAAATTCTGGTGCGTTATCGGTCACCAATGTTCTCGGTATCCCATTTCTCGAAAATATTACTCTTAATATTTGTTTTACGGTGGTACTTTTTTTATCAGGTACTCTCACCACTTCAGGCCAACCTGAATATGCGTCTACTAATATTAATAATAATCCTATCCCATTGACATAGGCATGGTCCATGTGTACTCTGCTCCATGGTTCCACTTCTCGGGGCAACACATGTATTTTCTTTTGCTTGAAATTCCTGAGTTCTGTGCATTTTTTGCATCTTTTTACGTAGTCTTCTACGTCTCTTGAGAACCCTGGCCATCACGCTTCCAATTTTAATCTTCTTTGCGTAGCTGCCACTCCACAATGTACGTCATCGTGTACACTTTTTATAACCTGTCTCCTCAGTGTTTCTGGGGGAACTACCAAGTCTCCATTACATATTACCCCGTTTTCTATAGTCATTTTATGTCTGATTTCTTTGAATGGTCTTTCAGCCATTGAACAAATTCCCCAACGATTCTGTTTTATCCTCGACATTATTCTATTTAACACTGGGTCATTTGTAGTTTCATTAGCCATTTTATCTACAGATATTACATCGGTTTCTACAAGGTGCAAGAATGTGTCTTCAAATTCCTCGTCGTTTTTGTCCTTCTCCTCTATATAAAACCTCAATCTAGATAAGGCATCAACGTGCGGTATCTATTCCCTTTAACATATTCAATGTCAAAGTCGAACGCCATCAGTCTAATCGCCCAACGTAATATTCTGGACGTTGTAACTTTCGGTAGTTCTTTTCTTGAGTTGAAAATAAATTCCAGTGGTCTGTGATCACTTTTCAACAAGAATTTTTTCCCTTCAAAAACTGTCTTGCTCTATCCGTTGTCCACACTATGGCTAGTGCCTCCCTTTCTATATTCGAATAATTGTGTTCAGTCGTTGTTAATCTCCTTGATAAGTACATTATGGGATGCCCCTCTTGTGATAAGATACCAGATATGGACTGCTCACTGGCGTCAGTAGTTAGAGTTATGTCCTTTTTAGGGTCAAAAATTTGTTCTATTGGCTTTTTTGCCAGAATTTGTTTTAAGTTGTCAAAGGCTTTCTGTTGGCGTTCTAACCAAATGAATTCCACATTTTTTTTCTTAACTTCGCAAATGGTTCTGTCAACTCATTATATTTCGGTACGTATTTTCTATAAAAATTTACCAAACCTAAAAAGGACTCCAACTCTTTTTTATTTTTTGGTGTAGCCACTTTTAAAATTTTCTCTATTAGTACTTTATCTGGAGAGATCCCTTCCTTTGATATTGAGTAAACCAAAAATGATATTTCATTACTGTTGGTTACACACTTTTTTGTATTTATTGTCATACCAGCGTCTCTTAGCCGGTTCAGTATATTTTCAGTTTTTTTCTTTAAACCATCTTCATTTAAATCGCCAACACATATATCGTCTTGATAACAGATGGTATTTTCAACATTTCCTATTACTTTTTCAATAGCTTTTTGAAAAATTGCACTTGCCGTTTCTATCCCATACGGCATCCTTTTCCACCTTAACAGGCCTATAGGTGTGTTTATGGTCGTCACTTCTTTAAAATTTTCATCTATCGGTATTTGGTGGTAAGCTGATTTTAGGTCTATCTTCGAAAATACTTTCATTCCAGTAAGTTTATGTAAAGCTACTTCCACATTCGGAATAGGGTACGAGTCGGCGCAGACTTTATGGTTCACCCCTATTTTATAATCTCCACAAATCCGCAGGTCCCCATCTTTTTTTTTTCAATACGACAATGGGTGATGCCCATTTACTTCCTCCTGAAGGGGCCGGTTCTAGTAAGTCTTCCTTTATTAATTTTCGCAATTTAGTTATTACCAACGGTAATAAATGCACAGGTATTTTTCTCGCTTCATAGTAGGAGGGGGAAACATTTTCTTTTAATTTCAGGCTAGCTTCATAGTTTTTTAATTTTCCTGTTTTTTCAATTTCCATCTCATTAATCAACTTCGTTGAATTTATTTTTAATACGTCATTCCCCAGTAGTCCATGCGTTTTTCGGCAATTTGTAACTATAATGGGTACTATTTCATATTTTTCTTTTAGTTCTATTGAACCTTCAAAGTAACCCATAATTGCTATAATCGAGCCATCAAACTGACGCAATTGTAGGTTGCTTTTTTTTTAAAACGGTTTTCTCATTTTTCCCACAAATTTCTGGGTATTATCGTGACTTCACTACCTGTGTCGATTTGCCTTTCAACAACACAGTCGTTGATTTTCATTTTTATATCTCCGTTCTTAGATCCATTATTTTGTATATTATCATTTTTTTACATTAAAAATCTGTCTATTTTCATCCTCTATTCTTTCCACATTTTTCGTTTTACATACTGCTTTGAAGTGATTTTTTTTAAAACACTTTGAACATGTTTTTCCATAAGCTGGGCATTTTTCTTTTTTCATTTCATGAATTTTTCCACAGTACGCACAATTTTTTCTTTTTGTTTGTACCGTATATGTTTCGGCCATTATTTCTTCGTAGGATTTATTTTTATTTTGGTTGTAGGTATGTATTAATTCCTGCTGTTGTATAAATTCTAGACACATATTCAAGGGCATGTTTGTAAGTTGTAACTGTTCCATTAACTTATATCTATGTGCTGAATTATGCATACCTTCAATTAATCTTAGTTGGATTAATTCTTCTTCCGTTGTCTGCTCTCCTGTTCCTAGTTTTTCGAATTCACAGTATTTACTCGCACTTCTTAACCGGTGTAAATATTTTACTATCGGTTCATCCACTTCCTGCTTCATTGCCATAAACTCGGTCCTTTCTGCAATCACCAGTCTTTTCTTTGGCCTCATGTTTCCCTTGATAACCTGACTTATTTCTTCGAAAGTCATTTCTTCTAGTTCTCGAGGGTACACCATTGTAGCAACCTTCATAATGGCTTCACAACCAGCGGTAGCCATGAATAAGTCGGTGATTTCATTTTCCCCTCCTCTGCATTTGACGTCTTTCAACTTTTTACATCTCGCATTAGCAGCGAATCCATGTATCTACGTATTCTGGGTCTTCAAGGACCAAAGAGAATCCTATCGGCGACGCCATTGTTGTGTCGTGTATAATGCTGAGTAAGCATTGAGATTTATTTGCACAAAAGTACAAATTGTGGCACAAGGCCGAAAAAGGGGAGGGTAAAGGCTGGCCATTGCTTACTATCCTATACCTAGCTAATCAGATTCGCGACCGATTCATACATTACAATTTCACATTCACCACAAGAAGTCATCTGTCGCCATTCAAACCTTCATCCACAATAATACCACGTCCACACCAGGGGAAACTACAAAAAACGCGCCCCACACCATAAAAATTTGATGATAATATATACATTAAAAATCCAATAATGAATAGATGAAAAGGGGAGGGAGATGAACCCAATAACAAACTAAAATTTCAACAAATATTTAAACTCAACATAATTTATGTTAGTAGGGCCCGTCCAACCCTCAAAACAGAGAGGCCGCTGTATTCTGCCGATAAGGCAAAATCGAGAAGCACTCTCGCTAAGGGAGTGAGAAGGAGAAAAATAACACGGGCGTGAGGAAATAAAAAGGCTGAGCCAGTCGAGATAAAATTGGGGGTCAAAAACAAACTGGGGAGGTTGAGAATCTCGACTGGATCATAACATAAGAGATAACCGGGAACAAGTTAGGAACACATTTACTCACATTAACTAGGTACACTTAAGCTTGTCTAACCTAACCAAGGGGAGGGTTCCACAGGAAACCACCCCGATGTAACTTTGGTTGACCTAGAAAAGAAAATCAAGGCTAGCCCCGTTCAAACGAACCAAGCTCGCCGCTTTTACCCACCTTTCGCTAAAGACTGTCGAATGTAATCGTTTTCTATCAGTTCTAATCTTCATCTTGAGCTGATGCTCAAAGAATCGGATCAGATCCTGATAAGAAAGCTGATTGCCTCGCAAGACTTCCTCCTTGCGCGTCGTCCATATCACCATTCGGGCCGTGGCTAGCAGCATCAGAAACACCATTCGTTTCACCCCGGAATACGGGGCGACACATTGTCACACGCGTATGCACGATCAATGGACACGAGTTCTTCGGGAGCGAGACGAGCCGTCAGCTCACCGACATGGTCCCATAAGGGGCGGACCCGGGGGCAATGGTAGAAGGCGTGCGAAGCCGTTTCCTCTAAACCAAGGCCACACTGTTCACAGTCTGGCAAATCCGCCAAGCCCCATATGAAAGCCTTGTCGTTGAGAGGCAGTCGATCCCGAGCCAATCGCCAGGTAAGCGAAAACTCAGGGTTACTGAGATAATTCGCCGCTGGCGCCCAAGACCAGTAGGAGCGGTACTCCTCCTCCGAACAGCAGAGCGTATCACGTAGGGGATCCTTCACGCGACCCTCCACTAATCCCCGATAGAAGACCTTCCTAGGCCGTGAAAGGTCACTGGACCGCGGAATAGCCCTCAAGGCTGACCGACACTCGCTGAGGAAAAGCGATTCATCTCGAGATTTACAACGGCGCTCAGCCTTCGAGATGGGGGGACTGATGGTAAGGCTAGGGAAGGCGTCCCTAACAATCCCCTCCAGAATCGGATCTCCTCTAGTCAATGCGCGGCGTAGGAAAGCCAACCGAGAGGCACGGATGTGACTCTTCAAGTGTGGCATTCCCAGCCCCCCATGACACGGACATTTGGTGCAGACTCGTCTGTCCACCCTGTTCGCGCGTCCCCTCCATAAAATGGAGGACAGCGCTTGCTCGAGCGCCTTCATGTGGGTATCACAGAGAGGAAGTACCGACAATCGATAAAGAATCAGGGGGAAAATGTATGTAACACACACCTCCGCCCTGCCCTTTACGGACAACCTCCGTCGATTCCAAGTTTTACCGGCAGAAACGACCTTTGCTAGTACTTCAGACCAGTTTTTCTCCAGCTGGAGGTCGGGTCCAAACCACACTCCAAGAATGCGGACAGGACCGTCCGTCCAACCGAAGCGGCCTGGAAGATCTCGCCCCTTCCAGGCACCTAACCGCAAGCCGGGGCGACTTGTCGCGGTTTATCTTGGCCCCTGTCACCTTTTCGTACCGATCAAGCGCCTTCTGTACCGCCTCAATGTTGCTTCGGGACGACACGAAAGCAGATACGTCATCGGCGTACGCGGAAACCCTGTCTCGAGACCCCCCAGGAACGGCGATCCCGCGTAGGGCCGGACTGCACGTCTCATCCTTCAGCCGGTGCAGGAGAGGCTCCAACGCCAAAGCATAAAGGAGAGGCCACAGCGGACAACCCTGACGAACCGACCTCGACAGAACAAAAGCGCCCGACAACTTTCCGTTCACCTGTACCACAGCACTGGGGCAGCGATACAGGAGGCTAATCCAGCGGCAGAAGTCGGGTGCGAATCCGGCGGCCTGCAGGACAGTAGCAAGGTAGCGATGGTCGACCCTATCAAATGCCTTGGACTGATCCAAATTGATCAGCGCGGCTTCTTCGTCGTCTTTTACGCCCTCTAGGATCGTGCGAATCAAATGTAGGTTGCTCTGAATTGTTCGGCCCCTCACAGAACAAGTCTGCTCGGGTCCCAACAGAGACTCGGCAACTGACTGCAAACGCTCCTGCAGGATCTTGGCCATAATCTTTAACTCTGTGTTTACCAGAGTTATGGGCCTATAATCATCTAATTTCCCCCCAACACCCTTGCTCTTTTTCAACAGAGTGATCACACCCCTAGTAATGCGGTTGGGGATGGACCCCGACCGAAACCAGTCGTTGAACACTGCTGTCAAAATCGGAACAAAGATGTGCGACAGCCTCAAGTACAATTCATAGGACAAACCGACTTGCCTCTGCCGACCTTCTTCAATGCCTCGTAGACTTCGCCCTCCGTGATCTCTCCCTCGCAGCTAGCTGCTTCAGTCGGAGCAAGCCGAGGAAAGTCAGCCAAATAGCTACGAAACTCCTCCTCACGGAGACCAGGCTCCTTGGTAAAGCGGCTCTCGAAATGCCGCCGAAACGCCTTGCACATGTCGTCAGTCGACCGCAGAGTACGCCCCTCCGGGTTTTTGACTTGACGAATGTAGCGATCACCACCTCGACGGACTTCTTCCCGACGCAGATCTGCGCCCACGTTCACGGCTTCAGAAGACATCTTACTTAACTTATGTCTAATTACCTGACCCATGTAGCGCTCGCTATTCGAACGCTGCAGGGCCTCCCTAGCTAGGGCTATCTCTAGGGGATCCCCCCAGCCTCCGCCGGGGAAAAATTAGCCTTAAGTGTCTTCACCTTATCAGCTTTATCTAGAGCCAGCCGTTTGCTGAAATCAGTGGTGAAAGACCTAATTCTATCCTTAAGTTTCTCCCACCACCTATTCCCGATAACTGCCCCCACTAGCTCCCGCTGCACTAATTTAATTAGCTGCCCCGGGAAGTCCCGCCTGTCCAGTAAAGACAGATTGAACTTCCAGTAACCAGCCATTCTAGGCCTATGTTCTAACACCACACGGGCACAAACGAGTTTGTGATCCGTGTAGCCTACCCAGTGGAACGTGGGACAATCTAACAAGTCTATGTCGGCTCTACGAACTAACATTCTGTCAAGGTAGCTAACCACCTTGTCAGGCGGCCAATTAAGCGCCCACGTCCACATTTTCCCCCTGGGATGATCGACCCGGTATCTATCGACGAGACCATAATCGCCAATCAGATTGACCAGGCTACGATCGCCCCTTGTCCCGCTAGCGCCCCGCCCCCTGTCTAACTTGGGGTCCAGGATGGCATTCCAGTCCCCCATTAGAACTAGGCGTGAAGAATCGACCAGGAACGGCCCCAACCGCCGAAAAAAGGAATCCCGCTCCTCCCGGTCGTTGGGCGCATAAACCGCAACGACCCGAAACGAACCACTTTTCACGGCAATATCGGCCACGATTAACCTGCCCTCGGCATCTGTATGCACAAGGTCCACCTTCGCATCAAGAGTCCGTCTGACTAGCAAAGAAACTCCTCTGGCATACCGGTTCCCATATGCTGAATAAATGACAAAGTCATTCTCCAGCACACAGGCATCGGACGAGCAAACAAAGTGGGTCTCTTCAATCGCGGCAACATCCACGCTGAAGGACAGGAGATCCCGAAGCAGGCGGGCAGCCTTACCCCGATCTCTCAAGCCCTTCACATTCAGACTGGCTATCTTCATTTCCATTTCTAAGCCTGCAAATATAAAAGGGAATTAGTGCAAAAACCTTATTCACATACGGGGCGGAAATCTGTGGGTGATAGGACCCCGACGGTTTGTCCGAGGATCCCTGTTCCTAATTCTGTCGACATGCGATTACTCCAGACAATCCCGCCGACATCCATTGGGTATGTTAATTTTAACACCCTATATAACGAGGGGTGGAGACGTACCGGGACCCTCCCTGCACAGAACGTGTGCATTTTCTTCAGGTCGGATGACCCCAACTCGACCATCCTAATTCCAGTAAAGGCCTCCCTCTCCTCGAACATGTGGGTCCGAACCTTCAGGTAATTCCCCGTGTCTCTAATTAGGGCAATAACCCCTGGGGCTCCGGGGAAATTCTGTGGGTCCTCCACCGATTTGTTGTCCACAGTGGACATCTTGAGTAAGGGTCCTAGTAGGACTCTTGCGGGCGGAGAGGTTCTTGTCAATTTCTCCTCCATTCACCCTACATATTTCTTCTTTATTACGAAAAAGTCTTGGCTTTTTCTTTTTCTCCCTGGCTGGGTGTGGCGGGGTGGATGTCGACAAAGGGGAAGGAGACGAGATGGATGGTGGGGGGGGAGATAATTCTGAAGCTGTGGGGGTTGGTACGAGTGGAGGTGTGGCAGTTGTGGGAGGGAGTGGCAAGCGAGAAAGGGACGGGGGGAGGCTGCTGAATTCCGTATCCTCTTTTTCTCTTACTGGCGAATTAGGGAAGGACCTTCGTCTGGTTATTTCTCTGCTTCTCCCTTCCCTACTTTGTCCTGTATGCTTTTTACTTTGTATCTCTTCCTCTTCTTCTTCTTCCCGGTTCCTTTTCAATGAAGAGGACTGTGTTGGAGATACTTCGTCCACCGCCATCTTGTTGTCTGCTAATTGTTGTTGCTGCTGTTTCCTCTGCTTTTTGGGTTGTTCTTTTGGCAGCTGCTGTTCCTTGGTTGAATGCTGCTCCTTTGGCGGCCGTTGCTGTTTTGGTAGCAGCTGTTCCTTTGTCGTTGTTGCTGCTCCTTTGGGAGTTGCCGCTGCTTGGGTAGGATTTCCTTTTGAGGAGATGGGTGGTCGACTTTCTTCTTCCGTCCTTTCGCCACCACCTCCTTCCAACCATCATCCGGACCCTTGTCTGGTTCGGTCCCAGTGGTTGTTGTTGATGTTGCAGGAGCTGCTGGTGTTACCACTGTTGCTGTTGTTGCTGCTGCTGGTTGAGGTGCGTCTTTCTTTCCGGGACACACCTTGGCCATGTGGCCCATGATCCCACACGACCAACAGAACGGCTTCCGCCCTTCGACGACCACCAACATTTTCCTCATTCTACACGTTAGTATGTTCGGGACGGCTTTGAAGTCTTGTTGCGTCAGCGTAATTTCAATGATTACGTCTCCGGTGGCGATCCCCTCTTTTCCAATCACCGCCATTACTTTCTCTATTCGGCCATATTGGGCAAAAAAGGCCCCCAGCCTATCTTCTGTTATATCAACAGGCACTCCGTGTATGGTAATCTTTGTCCGCCGCGTTCCCATATACTCCGTCTGGAGTCGCAGTGACTTCGAAGTCAAGACACTTCCTGACAAGTTTTTGGCTTCCTGCTCAGACCTCATGAGCAAATCCCACATTGCCCTTGAGCGCCTTGCCAGAATACATGGGGTGATTTTTAGAGCTTTCAGGCTTTCCATCATCGTTTCCCTACTAACACCAATTAAACTGTGACTTTTAATGTCAGGCGTCAGTAGGGAGATGGTTCTGGTGTTAACTTCTTTAAAAGCTTCCTCAATTGTCAGAAGCTCATTGCCCTTTGTAAATTCCTTATATTTTTCTTGAAGTCTTACATAATATTCATGGTCTTTTATGGGCCTTGTTTCTGACCAGGCCGATTTTGGGGGTGGAGCATTTTGCTCAATCACCGCCGGTGTTTCCATTATTTTGGAGTCCGCCATAATAGCGCCAAGCACTATTATGACGGCGAAACAGTTTCTTTTTTAGATATTTCCTTTTGGAAGTAATTTTTTTAAACCAAACTTCAAAACGTAAAATAAAATAAAATCAGAACAAAAAGGCTAAGCCGAATTCGGGAGCAAATAAACAAAATAAACACACAAAACCAAAACGAAATTAATAAATAAAGTAACAGAAGGGGAGGGTATCAACACAAAACAGGAAAACTGAAAAGAAATAAAGAGATCAAAATAAGTATTTAAAAATCACTCAAATTATACTACTTTGCATATCACCACACTTTTTGTAGACAAAATTATTTAATCCTAAAAATGAAAATTCTATCAAGATGCCTTGGCTTAACATCTCCTTAGAGATGTTCCAAATAGTTGTGGAATGGATGCTACATCGAGTTGCCACATTTCAACAAGAGAAAGGAGAACTTATACAATACCGGGTATTTATATCCATGACTTTTGGCACGTCATTGTATGTAGTGTTTCGTTTGATTTGCAGGCTGTTGAACATCCTTCTGGCCTTTGTATTAACAGAAAGCGTAGTGATGTATCATTTTGTATTTGATCTTCTATACATGTAACAATTACTTGCACGTATCATCAATTGTCCGTCCATTTCTTTAATTCGTTCTGACATTTAATAGAAGCACTGATCCATTCCATATCTTCTTTGATCGTCGAAATCATCGACTGGAAAGTTCCCAGTCACATGTTCATATCATAACAGCTTTTCCACCTTTTCGGAGTTTTTTTTTTGGGGGGGGGGGTCACCAGGAAATATTCTTTGCCGTATTTAGTAATGGTCTTTGAATACAAAGTAAAGCAACAAAACGCTATGATACGAAATAATATAGTAAAAGATGTTAACTTGAGCGAGCTTTAGTAAGACTTGGGGTTAGATGGATTCTGCTACATATTTGTGGATCGACAAAAATATTGTACAGCCTCACTAAGGCTCGGGAGGCATTTTTCGCCTACTAAGAATGAATCTCTTAAACGTTAGATAACGACTTCCACGCATTCGCAGCATTATAAAGAAGAAAATAAAAATGGATGTTTTAAAGAAAGACACATATTTACACAAACACACACACACATATATATATATACATATATATATATATATATATATACACACATAGAAATAGAGAGAAAAAGAGAGGGGAGATTGGGAGATACAGAAAAAGAGAAAAAGGGTGCATAGTTCATACATTTGTGTAGCGTTGAATTAAATTATAAACCAGGACCTTCGGCCATACTCATGAAGTACATCTAAAGGAAGACGCATATTTACACACACGCGCATACAGGCACACACAAACACACACACACACACACACACGCACACATATATATATATATATATATATATATATATATATATATATATATATATATATATACATATATATATAAATAGGGAGGGGAGATACAGAGAGAGAAAGGTAGAGGGGCATCGTGCATACATCTGTGTCGGGTTGGATTAAATTATAAACTCGGACCTTCGCCCATACTTATCATGAAGTACATCTAACTCAACCAACTTCAGGCAATAGTTTTTTCTTTTTTCATTTTCTTTGCTAATTCTTTAGTATTCACTATTAGAATATAATTTTTGTTAGATTAAACTTGACTGGTTAGCATGGGTCGAGAAGAAAGTTCCACAAGCGAGAAGTGCGAGAAAAGAAACTGTTAACATAGAACTTACGGTTACATCTAACCAGCTCAACCATAAATTGATGGGATCTTGACGCAAGTCTACTACTTCGCTTAAATTTTTAAAAATATATAGGTAACTAAGCGAAAACCTCATCCGAACCATGACCATGAAAGTATTTATAGAAAAGACACAGAGAGGCAACCTTACGGCGGTGGGAAAGTGACTGAAGCCGAGGCGCCAGATCAGGATCAATGATATTGCTGATTCTTCTTTGGATTTTATCAAGGATCTCAAGGTACATAGCAGGGGGGGTGTAAGTAAGCATGGCCGAATGGTAAATTTATATAATATATATATATATATATATATATATATATATATATATATATATATATTAAATTTATGTAAAATAGATTGTGGAAAGAAAACTTGTCTCGAACGACACAATTTTCTTAGCAGCTGACTTCGCCTTAACCAGGAATTGAACTCACAACTCATTGGGTCCTGTCACTGGATCTAACCAACGCCTTTATCCACGCAGTGGATTCGATATCGTCTTTGCATTTCATGTCAGCTGAGAAGGTTAGCCCGAGAAGGCGCAACGAATCACTTTCTTCGACGTTAGCATCGGCCATGCTGCTTGAAGGCAGAGAAGGGTCTATCAGATGATTAATGAGAAGAAGTTTATTTTTGGAGAAGTTAAAATTAACAAGCCTTCTTTTTTCCCCAGTTAACGACGGAATTGAGGTCGTTTTGGACTTTGACTGCCATTCTGACCTTTTCGGACTAAACAGTCTTTTTATCGAGCAGGAGTAAATGGTTGCATCATCAAGTTTAAATCTGTTTTTTTTATCGGGAAAGTCATTAATAAAAATTAAAAACAAACTGGGACCAAGGATGGATCCCTGGAGGACGTTTGCATTACTAAGAAAGAATCTAGACAAGTGGTTTTTCAGGAATACTTTCTTTTTCCCGATTTGATAGGAAAAACTGGATCAGTTCAAAAATGTGTCCAGAGACACCGTAACTTTTCAACGTTTGGAGAAGACATGTATGACAAAGTCCCTCACAAGTTTTCGTGATGTCCAATGCTACAGTCCGGGCTTCACCGCTTTTATCTGGACTATGATAGACTCTTTCCGCAATTATTTACAGTACATCAGCAATGGGATATATTTCTTACGTATTCTCTATTCCAATGGAGACATATTTCCAGAAAACAGGAGCCAAGACCAAATGAATTAATGGCAATGTGGCATCTGCAATTGGCTTTCGTCAATCAAAGTCTGCATCAGATAATAGCATTGATGAACATTTGGTCACTAGTCTTGTGTTGCAAATCTGGGTAGTAACGTAATTTCCTCAAATCAACTCATATATCATCGATGTTAATTGGAATGCAAGGATGCATGGTTGATTTCTTTCAAATTCCCGTTTGTTCCCTTAGAGATAAAGTCTTTTCCTAAATTAGGTTTTCCTCCAATTTCAGCAAAATTCTGTCAAGTCAAATTTCCAAAAAGCTTGATCATTGAGTCGGCTAGGACAGAATTTGAGGAAAGGAGACGTTTCAACACGTACGATTTTATTCATCAGGACTATACGCCTTCCCCTGGAATAAAATTCGGTATCGTATTAATGGTATGGTTTCTGAAGATTATTTAATTTGTCGTGCTTCAGTTATTCCTTGAATAAGGTTCCTCTCCGGCTGAATAATATATAAAACCCCACATGTTACATTTCAGGTTAATTTCTAACAGGCCTGTTTGGTTTATAGTCAATTTATGTCAATTTATTTTATCTAAAACATTTTAAAACCGTCCGAAAATACAAAAACAATTTGTTTTTTCTATTTTTAAAAAGAAAAGTAATACCAAAAGATTGTAAACAAACAAGAAGTTATTAAAAATTAAGCAATAATACAAAACATGTAAATAAAAAAACTTACCAACAGTTTCTCTATAAATCAATTTTCTTTTGACCTTTGCCCTTTTTAAAAACATTCTCCAATATTTTTTTGAACTTCATCCGATGAAAATAATCGTTTGTTGTTGCAAAATATATTTACAACAAATTTTACTGCAAAATGAATTCCTTTTTCAGTCTGTTGTTCATAAGTAAAAACATATTTCGGAAGGTAGTTTCCAAAATTATCTCAGTAGACTCTCTTGTAGTGATCCATTGTCTTACGATAAATTTATCTGCAAAGTCAAGTATAGCAAAACAAGCAAAAATGATCTCTGCCATTTTGCTAGATGACGCCGTAAGAACTTCTATGTAGCATCACCACTATCATTACCTACCAT
Source organism: Acanthosepion esculentum (assembly GCA_964036315.1). NCBI lineage: Eukaryota > Metazoa > Mollusca > Cephalopoda > Sepiida > Sepiidae > Acanthosepion > Acanthosepion esculentum. The sequence continues at coordinate 14,678,554 of OZ038506.1, read as the reverse complement.
AACCAAGGAACACATTTCACATTGAATACTTTTAATTATATATATATATATTTTGTATTTTCTCTAATAAAAGAAAAGGTGGTAATAGAAATTCTTCAGAAGTAATTTGTCTACTTGCTGAGATTATATAGCGCAGTAGTAAGGGATTAGTCCTGGAGAAAATGAAGGGCGACCTCTTGGTTGGTAATATTGTCTTCTTTGCAATTCTTTTAAAAATGTTTATGTTTGTTCTTTCACCACGTTTTGTATGCAGTTTGGAAAATTTTAATTTTGTTAATCTTGTGAGTTTAGCATTCTGTCCAATGTATACACCACATTGTTAACGGTATTAGGGGTGCCATCGAACTGGATCTGGATGTTGAAGGTTTTGGTCAATGCGAATACATTCTTTTAGAGATGGAAAATGTGTTTCAAGGTCAAAGACTACTCTATAAATTAGAATATAATCTTCCTTTGTTAAAATTCAAAACCATTAGGACAACACTTTGCTTCTTCCAACTGAGTAAAATCCTTTATCGTATCAACTGAAATAAAATCATGTAATTCATTAATTTGAACCAGTCATCGTTTTAGAGGCTGTCTGAATTCCCCTGTATTCAGCAAAAGGGGCGGTTTTCTTTTTTTTCTGAATGTATTGTAGGTATTGGAATGTAAATCCCAATTCAGTTTGTTTCCTTTTCCTTTTAAAATAAATTTATCTTCAAAATGTTTCATACAGGGAACTGGATTTTTCGTTGGAAGCCAATCAATACGTATATAGAATTTTATCCATTTTTTACGAGGTTGCATTTTTCAAGAGGAAAAGAAAATGTCAATAATTTTTCAATGTTACTAACATATCCACTAGTGTAGCAAAATGCAACACATTGTCTTACCATTCTTGTTAAACGAAAAACTTTATGATTTAATCTTTAAATGCAATGGACTATGAGATAGAAAATTTACATAATAATGTTCATGTGCAAAACGGGCCGTATACGCAATTGAAAATCATAAAACTGAGGTAGCACACAGATGTTTATAATTTGTGGATTAGTAAAAAAAAAAAAAAAAAAAGTGTAATTATGCAAATATTTTAGTGTTGAAATCATGTCTAGGGAATTAAAATAACGTCTGCTAAATTCTACGAAATTGTACGTTGTTAATTTACGTTCTAAGAATTCAATTTTTAAAGTTACCTCCCTTTTAGATTTGCAATTTTCTAAGCGGCCATTCACATCTTCTTTTGTTTACATTACTTCATCCTGTTAGAATCCAGCTTATCACGTGACATGTGCGGTTATATTAAACTAGTCGGTCATGTTTGATACTACATAAACCGTAAAGCATGCAAAAACATTAGAATCACTTAAAATATTTTGAAAATTTATATTTTCCAAAGAATATATTTATTTATCTCTGGTTTTAATTCAGTCTTTCATATTTTGCAGCTCTTGGACAAAAATCGTTAAATGCAGGAAAATATGATATTCTTAATCAAGTTCATCGTATTTTATTTTGTGCTCTTCTTGTCACGTGTTCAATGTGAACGGCCAATAAAAGTGCAAGTTGCAGACCAACACCATTGCATCGTCCATGTCTCTGAAGATTCAATGAAAGATTTCAACGAAAGCCTGGAACAAGGGAAGAAGGTCATTTTCTTTCGAATTAAGTACGACTCGAAACAAGCCGACGCTGTAACCAAGTCAAAACCAGATGATCATTTTGCAAATCCCAACCAATTTATGTGGTTGTATGATGGAGAAAGTGGCTTACCAGTTTACATGAACACGCCATATGACTTCCAAGTGCGTTCATTTTTTATCTTGAGCGAATATACATCCACTTTAATATTGAATATGAATGTTTCCGAAACATGCAATGAAAGAATTGTGTCCAGAGTGGATTTTCTTCGACTTGTCTTTCGTCAATTGATAAAAATTGTTTCGGTCGCGCAACTTCCAGACAAAAAGGCTTCAGCTTACGTCTGCTACGATATTAACAACAGAAAAAACATTCCGGATTCTATTTTCATGGATTATAAGCGCTTAGGAATTAACCGACAGATTTTGCTTCGATATTGTTGCCAAGTGAATGATTATAACCACACGGATTATAACAATTCCATCGATTTATGTAGCGGTAAAAAGAAAAATAGCTCGATAGTGGTTGACATCCATAGTTATGCCGGTGCTTTTTTATTTGCAATTTTTCCTTTTCTTCTTGGGTTCATTTCGAAAGCCAAACTCACCCACCGTAGAAGACCATTCAATGAGATTCGTTCCTTGAGTACGAGTGAGGAAAATATCGAACAATTCCTTCCACCACTCGGAATTGAATCGGATTGGCTAAATGAACATACGCCATATTTTAGTGCATTGATTTTCATCAAGAAGTTGTTGCTCTTCGAGAAAAGATCTGCTTTTGCATCCAGAATCCGAAGGTCTTTGGCTGTTTTCGCATGTCTACTTATTATTTTAACTGATTTGTTGTTACAAAATTTTAAAATGAAAGAAAAACTAAGATCCTATCTCCACAATAACGTCCCACTTGGATACAGATCAATAATGTTTAGTTATAAGGCAAGTGCAGAAAACTGTGACTATTTTCTCGGTGGACCTTTTGTTTGGTTTTCAGGATTTGTGATTCTAGGACTGAGTTTGATTAATATTCCAGATCGTCTCTGCCAAACTGTAGCATGCAGTATACTCCACCAAAGAAAAACATCTACATTCCTCGTTCAAGATACTGAACTCTTGAAGCGTTTTGGAGGGTTAAAGATTTCCAACTTAGAAGATTATGAGTTGCTACATGCTATTCTCAAATCAAGTATGTTGACTGCTTTAAATCCGTCATTTTGGTTTGTGATTATTAAACAATGGTTTGACCGTTGTAAAAAGGTTTCTAATACTTTCACTAATTCCAATGCAATTTATCAATTGATAGGTGTTTTTGTCACTTTTCTCTGTATTTTCGTATCTTTTATCCTATGTATCTGCGAAATGTTGCTCTGCATTTTTTATTATGGCTGCCCACAACTTCAGATTTATAAAGCAATTCCACACAGCTACACCCTCTGTTATATTTGCCCTCTCCTCAGGCACAATAGGCTCAGAATTTTGGGTGTTACGCTTTTCCTATTGTCATTGCCCGTCTACATTTTTCTCGGTTTTTTCAACGCCTATCTCTTTCTGCTAAGTTTCCAATTACTGAGTTCCTATCTGATTTGGACTTTGGTCGCACTGATTGCTAAACCAGACGCCATTGCTTTCGTTCTTTTATTGTTAATGTTTGTCTTTTTCTTGGTTTCTCTTGCAAAATCGATTTCTGAAACCTATCTTTCCCTGCAAAAATTATCGATTACTTTGGCGCAGAATGTGTGCAAGGATTTCGTTTACATTCGATTAGAAGAGCGTTTCATATATCGGAAATTGTTTGAAAGGATTGTTCAGGAACACCATCCGATTAGATACGAAATTGCCAAAGCCCTGATCAAATTAGCCGTGGGGGCTTATATTTTGGCAAGTTGCGCTTATTCTTTTCAAAGCATATCCTTAAATATGTCGGCTTACATCAAAATTGGTCTTTTAATATTTACGTCTATGATTCCAACGATCATGTCTGTTTTGAAAGACACATTTTTAGAATCGCGTTGGAAAGCGTTTCCAATCTTGGAAACAATGTATATTTTTCATCAAGAAAGAAGTTTCTCAAATATTATGCAGGAGGCAATGGCACCGAATGAATGACAGAATTTCAACGGAATGTGGTAAAAGCGGTGACCGTGAACCGGGTCAGTCTTGATTTCCTATTTTAGTATCCTCTTTTCACACATCTGGGCGGTTACCTTTTGGACCTCTCCCCTGATGAAGCTAGAGTCTTTGTTTGCCCAGTTAATGTGAGTAATTGTTGTTCCCGGCTTGCCCCTTTCATTCTATTTTGGTATGATTACTGTGAAATGTCTCAACCTCAATAAATTTGTTTTTTATTCTGTTTTTTATCTTGACTGAGTCAGCATTTTATTTTCCCACCCAACAATCTATTTTGTCTTTCCCTCATCTTTAGGGAGTGAGCATCTTGATTTTGTCTATCAGCAGAATACAACATCCCCCTATCAATTTTTCTATGCGGTGGACAAGTTTATTAACATTTTATTTTTAGGTTCAATGTTTTGTTGCATTTTATTTTCGCTTTTCGGTTCGTTTCTTCCCCTGTATTTCATGCCATATATTTTTATAATAAAAAGAACAACAAAAAAGACGTTTATATATATTGTAAAATTCTTATGTCGTAGATGTTTTAGTATGATCCCCTTTGAGTATACGGTATGCTGGTGTATGCCGGATGAATGGAAACGAATGAATTCTTGTGATGATTGTGTAAATTGTAATGAATGAATGGGTCGCAAAGTAGATTAGCTAGGTTTAGGATATTCAGTGACGAGCAACCTCTGCACATTTCCCCTTCGGTCTTTTGCAACAGTTGTATTTTTATACAATAAATAATGACTCAGTCCCGATCTGTCTTGTTTTATGTCAAAACGCTAAACATGCTCTTAATCAAGCTGTCTTTAAGCTTTTCCTTCTCTCGTCGTTTCCAGTTTTTTCTAGACGCTGTAATCATCGTTTATTTTTTTCATCCAGGCTCCAAAAGTGTCGATGGTGATGTAAGGATATAGAAGGCGATTATCTCCCTTTGGTCGCGATAGTGACTATTGGTCAGCCGATTAGTGACGTCACTTCATACAGTGGCTAAAGCAGTCAGTCGTTCACTAGGTACCTCCGTTTTTTCGCGGGAAAACATAGCGTAATGAAAAATGCTACAAACGTAACGAAAATAAAATTTTGTTGTCAAAATTCTTGTTATTATTAAGATGAAAGACCAAAGTATTTTTTTAATTATTTTTGGAAATTTTTTAATCCTTTCTAACACGTTCGAAATTTTAGTTGAAGTGTTCATTTGTTTACGTCATCGCGTTGACATGAAAATAACATTGGGTGGGGTATCGCGCGTTTTTCCGTTGAAAACACATTCATTTGGAAATTCTTGTAAAAATCAAATAATTCTCCGATTTTAATGAAATTTTCAGAACTTATTCGCAAATGAAGGAAATTATTTTTGAAATATTTTTTTAGAAAATTTTGTTAAAGAATTTTTTTTTTAAATATGTTACCCCCCCCCCCTACACACACACACTTACTTAATTTCATGAAATGTCGTACAAAACCTTTCTATTTCCTGAATTTTTTTTTTTAAGTAGGAGTCTTTGGAGATTGTAAATCACCTACTTTTTTTTTCAAATTTGAGTTATCTAACTGAAAATCTGCTCTGAATGGGAAAATAATGAATCTAATAAAACTATGACATTACTTAATTAGAAAAGCTTTTAATTTTTTTTGTAAATAAGTAATATTAAGGACATTATTGTCTGAAGAAATAAAATTTTCTGATGAATAATGAAGTTATATAAGAAATTTTTCATTTTTTTTATTTTAATTATAATAATTTATAATAGTTTAAAATAGTGTAAAACTCTGTATTAGGCTATTTCCTGGATGTTATATAGTAATTAAGTGGAAACAAAATTTACAAATCCAAAATTGAAAAGATTAATCAACTTAGTTGTGTTATATTTTTTAAATGATATTTTATTTTATATTTTTTTTTACTTAATACGTTTATTATTTTCATATACGGTAGACTGAAATTGCCATTATTATGATCTAAAAGTTTTGTCCCTTTATTAGGTCGCTCCAGTTACGTTTCAACAGGTTTTCAAAATTTCTATTCAACTTTAAAAGTTTAAAGCTTAAACTAAGTTTTACTTTTTCAATTACTATTTCGCTAAATATTTTTATTTTATGTATTTACGTTAGTGTGAGACATACTTGAATTGAGTAATCATGGTATTTCATTTGTTACTAAATTATAAAATTAATTGAAGAAAATTTTATAGTATTTTAATTTTTTTTCTTTTTGCATCTTCGAAAGGTAAATAAAAGTCAATAAAATATTAAATCATTGTGGAAAATATGTTCATTTGTAAAAATTACTATGTAGTTAAAAACCAAATACATGCGTTCACTTAGAATTTTGACAACAGAGTCATCTGTTGGGATTGCTATGAATTAGTGTGTAATCAGAAGGGTTTTAGGTTTGTGGTAATAAACGTGAAAAGCATGTTCTTCATATTAATCACAACAATTTTAGCGTAGACATACAAAAGGAATAAATCTCAAAGGCAATATTGAACGAAGAAATAAAGGTAGTCGTGAATTCAATTAGAAACAAACATTGAATATTTATGTACAAATAAATTACAATACAATTTTGGAAAAAGTTGTGTTTCAGTTGAAATAACTGAATTGTTGAACAAAAGTTGAATTGAGTATTTTATGAACTCAAAGTTCATGAATGTTCCTTTGTTTAGGAAAAGTGTTCACATAAAAATTTGAGGAAAATTTATCGAGAGATAAATTTTAAAGTATTGTAGTTGCGAGATTTTTTTTGCTGAATTTTGTATGTTTTTGTTTTGGCAGAGTTATTCACCTTGGACCGTATTTTTTATATATATTTGCTTTAGTAATAATTTCTGTTTGGTAGTGTAGAATAACACTTTTTTAGAAACGTACAAAGATTTCAGAGAGAGAAAGAGAAAGAGGTTGAAGGTGGAGTCAGGTGTTGACGCGCGAAAAGTCCTTTAAGTCAAGATGTAGACACGCGTGGATCTCTGTAGAAATCTCTCTGAGAGTGAATTGCTGACTAGTGAATCGGACTAAGATTCGTCCTTTTATTTACTCTGCGAAGATCAGATCGGCTCCCAGCGCATTCGCGCCAAAATTTATCCTGGGGCGTCTCGACCAATAATAAGCCGAGTTTCGCAATGTGTGGTGTTGATTGGTCGAAACTAGCTCTTATGGAAAATTCCGCCTTTAAACGGGTTGAGTGGAAAAATACGGACGATTCTACACATCCATAGTAGCTGTCATCGCCAAGTCTATCAGCAATCCACCAAACGTTGAATCAGATAAACAGGACCAATCGTTAATAATTGGTTGTATATTTTTTCATGTTATAAGTAAGTACTATTTATTTCAAATCAGATTAATTTAACTTTAAATTTTCCAGTTTTACTAAAATAACGTGTCAGAAATGCATATTTATTTTTTGAATGAATTTTAAAATTGAAAAAATTGTTTTGTTTACAAATGTTTTTTAAATTAAGAAAATGGCCGCTCTTAAGAAAATTTTAAGAAATCGAAATTAAATTTGACATTCCAATCTATATAATTTCTATCTGAAATACACCAGAATATTTTACTTAATAGAAATAATAAATTTAATTATTAAACTTTCAATTAAAGCTACAATGAAATATTCAAGAAAGATTTTTCATTTTTAAAATTTAATTTTAAACTTAGGTATCGAAAATTTATGCCAAAAAATGGAGGTCCCTACATTCACTCAGTAAGCTTATTAGTGTCAAGACACATGTGCTGTTTGTCATGCTCTGGGCTTCCGCCAAATTCTACAGATTACAAGTCCATGGTGCCGTTTCATTTCAGCATGTATCTTCCTCAGATATAGAAATATCCGGGTTTCCAGTTCGTTGAATATGTCAATATATCAATCAGCTTGGATGTGCGGGTGGTGTAATGAATAATGGCTCGGAATTGTTAATCAGAGAGCCGAGTTCCAATTCCAGTTGGTTTCGTTTATTCACTTATGCGCAAATACACTTGGGAAAGGTATGAATTCAAATCCTCTCCCCCAGCTGTGGGTTAATTAGTAACACTTGTATCTGTAAATCATTATTATCTCCCCGAGAAATTCTTACAATCTAAAAATATTTTCTGGTTTTACATCACCTGCAAAGTCTAGATAAACTGTAAAATCTAATCAATCAATTAATCAATCAATAATAAGTCAGTTCCATAGGAAGATTGGATTTTGAGCAATCTGTTTAATTATTCAACCATTCGACTAATCACTAAAATAATTAACCAATCACGTTAATCAATCAATCAAATTAAATCATTCGATCAATTAAGCAAATTAATGCAAATGGTTATGCAACTGTTGCTTATTCTGTCGGAAAATTCCTCTGACCAGGAAATTCTTTTTTACGGGTTTTTGGATTTTTTTTTATAAAAAACAAAACAAACCTATCCGAGGCAGCACTTTAGGACAAAAATATCTATGAAAATGATTCGAATTCTCACATCCTGTTATGGTCCAGGTTCCTTGTACCACGGTGATGGTCCAAGGTAGAACCAATGAAGAATAACTCGAACACAGGTATGGAATAACACAGATATATTACAAACAGAAATATGTACAAAGTAGAAGAAGTGTTATTCATAACAATCAGGTTAGGTTAGAGAGAACGATGTTGTCTCGACCAGTATCACTATTCCAATGTCTTACAGTAATCGTCTGACTGCGACTCTGTCTCTGACTCTGAACTGAACTGAAATGACTGCTCCCTCTTGAGGCGCAGTATTTATGATGTCCGGAATAGTCCATTATTATTATGGGTAAGTTACCATAACACATCCACGTAAAAATCAGCACAGAAACAAAATAAGATGTTTTTTATGTATATTTACTTTTGCTTTTAAATACTCGGAACATTTTGTTTTGTGATTTATTGAAAAATATTTGAGTGTAAAAAGAGTCGACATACCCAAAGGGTAATCTGATTTCGAATTTCTTGTAAAAATGAGATTCTCAAGAAATCGAAAATGGCTATCCTACAGCATAACCGCTTTTTGACGAGACCGATTCTTCAGAATAAACTGTTTTCTATTCCGGATTGCTGAAAAGGATTGAATCTCTGCATGAATTTTGGCGTCTTTTTGAGTTATCATCGCTTCATTCAAGGGGCGACAACTCATCAAACTTGTCTTGTTTTGGCTGCAATTAACTGTTATTCAACGGGAAATTAAGAGGGAAGGTCGTTAGAAAGAAACTACTGTATCTTGACGAAATATATGTAAATACTGGGATCTCGACCACAAGAGGTTAAAAGGGAAAAATGAACAATTTTGCGACTGACATTGCATCTAAATCTTTACAGATTAAAGTTGGCTGGAAAGCATGAAGACGGAGGGGAGTTTCTCAGGCAAGAAGTACGAGATAATTAGCATAGGATTTACAGCTAGATCTCGTCAGCTTAACTGTAAATTGATGAGATCTCGACGCCAGGCTGGTATTGCACTTAAATCAAAAAAGAGCTCATCCGAACAATTATGAAAGTATTTATAGAAAAGACATAAAAAGGCAACTTTAAAGTAGTGGGAAATTGACTGGAGTTTAGCTGCCAGATCAGGACAAATAATATTGCTGATTATTCTTTGAATCTTATCAGGGATTACAAGGTAAATAGCAGGGGCATCGGAGCATATATGGCAGCAATATTCTAAGTATGGGCGAATGGATTGATTTATAGATATGTAAGATAGATTCTGGAGAGAAAAATTGTCTCGCCCGACTAGTGAACTGACTTTCTCAGCAGCTGACTTAGCAATGGATTCAATATAGTTTTTCCACTTCATATCAGCAGAGACTGTGAAGGCGCAACGAGTCACTTTCTTGGAGGTTAGCATCAGCCATACTAATGAAAGGAAGCGAGTAGTTTCTCAGTTTATTAATGGAGAAAAGATAGTTTTGAAGGGCTTAAAATTATCAAGCCATATTTTGCCAAGTTAACGATGGATTTGAGATCGTTTGAACACCGGCTGTCATTTTGAACTTGTCGGGCTGATGAGCCTTACTATCGAAGCTGGATGTAATTGTTGTGTCAGTTCAGGAGTACACTTCTTAATGACTATTACAAGGATACTATCAGGTCAATATGTCTTGTGGCGACCTAGGTTAGAGATAATAGCAGAAGTCATGGAAGGGGTTATATGCATATCACTCAACAGAGATTTAGTTCTAGGAGGCAAGTTAAGCAGGGATATTCCGGATGAGTCAAGAGTAGAGTTTGAAACTTTGGGGGCAAGGCATTCAGCTTTATCAGCGGGGGATGATAACACCTAATATTGACTGAAAATGGAACGAATAGAGACCTTGCATTTATTTAATACCCTATTATAGAGCTCGAGGAGAGTAGGTAAGAAATAAATCAAGTTGAGGTTTTGCTGGGGAAAGGAGTAAGGAAATCCACGATTTGAGCCAGGCACTGGGCAGTGGAACAGTTTAATGTCTGAACAATGGCAACCTCGATACCTTTAGAATGTTTCAGCCACACGTTGTGGTGAGCATTAAAGTCATTAAAGACAAAGATGTTTGCAGATGGCGAGAAAGAGCCTTTTCTACACTGTCACCTATTGCATCAAATATACTGCTGTCCTGGGAAGAGGGGGTGGATTAAGGAAAAGGAGATAGCTAACAGGTTTTCGTAACGAAAAACTGAAGCACATTAAGGTATAGTCTGGAGCCTCAAGCGACTATTCCCTGGCTATCGGAAGATTATCCCAGGTGTAAACACTAAGGCTATAAATGTAAATGCCTGGATCTTTTTGGCAAAGGGGAAGATAGCATGGAACCAAGAATTCATTGGTCGCAATGGAAGAATTTAAGTTAATTTCCCAGAAGGCAAAGGTGTCCGGCGACCGTTCCAACAGGAACGATATTACGCTGCAGAAGTTGGAACGGATATCCAGAATATTAGTGAAAGAAAGGCAGAGGTGAGTAGGTGGTATAGCGCTTACTGGTTAGTATATTTCATTTTGTAGTTTTTTCCATGAGATTCGTTTTAAGGAGAGAGAGAGAGAGACGACCCTAATTGTCACTATCTGTCGTCAGTAGCAATACTAACTAAACAGAGCATAGCTGAGAACAGAGCATAGTGTGGCCTCCGAGTTGCCCACTGGAAATACATACAAGGACACATATCCATGCACGACATGGCACTACAGAGCCTTAATATTAAGTAACTGATTATTGGAGCAGCCCCCCTCTAAAAGCTACGAAAACATTCGGGCTACAATATGCCAGCCAGCAAAGTGTCAAACGGGTACACACACAATGGAATGTCACAGCCACTGGCTAATCCGATAAACAAAACGTTAAGACGTTTAAAATAGTGTGGAGCAGGTAAAAGAAAGAAAGAGAAATGGTAAAGCACATCTTAATCGGGGTGGGGGGACAAGAGAGCAAGCACTACTAATGTTAAATACACATGAGAATAATCGTCCTTGGAGATTAACATGGTAATTTCTTTTGAAATTAGTCGAAATCATCACCATGATTAAACGTTATCGCATGTACAATTGAATATGATTTTTATCACAGGATTGTACTATTATCATATTTATGAGAAGAATCGTCCTTGTATTTAATATTTTAATTTTTTTTAATTAGTCCACAGTATGACACGACCAATCCCAAATTTGTCAAACTTTGTCTCGTGTACAAATGAAGAAGATTTTTATTTTTTTTACAGGATTTTATTATTATCATATTTATGAAAAGAATCGACCATGTCTTTAACATTTGATTTTTTTTAATCAGTCGGCACAATGACACGATCGAGCATTTTAATTTTTTTTCATTAGTCGACACGACAAAACCCAAAATTGTTAAACTTTATCTCGTGTACAAATGAAGAAGATTTTCATCACAGGATTATAATGTTATCATATTTATGAGAAGAATCGTCCTTGAATTTAATAGTTTGATTTTTTTTAATTAGTCGAAATGATGACAGGACCAATCTCAAAATGGTTAAAAGTTATCTCATGTAGAAATGAAGATGATTTTTATCATACTATTTTACTATTATCATTTTTCTGAGAACAATCGTCCTTGAATTAACAATTTTATATTTTTTTTATTTGTCGACCCGATGCCACGACCAATCTTAGAATGGTTAGACGTTATCTCATGTAGAATATTATGTTTTATATAAATGTATTATAACACTATCATTTTTATGACAACAATTTTCTTTCAATTTAAAATTTAATTCTTTTTAATTAATCGACGCGATGATACGTCCAGGCCAATATGGTTCAACTTTATTTCATGTAGAAATGAAGATGCTTTTTATCAAGATTTTACCATTATCAATTTTATGAGAAGAATTGTTTTGCAATTTACCATTTTAATTTTCCTCATTTAGTATTCCTGACGACGCACTTTGAACGCACATGCTTAAATATTATCTCTTTTTATCTAAATGTATTTGCATCAATTACTTTTCAAATATTATTTTTGTTATTTATTCTACCATGATATACAAGGTCCTTTTACTGATAGATTTTATTTAAAGATATTGTGAAATATAGTATGTATTTACCTTAATTCAATTCCAAACAATATTTATGATATTTACACCGTCATATAATCACTCTTATTAAATATAAGAAATTTTGTTTTTTTTATACCCTCATATATTTTCAAAAAGGCATTAGAAATATATGTATTTACCTGTTTGCTTATCTTTTCTGCAGTTCTGTTTCCTTTGGCTCCATCGCGATTGGCAACACTTCCTCTTAATTGTTACACAGAACAAGTGAAGGAAATGAAGAATCGGGAAAAGTGAGAGATTTTCACACTAAATATTACCATTTATCTATCATTAATAAACAGGACGCAATGACTTTCATAAAAACGTACAAATATATTTTATTTACTGAAAGTGTTCCTCATTGAACTACATTGACTTTACTTACTCTTCGAGAAAATGCAACACTTTATTGGGTTGCCTTTCTCTTCATTGCAGTCTTTGAATGAAATTGTTATTGAAGATATATTCTTGAAGACATGTGCATTTACGAAAGAATGATGTGGTCTTTGAATAAAATAGTTGAATGCAATAACCATTTTTTATTTTATCTTCTGGGGCGATGATTTCCTTAAGAAATCATGAATAACACCAATTCTTTGAGAGTTTGATATGAAAATTGCATCCATAAAACCACTGCATCTATATACACCGGGTAATTCAGATCGTAGACAAAACATACGCTGACTGTTTGATCAAGGTCGAATTAGGAGTCAGAAAATATTTGAGCCAACCAGAGAAAATATTTTTAAAAGCTTGTAATCATTTTTAATGACGAAGAACAATATAGATATAAATTGTTTGAAATCATTTAAAATATATTTAACAGAAGGAAATTAGAGATTAGCCAATTACAATGTCATGTTTAGAAGATAAGCACGAATTATTTGTGAATTATTGTCTATTTACATTCACTCAACACAAATGAACATTTGTCGATTATTTGGGAAATTGTTTTCTTGTCGAAAGATATAAATTGTTTCCACGATTGGTAACACTTTCCAACGCATCTCTAACACTCTGTTATTCAAAACGGACATGATCACTGGAATCCTTGTTGTGAATATTAAAATACCGATTTTGATATATGCCGACATATTTAGGGTTATATTTTTGAATGTATAAGCGCAACAAGCCAATACGTAAGCCCCCACAGCTAATTTGATCAAAGCCTTGGCAACTTCATACCGAATCGGATGATGTTCCTTAACAATTCTTTCAAACAAATTCCGATAAATGAAACGCTCTCCTAATCGAATGTAAACGAAGTCCTGGCATACATTCTGGGCCAATGTAATCGATAATTTCTGCAGGGAAAGGTAGGTTTCAGAAATCGATTCAACAATGGAAAACAAGAAAAAGAAAAACACTGACAATAAAATAACGTAAGCAATGGCGTCTGGCTTAGCTATCAAGGCGATTGTAATGTAAATAACATAAGTATTGATCAAGCGAAAGGTTACGACAAAGACATGAAGGCAAGAAAGAAAATAACAAAAATAAAATTGTAAAATCACGACTAAACAAATTATTGCGACTATCCTTCGACTCAAGCCAGCGTTTCTCCAAAATGGAAACATATAAATCTGCGTGTAGCTATAAGGAATTGCCAAAGAGATTTGCAGAAGAGGGAAGCCATAATAGACGATACAGATCAGCAATTCGAATATACAAAGGAAAGAATATATGAAAGTGCAGAGAAAAGTAATCAAAATACCTATCAACAGACAAAACGGTTTCGAATTACTGAAATAATTATAAACCCTTTTACAACGGTCAAACCATCGCTTAATAACCGCGTACCAAAACGACGGATTTAACGCCGTCAAAAGACTTGATTTCAGAATCGCGTGTAGCAAGTCGTAATCGTGTAAGTTGGAAATATTTAGCTTGCCAAAACGATGCAACAGTTCGATATCTTGCATGAGAAATGTCCATGTTTTTCGTTGGTGGAGTCTACTATAAGCTATAGTTTCGCAAATACGATCTGGAATATTAATCACAAGCAGTCCGAAAATCACAAACACTGAAAACCAAACAAAAGGACCGCCAAAGTAATACCCAGTGTTTTCCGCACTTTTTACAAAACCGAACATCATTGACCTGTGTCCAAGTGGTATGTTATTGTCCAGATAAGATCTTAGTTTTTTCTTGATTGTAAAATATTCTAAGAGGAAATCAGCAAAGATAATAAGCAAACATGAGAAAACGGCCAAAGATCTTCGAATTCTTGACGCAAATGTCGATCTATTCTCGAAAAGAAAAAGCCACTTGACAAAAACCCCAAAGCTATAATATGGAGCATGTTCATTTAGCCAACTTGATTCAGTTCCGAATGGGGGAAGGTATCGTTCACTTCCATCAAACGTTGGGCTCACTGAATGAATCAACGAATATGGTTGAGTTTGGGGATTCAGCTTGGCTTTTGAAATGAATCCAATAAATAGAGGGACAAATAAAAATGCAAATGTGGCTGCTATCGTTTGAATATTAATGATAAAATCTGTGTTGATTTTTTTGCCTCGGCATAAATCGATTGAATTATTATAATCAGCGTGAGTATCATTAACTTTACAACAATATCGAAGTAAAATGTCCTGCGTCAGCCCGCTTTGTTGATTAATCCTGAATGTAGAATCTGGAATATTTTTTCTGTTGTTAATATCATAGCAGATGAAAGCGGAAGTCTTTTTGTCTGGAAGTTTCGCTTCTGAAACAATCTTCATCAGTTGACGAAACACAAGTCGAAGAAAATCTAATCGTGAGACATTGCTTTCATTGCATGATTTGGAAACATTTATTCTCACTGTTAAAGTGGACGTATATTCTCTCAAGATAAAGAGTGAATGGACTTCGAAGTCATACGGCATGTTCATATAAACTGGTAATCCTTTTTCTCCATCGAACAGCCACATATATTCGTTGGGATTTGCAAAATTATCATCTGGTCTTGCTTTGGTTAAGTCATTGGCTTGTTTCGAGTTGTATTTAATTTGAAAGAAAAATACCATCTTTCCGTTTTCCAGTTTCTCATTGAAACGTTTTATAGAACGTTCAGATACATGGACGACGCATTGGTATTTGTCTGCAACTTTCATTGGCTGTTGGCATAGAACACGTGATAAGACGAGTGAGAAGGAAATTATATGAAGGTACATCATGGATTTCCGGTCCAATCGTCTCGTCACAAAAATCTGTAAAGATATTAAAAAATATAAATAACAATTAAAATCAATTTAAAAGTATTATTGCTTCGATGTAAAGCATATTAACAGAATTTTTTAAAATTATAAATAGAAGTTTCAATCGGAATAGAATGAAATTATCAAAACTATTTAAATATTTTTGATAATCCTCTATATTAAGTATTGTAATAAAAATAAATTTTAAAACTCTCCCTTCCCTCTCTAAATGTGACCATGTCTCTGACACTATCCCTCCCCACCTCTATGTCACCTTATATAAGCTTAATACCGCCCTTCAAAAGTGTAAATTTTAAATACATTTTTCCACCCTTGAAAGTGAAGTCTGAAGATCCAGAGAACAATAAAATCTCTGGTAAAATAAATTATAATGAACGGAACCTTAAAGTGGTCTGTTTTTTCTTTAAATTAAAATATATATATATATATATATATATATATATATATATATATATATATATATATATATACATATACACCATCAAGATTCGTTTATTTGTTGTTTGTTGATGATGATGCTCTTGTTGTGACATCCTTTGAAGAGGCCCAGCATCTAAAAAGTGGTTTTCTGCTGCATGTAAAGCCCTTGGTCTTACACTTAGCATAAGGAAAACTGAAGTAGTGCACCAACCTTGTCCTACTCCGAAGCAATTCTGTGGTGAGAAACAAAAACCACCAGTCTACAAATTTCCGGAGAGACCATTGTAAGTAGAAAACAAAGCCCTGGACTATGTAAAGTCTTTCACCTATCTTGGTAGCAAAGTCAACTACAGTGGAACTTTAGATGATGAAATCAGACA
>OZ038506.1:14622277-14659777 GCA_964036315.1 Acanthosepion esculentum | reverse complement strand
ATTAAAATTATTTGGATATACACGTTATCTGTAAATTAATCTAGTGCGAGCGGATTAGGAAAAGAAGTATTGCGATTAGGATGGATTGGCCAAAACGGGATCTAAATTAAACTTATTTGACTATATACGTTATCTGTAAATTAATCTCTTCCATCGGGATTAGGAAAATAATTTTTACGATTAGCATGGATTAACCAAAAACAGTATCTATAATTAAAATTATTTAAATTAATCTAGTATTAATCTGTAAATTAATCTAGTATGAGCCGGTTAGGTGAAGAAGAATTATGATTAGATGGATTAACCAAAATGTAATCTATAATTAAACTTATTTGTTTATATACGTTATCTCTAAATTATTATAGTGTGAGCGGGTTAAGAAAGGAATTATTACGATTAAGCTGATTTAACCAAAACGGAATCTATAATTAAACTTATTTGGCTATATAGGTTATCTGTAAATTAATCTATCCCGTGCGGTTTAAGAAAGGAATAATTCCGATTAGTTTGGACTAGCCAAAGCCAAATCGATAATTCAACTCGTATCATATGTGTAAATTAATCTAAATCAGTCGGATAAAACAGGATTAACTTATAGGATGGATTAACCACAAGCACAATTTACAATTCAAATTCATTGTCTAAAAAGTTTATCTGTAAATTAATCTAATCTGTTTGGGTTAGGAAAATAATTTTATTTTCGATTACGCAACAGCAGATTCAACAAATCTTATTCTTTGTCTTTAAACTTAATCGGTAAATTAATCTCTCCTGAGTGGATTATGAAAGGTTGAATTGATGATTAGATGGAATCGCGTAGAAGAGAAAATCTTTTAAAACTCTCTTTTTTCGTTGGTGGATATTTCAACCGGACTTACTTTAGACTGTTACAGATCAAAAACTAAAACACATCATGTCTGTTGAATATCAGCTGCTGTCACGTGATGTCAACCAAAAAAAAAGCCTATGCTAAAAAAAAACAAAAAGAAATGAATGCTATCAATTAAATGAATATGAGAATGCATATTTCGGAGATCTCCCTGATCGGAGCCTTGTGCCAGTCACTTTAACCAACAAAACAACCAAATATTCGCAAACAAGATCTACCGTCGAATGAAATATTGTCATATCGGAAGAAAATGAATAACTACCGACACCGAGGTTCGATCGTGACACTCTGGATTATGAATATGTTTACCGCCAGGTGTATAAATAGCAGTGTCAGGCTGCAGTGATTATTTAGTGACTATTGAGTGGAACTACCCAGTCAAATTAGTGTGAATTAGTGTGCATCGATGATTTGGGTTTTGATTTAGGATTTACCGGACGTTAAGCCGAGCCACGCTACTAACAAGATATTCACTGAAATGGTTAATTATCTTTGGTTGACTTTTACTTCTTTGTTCTTGCTAAGTATTTATTTGCGGTTGTAATTAAATACGGTTGTATTTGAACATTGAATTTATACTTAGTTATTAACGGCCACCATACGTCATAAAAAATATACATTCTGTCCGGAGACATTACAGGTAACTTTTTCGTCAACATTCAGTATAAATGCTGGATTTTTTTTTCTTTTACGTCATCGTCTGTCATGCATGCACAGCGGTCCACACTGCAAGGGAGTTTTGTTTTTGTTTTCTGAATGTACTTCCGTAATCTTTTGTAGTCGATCGTAATAAGACAGCAGCTATGAACATTGAAGGGTGTTCATGTTTATTAAAATAAATATCCATTCTACTAATTTTTATTTTGTTAAAAATGCTTGACTAATAATAATAATAATAATAATAATAAATGTCTGTTTGACTTTATTTAAATTTAATTTTTTTTTCCTTTTCTTTTTTTTTAATTTTATTGTTTTATCCTTATTATTATTTTATTATTTTTTAACTTTTCCACGCTTCCAGTGGAACTTTCCGTAAATGAATCCCGCTTTTTATTTAAGCATAGTATATCGGTGTCAATGTGTCTATATTTATGTCTATACACACAGAGACACACACACACACACACATATATATATATATGCGTGTGTGTGCGTATGTGTGTCTACATGTAAGCACATAGGTAAGGATCGTATTGGCTGTTAGCCTATTTTTACCTGTTTTTCATGATAATCGCCAATGCATACCCACCTCTGACATTTCATCTGGTAATATCCATTGCGATTTACACGAAGTTAAAACTTAGTATGGTCATTTACATATCCCTATGTTATTTCCCTGAATGAACTCTTGAACATCTGAATATATATATATATATATATATATATATATATATATATATAGATCAAATGTTGTCTATTCTGGAAGATGCCAAATTCAAGGAATAATCGAATTTTATGGCACTTTTCACCACCGACTCCCATTACAGCCGAGACGGACGGTCGTTTATTTAGGGAGGAGTAATACAATCGGTTACTTTTTTCCATTACATAAATTAATCTGTTGCGAACGGATTATGCAAAGAAGAATTACGATTAGGTTGGATTAACCAAAATAGAATCAAAATTTCAAACTGTTTAGATATGTATCATAACTGTAAATTAGTCTAGTCTCAACGGGTAAAAGCAAAGAAGAATTACGATTAGGTTGGCTTAACCAAAACAGAATCAGCATTTCAATTTGTTTAGATATATATCATAACTGTAAATTTGTTAAGTGCAAACGGGTTAAGCAAAGAAGTATTAAGATTAAGGTTGTATTATCCAAAACGAAATCTATAATTCAACTTGTTTGGCTATAAATCTTATCTGTAAATAAGTCAGTGTCGATAAGGTAAAGGAGGAATAATATTTAGAATGGATGAACCAATAGCAGAATGTACAATTCCAATTCTTTGACTTAGCAGCTTATCTGTAAATTAATCTCATCTAAGTGGGTTAGGGAGAGAATAATAAAAGAAGAATTGACTATTAGATTGAATCGCGTAAATCATTGAATCTTGTAAATCAATCTTTTCTCATTCCCCTCCCGCCACATTTCTCTCCTGCAGTAAGTAAAGAAAGTTTATTTCTTACCTTGATGCTATGAATTAAATGAATATGAGATCGTATATTCCGGACAGCTCCCAATCGAAGCCTTGTGTCAATCACTTAAACCAACAAAACAAAGCAGTGGTCGCAACAACATCTACCGTCGAGTGAAATATACATTCAGTCTGGACCCATTATACGTAGCTGTTTTGTCAACATTCTATATATGTATTTCGGGGTTTTTATGTTACATCTTCGTCTGGTATGCATGTCCACCCAACTGCAACTTCTAGGACGTAATTTTTGTCGCTGAATTGACTTCTGTAATCACGAGCTGTACACATATCAGAATACAGCGTCTGCGAGCACTGAGGTATGACCATGTTTACTGACATAAATATTCATCCGGTATGGAGAAAAGTTACAGTTAATTCTCACGTCGATGTCACTTTAAATCGTAAACATGAGCCCCTTATTGTTATTTTTTTAAATAGAAGTTATTTGAGTTCCATTACATTATAGAACTTGGAATTGTTCCAGCATTTCGTGTGGCACATAAGATTATTATAAGATTATTAGCTGAACATTAACGAAGGAAAGAATGTGCTAAAATCATTAAATAAAAAAGAACAAGGTTAGAGTTTAGATAAATATTCGAAGTTTATTTGTGAAATACGAAATACATACACCAACAAATACACACACACACACACACATACATACATATATATATATATATATATTTTTTTTTTTTTTTTTTTTTTTTTTTTTAAGCGTATCACCCCAAGCAAGGCTGGAGGCCACTATCACGCAAGGGGTTATAGAAGGGTTGGAGGAAGGGCAGATAGGAGTGGTAAAGGAGAGGATGTGGAGAAAGAGAAAGACTGGGTCGATCAAGGCAAGGGGGTTACAGAAGATTTGGAGCGAGAGCAGATAGGAATGAAAGGTGAAAGGATGTGGAGAAGGGAAGTGGATAGATCAAGGCAACTGGAGATGTCGATTGACGCTACACTTAAACCGTTGGAGATTGTATTTGTCAGGGAAACAGTAATAGGGAAAGGAGTTCCATAGGCGAGATGTGCGAGACATGAAGCTATTGGAGTAGAAGAGACGTCTACATCTAACAGTTTCCACGGTGTAGGGGTGGGAACGGGATGCCAGCCTCGTAGGGCGTTTAAATTCACGAGGCCTAGGGACAAGCGAAAGCAGCTTCTCGGAGCAATTACCGTGAAAGTATTTGTAAAAAAGACAGAGCGAGGCAACATCGCGTCTGTGAGAGAGCGACTGCAGACGAGATAACAGATCAGGGCCAATCACATTGCATATCCGTCTCTGGATCTTATCAAGAACCCTGAGGCAAACAGCAGGGGGCCCAGACCATATATGGCAGCAATACTTCATGCAAGGGCGAATGGTCGATTTATAGACTTGGAGGATCGATTCCGGGGAGAAAAATTTCCTGGCTCGGCACAGGGAAACAACTTTCCTTGCGGTGGATGATGCAACTGACTCGATGTATTTGTTCCATCTCAGATCAGCGGACAGCGTGAGACCGAGCAGCCGCAGAGAGGAGCTCTCGAGAAGTTGGTCTTCAGATATTCTAATGGGATGCAGGGATGGATCCTTGTGGTGGTTAATAGAGAGCAGTTTTGTTTTAGAGGCGTTAAAGTTAACCATCCATTTCTCGCCCCAGTTCACAACCGATTGGAGGTCCTTTTCAATTTGAGCTGCCAGGTTAACTTTGTCAGCATCACTAGATTTGTGTTTGAGGCAGGAGTAAATTGTGGTGTCGTCAGCGTAGATGCCGACTTGGGAGTCTATGGCGTCAGGAAGGTCGTTTATAAATATGAGGAACAGAGTTGGGCCTAGGATGGAGCCTTGAGGAACACCTGCGTTAGTGGGATAGGAGCTGGAGATGAATCCACTGAGAACGACCTTCAATTCCCGGTTTGACAGGAATGATTGTATTAGGTCAAACAATCGACCTGTGATACCATAACCCTGGAGCTTGCGAAGAAGGCCGGCATGCCAAACTCTATCAAACGCTTTGGAGATGTCAAGGGCCACGGCACGAGCTTCACCGTTATTATGGATAGCTTGGGAGACAAATTCAGTGATGGCCGTAAGCACATCGGCAGTAGATCGGGCAAAGCGGAAATCATACTGCTTGTCTGAGAGCAGATCATGGGATATCAGATGATTAATCACTTCGGAGTTGATAATGGCCTCGAAGACGTTGCCGAAGAGGGGTCGGAGACTGATAGGACGCTAATTGGAAGGGTCGGAGGGGTCACCAGAGTTCTTAAAGACAGGAACAATGGTTGAGGGCTTCCAGCAGTCAGGAAAACAGGACTCCTTGAGGCAGCGGTTGTATAATTTAGAGAGGGCAGGCGCCAGTTCAGGCGCGCATTTCTTCAGGAAAATGGCTGGTATCCCGTCACCACCAGTAGCCTTGTGGTGATCTAAGTTAGAAATAATGCCCAATACCGACGACGGGGTTATGTGCAATCCGTTCAAGAGGGCCTCAGTTCTGGGAGGGGAATCGGGCAAGGGTACCCCGGAAGAGTCTAGCGTTGAATTGGAAGAAAACTTCCGAGCAAAGCATTCGGCCTTGTCGGCAGAGGTGGTCAGGACCTCAAACTGATTGAACAGGGGAGGAATGGAGGGTTTGTTATTGTTCAGAACGCTCTTGCAGAGGCGCCAATAATCTTTGGAGTCAAATTTGCGGGATGCAATACGTTCCTTCATCCGAGCAGCGGAATAGTGACTTGGCATCGTCGAGGATACACTTACACTCGTTACGGGCAGAGGTAAATAGACGTCTATTGAAGTCGGACATATCACTACGAAAACGGTGGAAGAAGTGCTTCCTATGAGCAATGGCGGCTGAGCAAGCAGCTGTGAACCAGGGGGAGGAGCGCAGTTTGACCTTGAATTTCCTGGAGGTGATGAAAGCGTCGATTCAAGCTTTAACCCAGAAAGAGACCTCTGAAGCACAATCTTGAATGGGGAGCTTAAATACAGCATCCCAGGGGACATCGCGGAGGAAGTCACGAAACGAGTCCCAGTCAGCCCGTTGGTAGCAGAATGTGGTTCTGGTGGTAGGAGGCTCCTTGCAGGGGGTGGAGGTGAAGGAGATGCTAACAGACACTACAGCATGATCGGAGTTACCGATAGGACAGAGCTGCGTGGCACTACAAGACTCAGGGATGGAGGTAAAACACAGGTCGAGGAATGATGCCTTACAGTCACGGTTGTAAGCAAACGCGTGGGGAAATCGATTATCTGAGTGAGGGATTGAGAGACTGAAAAGTTGAGAGTATGAATGCCTGCGAGGTCGGTAGTAGCGTTCTTAAGCCACTGGTTGTGATGGGCGTTAAAATCGCCAAACACAAATATGTGAGCGTACGGATGGACAGAGAGGGCCCTATCTATGCTGTCAGAAATGACATCGAGTATCCCACAGTCCTGAGAGGATGGAGAGCGGTAGAGGAAGAAAAGATAGCTTACAGCATTGAGAAGAGATAGCCGGAGACACAAGTACGAATGATCCGGCGATTCGAGAGAGCACTCTCTAGCCAGAGGGAGATGGTCCTTGACGTAGACACCCAGGCCATGCATGTGGGTTAGAGAGTCTTTTCTGAGGAGAGGAAGGTATCCAGGGATCGAGAGATCAGAGGAAGGGATAGAAGAGTCAAGAGTCTCACACAGGGCCAGTATATCCGGGCACTTACCAATGAGGAAAGATTCAACGCTGCAGAAGTTGGTTCTAATCCCACGGATGTTGGTGAAGGAGATATTTAAAGGTTTGGGTGATTTTTGGAAGGCTGGTTTAGGTTTATATTTCTGGTTTTTGTAATTCATGTGGATAATTGGTGTTGGAAAAAGAGAAGGCCTGAGTTAAAGGAAGCCGACGGTTATCACCCATGACGCGGGCAGAGAGGGGGTTTGGCACAGCCTGAATCATAATGTGGCCTCAGGGTCCCCACCGGAAATGACTGCAGGGACACCTATCCATGCGCGACATGGCACTACAGACACCCCGATATTATGCAACTGCTGATCAGAGCGGCCGCTCAAGACGCTGCGCAAGAGTTAGGGCTCCTAACTACCAGTCGGAAACAGCAACCAGGGAACTGCCAACCGTGTACCCTCAGAATGAACAGGCAATGCCACAGACGACACGCATCACGGGAGAAACACAGCGGCACCATTACAGAGGCCAGAGAGAGGGAGAGAGAGATCCGGGAACCCCTTCCTAAACACGAAACAAGGTTTGAGCCTCTAATCGTGTCCAATAGAGGGGGGAGGAGTGTAGACCGGGCGGTAGGAAAGCCTACCTGCTCCTATTACATATAACATATACAACGATGACAACAAAACAATAGAGGGAGATTTAGTAGGGATAGTCGCAGGGGGGGATAGGAATAACATTGTATTGTATACATTAACAGTATGTTTTAACTTAGTATAAATCCCATTGACCTATATTTAAAAAAAAATGTAATATTACGAGTTAGGTTAGAATAGTTAGTTCTAAAATAAGATATGTTAGGGGGTCCAAAAGCACCGGTTAACAAAAAGGAAAAAAACAAAAATACAAATAAAAAAAAAGAATTAAAATAAAAAAAATAAAAATTTTGAAATTATCATCATCATCATGGCTTCGCAAAACGAAGATCAAGGGTGAGTCTGTACACGTCACTTGCCGGCAAGATAAGTCCAATGCGGTACAGGCATACACAGTCGCGGTAGTTGCAGCTGAAAGTTGGTCCAGCACGTCGTACAATACGATTTTAGTCAGGCGATGATTCTCCATCCATGTCCAGCCCAGCGAATCTGGGACTTCAGCAGCATGGGTTCAATGATTTCAACATTTCTGACTAAGTCATTCCAGTGGATGTTAAGAAATATATACATATATATATTAAGAAATATATATATATATATATATATATATATATATATATATATAAGGATACTGCATCAAAAATATGTGAAAACGCTACACCCTCTTTTCAAGAGAAAAAGAAGAAAAGAAAAAGAGTAAAAAAGACCCAAGATACACCCTCTTATCACGAGGAAAGGAAGAAAGAAAAAGAAAGAAAGAAAGACACAAGATAATCACTCTTTTCGCGAGAAAAGGTAGAAAAGAGAAAAGAAAAAAAAGAAAGACACAAGATACACCCCCTTTTCACGAGAAAAGGAAGGAAAAAGATAAACAGTAAGAAAGAAAAGAGTGCAGATGATTTGAATGT
The DNA here is from genome assembly GCA_964036315.1 of Acanthosepion esculentum. Lineage (NCBI taxonomy): Eukaryota > Metazoa > Mollusca > Cephalopoda > Sepiida > Sepiidae > Acanthosepion > Acanthosepion esculentum. The sequence continues at coordinate 14,651,542 of OZ038506.1, read as the reverse complement.
TTGTTCTGTTTTTATTCAGATCAACCAATCGGAATGGCCTATGCTAATTTCAAAGTAAGGGGAAAACAAAAGTTAAGAAGCAATCATACGTACGAGGTCATGACCTGCAGATTTAGAATCGTAGACAGCATCGAAACGTCACATTGTCATACTCAAAGGACACCCTGCTTTGATTTGAATATATGACAGAAGTCGTAACATAAATATTTCAATATTTACACTATCGTCCATTTAACTGGGCATCGGTTAAAATTAATTTCGTATTATTTTCATTAATGTATTATTATTATATTTTTGTATAATTCAGTCCTCTAGTGGCGGTTCTTTGTTAGGAAAGTAAGTGGAGTAACTCCACGTTATCGATTTCTGTATATTTCAAACGTAAATATATTTGATCTTTCCAATTTTATTATCGGTTTCTGTATAATTAACAGGTAAATATATTTCATCTGTCCAATTCGTTTATTGATTTCTGTATTAGGCGCTAAGTAATAATTAAATAAACTATAGACGAGTTGATATGCGGTTAAACAAAATAAATCAAACGAGACAAAGCAGCTAACAGCAGTTGAAAAAAGATCCTTTGCTGTCAAAGTAATAATTAAATAACCCATAGAGGTGTTGATATGCCGCTAGACAAAATGAGTTAAACGAGACCAAGTAGCTAACAGCAGATGGGCTACAGACTTGGCCGTCAATGTAATAATCAAATATTTCCAATTTGATAACAAATTTCTTAATAATTAAATATGTCACCTTCAAATATATATATATATATATATATATATATATATATATATATATGTGTGTGTGTGTGTGTGTGTGTGTGTGTGTGTGTGTATATATATATGTAGAGAGAGAGAGAGAGAGAAAGAGATAAACATAATTAGATACATAAATTGACAAGAAGAAAGACAGCCAGATAGATAGATAGATAGATAGCGAGAGAGAGAGATAAACACAATTAGATCATTATATAGATAAAGTGACAAAAAGAAAGACAGCCAGATAGATAGATAGATAGATAGATTATTGGCTTGATGGATAAGAAGATAATTAGATAGATAGATAGATAGATAGACAGATAGATAGATAGAGAGAAAGACAATTAGATCATCAGATAGATAAATTGACAGAAAGAAAGACAGCCAGATAGATAGATAGACAGATAGATTATTGGATTGATGGATAAAAGATAGATAGATAGATAGATAGATAGATAATTGGATGGATAGATAGAGAGAGAGAGAGAAAGACAATTAGATCATTAGATAGATAAACTGACAAAAAGAAAGACAGCCAGACAGATAGATAGGTAGATAGATAGATAGATAGATAGATAGATAGATAGATAGATAGATAGATAATTCAGTGAATTAAAACAATCTTTTCACGTCACTCAAATCTTTTGAAACACACACACCCATGCTGTACATCCGTTTGTGCATCGATGCGTTCACAAAGGCCCGATTTCATGTCAGCCATTTATATAGATTTGCTTCCACACTACACCCATAATTCAGCGTTGTAAAATTGTTCACCTGAAAGCTTTACTTGACTAAAGCATGACATATTAACTTACCCCATCTCATGTCAATTCAAAATTGTGTGTATGTATATGTAAGTGTGTATGTCTCTGTGTGCGTGTCGGTGGGTGAGAAGGAGTAACGTTTATTTAAAGTACATTTCTCAGACGACATATGTCGGGGCAAAAAAACAATATTTCTATAAATAAAATCGTCGATCCATTTGCATACACTGACTGATTCGGACGAGCATTTGTTTCTCTCTCGACTGAAAGATAAAGTTTTCTTACAATCTCATCGTCAATCCAAACAACTGACACGACGGCTTCGATCGGAAATTCTCTGGATGATAAAACCTCAAATTCATTTAACTTATCGAATCAGGGTGAGTAACTAATTATCTTTACATATTGTGGAAGGTAAATGTTTATTGGGATCAAACACGAATATATATTTAATATATAAGATGTTCTCGAAACAACATATCAGTAACTTTACGCACAGAGCAAAAACGAATTCGGACTGAAGATATTGCTCGGCAGAATTTCAAATCCTAAAATATATACGCACATTATGCTTGCTCACAGCAGTAAAAAATTCGATAAAGAAATGAATCACAGTAAAATTAATTTTCAAATGAACTTCAGGCAATATATATTTCGTTCATCTAAATTATAAAATTAATTTAGGAAAATATTATAGCATTTTAATTTATTTTTATTTTTGCATAAAGCATCTTCGAAAGGTAAATAAAAGTCAATAAGATATTAGATAATTACGGAAAATATGTTAATTTGTAAAAATTACTAGGTAGTTAAGAACCAAAAAAATGCGTTCTCTTACATAAATTTATGTCAATTCTGGTCATCCATACTTGTTGTCATCACCTCGTAACTTGCATCATACATCAATCATGGCCTCACAAAACTTCAAGACCCGTCGTTAAGAAATGACTGTATATTAATGTTGTATGCTACAAGCAAGTAATATTTATTTTAAATCAGAGTAATTTAATTTTAAATTTGCTAATTTTTCTCAAATAACGTGTCACAAATATATATTTTATTTTTGGAAGATTTTTACACTAGATAATTTTGTTTTGTTTACAAATTTCTTAAAAATAAGAAAATGGCCGCTTTTAAGAACAAATTCTGAAATCGGCCCATATGTTGAGATTCCGATCTATGTAAATTTTATTTGAAATACACCAGCATATTTTAATGACTGGAAATACTAAATTTAATCATTAATCTTTCAATTAAAGCTAAAATGAAATCTTCAAGAATGCTTTTTCATTTTCAAAAAGTCATTTTAAATCTTACGTATCGCAAATATATACCGAATTGGTGGAGATACCTAAATTAAAGAATGTTGATAATAAAAATGAGCGGGTATTAAATATTTTTATGTATTGCAAACATAAAACTCAAATATGATCAATGTCTGAAGTGAGTAATCGGTAAGTTGCGAAACGAATAAATTTTTTAATGAAGACTAGATATATAAGAAGTGTTGTCGAAATTTAATGAAAATAATCAGCTCAAAACGAGTCTAAAAAAGGAAGATGATCTTTTTACGTTACAACTGGTAAAAAATGTATTTTGTTAATTTTTATTTAATAATTAAATTAGGAAATCATATTAAAATTTTACAGTGAGCTCTTCCGTCACTTTTTTAAAATATCGTCTGCAAATGACGCAAAATGTCGCGTCTTTTCCAAGGGTTTCGTTGGCCGAAAAAAAGAAATGTGAAAATTCATATTTCTTTATTTCTGTGGGGGGTTTTTTCTACAAAAACAAACTTAATTTATTTGGGGAAAATGCATAATACTTGTTGTAAAATGCTACAAGTTACTAACTTTTTGCACTGAAAAACTTATTTGACAAAAGTATCAAATATTTCAAATCTACTCATCCAAATTTTTCTGCTGAACTTCCTCTAAAACAAAATAAAAAAATATATAAAAAATAATATCTTACTAACAAGTAAAAATATAAACTATTTTTAAAATTTGTTCAACCCCTATAACTTTTGATGATTTAATTCCTAAATTTTTTTATAAAATCCCGTCCATATATATGGAGAAGATTCAACATTCCTGAAGGAAGTTTGTTGATGAGCTATGAATTAACTATCATAGGATTTAGGTTAAATTATCATCAAAACCGGTATTTATCCTACATTAATCTTATTTTTATTCGGAATTTTAAATTGTATAACTGCCACCGTTCAAATATAAAAAAAACCTTTTTGTTGTGTCGTGTATAATGCTGAGTAAGCATTCTTCACCTGTTCTAGTTGGTGTCGGTTTATATATATGAGCTACCTGCTCATATGCAAATTATACTACTTTGCATATCACCACATCTCCCTATAACGGAGGGGCCTTATGCCGCGAGTACTTCTTGTACATCTTCCCCTGTCTCTCTCCTTTCCCTTGGAGATCTAGATCTATCACGTCTATGATCAAACTGTTCCTCTGGCATGCTCTGGTCTTCTTCTAACTCGTCCCACTCTACTTCTTCCCCCGCAGTTTCACTCTGCATTAACTCTTCTGTTACATCAATAATGGGCATCTCTGAAGGCATTTCCTCATCCGATTCTTCTCCTTGAGATCTTATTTGGTCAGCATGAACTAGAACACTGTTCCCATTTTCTTTATTTAATATTGCAGTATTATGTCCTTTCTGCATAATAAATTCGGCTGACTCGGGTTGCATATTTCTATTTCTTTTGTACCACATCTTTTGATTTGTGGCATATGACATAGTCAAAGGGGATCTTAATTGTCTGCCCATTAAGGCAGATGGACTTTCCGGCCTGCCCGCATGCGGAATTGTTCTGTAACTTAATAATAGTCTTGGTAGGAAAGCATCGATTTCGTCCTTCTGTTGCAAGCATTGCTTTTATGCCCTTCTTTACCGTCTGGACTATCCTTTCCGCTGTCCCATTACTTTGAGGGTGGTAGGGAGGGGTCTTGTAAGGTCTACATCCTATTTTTCTTAGCCATTCATGCAAATCAATATCTGCAAATTCTGGTGCGTTATCGGTCACCAATGTTCTCGGTATCCCATTTCTCGAAAATATTACTCTTAATATTTGTTTTACGGTGGTACTTTTTTTATCAGGTACTCTCACCACTTCAGGCCAACCTGAATATGCGTCTACTAATATTAATAATAATCCTATCCCATTGACATAGGCATGGTCCATGTGTACTCTGCTCCATGGTTCCACTTCTCGGGGCAACACATGTATTTTCTTTTGCTTGAAATTCCTGAGTTCTGTGCATTTTTTGCATCTTTTTACGTAGTCTTCTACGTCTCTTGAGAACCCTGGCCATCACGCTTCCAATTTTAATCTTCTTTGCGTAGCTGCCACTCCACAATGTACGTCATCGTGTACACTTTTTATAACCTGTCTCCTCAGTGTTTCTGGGGGAACTACCAAGTCTCCATTACATATTACCCCGTTTTCTATAGTCATTTTATGTCTGATTTCTTTGAATGGTCTTTCAGCCATTGAACAAATTCCCCAACGATTCTGTTTTATCCTCGACATTATTCTATTTAACACTGGGTCATTTGTAGTTTCATTAGCCATTTTATCTACAGATATTACATCGGTTTCTACAAGGTGCAAGAATGTGTCTTCAAATTCCTCGTCGTTTTTGTCCTTCTCCTCTATATAAAACCTCAATCTAGATAAGGCATCAACGTGCGGTATCTATTCCCTTTAACATATTCAATGTCAAAGTCGAACGCCATCAGTCTAATCGCCCAACGTAATATTCTGGACGTTGTAACTTTCGGTAGTTCTTTTCTTGAGTTGAAAATAAATTCCAGTGGTCTGTGATCACTTTTCAACAAGAATTTTTTCCCTTCAAAAACTGTCTTGCTCTATCCGTTGTCCACACTATGGCTAGTGCCTCCCTTTCTATATTCGAATAATTGTGTTCAGTCGTTGTTAATCTCCTTGATAAGTACATTATGGGATGCCCCTCTTGTGATAAGATACCAGATATGGACTGCTCACTGGCGTCAGTAGTTAGAGTTATGTCCTTTTTAGGGTCAAAAATTTGTTCTATTGGCTTTTTTGCCAGAATTTGTTTTAAGTTGTCAAAGGCTTTCTGTTGGCGTTCTAACCAAATGAATTCCACATTTTTTTTCTTAACTTCGCAAATGGTTCTGTCAACTCATTATATTTCGGTACGTATTTTCTATAAAAATTTACCAAACCTAAAAAGGACTCCAACTCTTTTTTATTTTTTGGTGTAGCCACTTTTAAAATTTTCTCTATTAGTACTTTATCTGGAGAGATCCCTTCCTTTGATATTGAGTAAACCAAAAATGATATTTCATTACTGTTGGTTACACACTTTTTTGTATTTATTGTCATACCAGCGTCTCTTAGCCGGTTCAGTATATTTTCAGTTTTTTTCTTTAAACCATCTTCATTTAAATCGCCAACACATATATCGTCTTGATAACAGATGGTATTTTCAACATTTCCTATTACTTTTTCAATAGCTTTTTGAAAAATTGCACTTGCCGTTTCTATCCCATACGGCATCCTTTTCCACCTTAACAGGCCTATAGGTGTGTTTATGGTCGTCACTTCTTTAAAATTTTCATCTATCGGTATTTGGTGGTAAGCTGATTTTAGGTCTATCTTCGAAAATACTTTCATTCCAGTAAGTTTATGTAAAGCTACTTCCACATTCGGAATAGGGTACGAGTCGGCGCAGACTTTATGGTTCACCCCTATTTTATAATCTCCACAAATCCGCAGGTCCCCATCTTTTTTTTTTCAATACGACAATGGGTGATGCCCATTTACTTCCTCCTGAAGGGGCCGGTTCTAGTAAGTCTTCCTTTATTAATTTTCGCAATTTAGTTATTACCAACGGTAATAAATGCACAGGTATTTTTCTCGCTTCATAGTAGGAGGGGGAAACATTTTCTTTTAATTTCAGGCTAGCTTCATAGTTTTTTAATTTTCCTGTTTTTTCAATTTCCATCTCATTAATCAACTTCGTTGAATTTATTTTTAATACGTCATTCCCCAGTAGTCCATGCGTTTTTCGGCAATTTGTAACTATAATGGGTACTATTTCATATTTTTCTTTTAGTTCTATTGAACCTTCAAAGTAACCCATAATTGCTATAATCGAGCCATCAAACTGACGCAATTGTAGGTTGCTTTTTTTTTAAAACGGTTTTCTCATTTTTCCCACAAATTTCTGGGTATTATCGTGACTTCACTACCTGTGTCGATTTGCCTTTCAACAACACAGTCGTTGATTTTCATTTTTATATCTCCGTTCTTAGATCCATTATTTTGTATATTATCATTTTTTTACATTAAAAATCTGTCTATTTTCATCCTCTATTCTTTCCACATTTTTCGTTTTACATACTGCTTTGAAGTGATTTTTTTAAAAACACTTTGAACATGTTTTTCCATAAGCTGGGCATTTTTCTTTTTTCATTTCATGAATTTTTCCACAGTACGCACAATTTTTTCTTTTTGTTTGTACCGTATATGTTTCGGCCATTATTTCTTCGTAGGATTTATTTTTATTTTGGTTGTAGGTATGTATTAATTCCTGCTGTTGTATAAATTCTAGACACATATTCAAGGGCATGTTTGTAAGTTGTAACTGTTCCATTAACTTATATCTATGTGCTGAATTATGCATACCTTCAATTAATCTTAGTTGGATTAATTCTTCTTCCGTTGTCTGCTCTCCTGTTCCTAGTTTTTCGAATTCACAGTATTTACTCGCACTTCTTAACCGGTGTAAATATTTTACTATCGGTTCATCCACTTCCTGCTTCATTGCCATAAACTCGGTCCTTTCTGCAATCACCAGTCTTTTCTTTGGCCTCATGTTTCCCTTGATAACCTGACTTATTTCTTCGAAAGTCATTTCTTCTAGTTCTCGAGGGTACACCATTGTAGCAACCTTCATAATGGCTTCACAACCAGCGGTAGCCATGAATAAGTCGGTGATTTCATTTTCCCCTCCTCTGCATTTGACGTCTTTCAACTTTTTACATCTCGCATTAGCAGCGAATCCATGTATCTACGTATTCTGGGTCTTCAAGGACCAAAGAGAATCCTATCGGCGACGCCATTGTTGTGTCGTGTATAATGCTGAGTAAGCATTGAGATTTATTTGCACAAAAGTACAAATTGTGGCACAAGGCCGAAAAAGGGGAGGGTAAAGGCTGGCCATTGCTTACTATCCTATACCTAGCTAATCAGATTCGCGACCGATTCATACATTACAATTTCACATTCACCACAAGAAGTCATCTGTCGCCATTCAAACCTTCATCCACAATAATACCACGTCCACACCAGGGGAAACTACAAAAAACGCGCCCCACACCATAAAAATTTGATGATAATATATACATTAAAAATCCAATAATGAATAGATGAAAAGGGGAGGGAGATGAACCCAATAACAAACTAAAATTTCAACAAATATTTAAACTCAACATAATTTATGTTAGTAGGGCCCGTCCAACCCTCAAAACAGAGAGGCCGCTGTATTCTGCCGATAAGGCAAAATCGAGAAGCACTCTCGCTAAGGGAGTGAGAAGGAGAAAAATAACACGGGCGTGAGGAAATAAAAAGGCTGAGCCAGTCGAGATAAAATTGGGGGTCAAAAACAAACTGGGGAGGTTGAGAATCTCGACTGGATCATAACATAAGAGATAACCGGGAACAAGTTAGGAACACATTTACTCACATTAACTAGGTACACTTAAGCTTGTCTAACCTAACCAAGGGGAGGGTTCCACAGGAAACCACCCCGATGTAACTTTGGTTGACCTAGAAAAGAAAATCAAGGCTAGCCCCGTTCAAACGAACCAAGCTCGCCGCTTTTACCCACCTTTCGCTAAAGACTGTCGAATGTAATCGTTTTCTATCAGTTCTAATCTTCATCTTGAGCTGATGCTCAAAGAATCGGATCAGATCCTGATAAGAAAGCTGATTGCCTCGCAAGACTTCCTCCTTGCGCGTCGTCCATATCACCATTCGGGCCGTGGCTAGCAGCATCAGAAACACCATTCGTTTCACCCCGGAATACGGGGCGACACATTGTCACACGCGTATGCACGATCAATGGACACGAGTTCTTCGGGAGCGAGACGAGCCGTCAGCTCACCGACATGGTCCCATAAGGGGCGGACCCGGGGGCAATGGTAGAAGGCGTGCGAAGCCGTTTCCTCTAAACCAAGGCCACACTGTTCACAGTCTGGCAAATCCGCCAAGCCCCATATGAAAGCCTTGTCGTTGAGAGGCAGTCGATCCCGAGCCAATCGCCAGGTAAGCGAAAACTCAGGGTTACTGAGATAATTCGCCGCTGGCGCCCAAGACCAGTAGGAGCGGTACTCCTCCTCCGAACAGCAGAGCGTATCACGTAGGGGATCCTTCACGCGACCCTCCACTAATCCCCGATAGAAGACCTTCCTAGGCCGTGAAAGGTCACTGGACCGCGGAATAGCCCTCAAGGCTGACCGACACTCGCTGAGGAAAAGCGATTCATCTCGAGATTTACAACGGCGCTCAGCCTTCGAGATGGGGGGACTGATGGTAAGGCTAGGGAAGGCGTCCCTAACAATCCCCTCCAGAATCGGATCTCCTCTAGTCAATGCGCGGCGTAGGAAAGCCAACCGAGAGGCACGGATGTGACTCTTCAAGTGTGGCATTCCCAGCCCCCCATGACACGGACATTTGGTGCAGACTCGTCTGTCCACCCTGTTCGCGCGTCCCCTCCATAAAATGGAGGACAGCGCTTGCTCGAGCGCCTTCATGTGGGTATCACAGAGAGGAAGTACCGACAATCGATAAAGAATCAGGGGGAAAATGTATGTAACACACACCTCCGCCCTGCCCTTTACGGACAACCTCCGTCGATTCCAAGTTTTACCGGCAGAAACGACCTTTGCTAGTACTTCAGACCAGTTTTTCTCCAGCTGGAGGTCGGGTCCAAACCACACTCCAAGAATGCGGACAGGACCGTCCGTCCAACCGAAGCGGCCTGGAAGATCTCGCCCCTTCCAGGCACCTAACCGCAAGCCGGGGCGACTTGTCGCGGTTTATCTTGGCCCCTGTCACCTTTTCGTACCGATCAAGCGCCTTCTGTACCGCCTCAATGTTGCTTCGGGACGACACGAAAGCAGATACGTCATCGGCGTACGCGGAAACCCTGTCTCGAGACCCCCCAGGAACGGCGATCCCGCGTAGGGCCGGACTGCACGTCTCATCCTTCAGCCGGTGCAGGAGAGGCTCCAACGCCAAAGCATAAAGGAGAGGCCACAGCGGACAACCCTGACGAACCGACCTCGACAGAACAAAAGCGCCCGACAACTTTCCGTTCACCTGTACCACAGCACTGGGGCAGCGATACAGGAGGCTAATCCAGCGGCAGAAGTCGGGTGCGAATCCGGCGGCCTGCAGGACAGTAGCAAGGTAGCGATGGTCGACCCTATCAAATGCCTTGGACTGATCCAAATTGATCAGCGCGGCTTCTTCGTCGTCTTTTACGCCCTCTAGGATCGTGCGGATCAAATGTAGGTTGCTCTGAATTGTTCGGCCCCTCACAGAACAAGTCTGCTCGGGTCCCAACAGAGACTCGGCAACTGACTGCAAACGCTCCTGCAGGATCTTGGCCATAATCTTTAACTCTGTGTTTACCAGAGTTATGGGCCTATAATCATCTAATTTCCCCCCAACACCCTTGCCCTTTTTCAACAGAGTGATCACACCCCTAGTAATGCGGTTGGGGATGGACCCCGACCGAAACCAGTCGTTGAACACTGCTGTCAAAATCGGAACAAAGATGTGCGACAGCCTCAAGTACAATTCATAGGACAAACCGACTTGCCTCTGCCGACCTTCTTCAATGCCTCGTAGACTTCGCCCTCCGTGATCTCTCCCTCGCAGCTAGCTGCTTCAGTCGGAGCAAGCCGAGGAAAGTCAGCCAAATAGCTACGAAACTCCTCCTCACGGAGACCAGGCTCCTTGGTAAAGCGGCTCTCGAAATGCCGCCGAAACGCCTTGCACATGTCGTCAGTCGACCGCAGAGTACGCCCCTCCGGGTTTTTGACTTGACGAATGTAGCGATCACCACCTCGACGGACTTCTTCCCGACGCAGATCTGCGCCCACGTTCACGGCTTCAGAAGACATCTTACTTAACTTATGTCTAATTACCTGACCCATGTAGCGCTCGCTATTCGAACGCTGCAGGGCCTCCCTAGCTAGGGCTATCTCTAGGGGATCCCCCCAGCCTCCGCCGGGGAAAAATTAGCCTTAAGTGTCTTCACCTTATCAGCTTTATCTAGAGCCAGCCGTTTGCTGAAATCAGTGGTGAAAGACCTAATTCTATCCTTAAGTTTCTCCCACCACCTATTCCCGATAACTGCCCCCACTAGCTCCCGCTGCACTAATTTAATTAGCTGCCCCGGGAAGTCCCGCCTGTCCAGTAAAGACAGATTGAACTTCCAGTAACCAGCCATTCTAGGCCTATGTTCTAACACCACACGGGCACAAACGAGTTTGTGATCCGTGTAGCCTACCCAGTGGAACGTGGGACAATCTAACAAGTCTATGTCGGCTCTACGAACTAACATTCTGTCAAGGTAGCTAACCACCTTGTCAGGCGGCCAATTAAGCGCCCACGTCCACATTTTCCCCCTGGGATGATCGACCCGGTATCTATCGACGAGACCATAATCGCCAATCAGATTGACCAGGCTACGATCGCCCCTTGTCCCGCTAGCGCCCCGCCCCCTGTCTAACTTGGGGTCCAGGATGGCATTCCAGTCCCCCATTAGAACTAGGCGTGAAGAATCGACCAGGAACGGCCCCAACCGCCGAAAAAAGGAATCCCGCTCCTCCCGGTCGTTGGGCGCATAAACCGCAACGACCCGAAACGAACCACTTTTCACGGCAATATCGGCCACGATTAACCTGCCCTCGGCATCTGTACGCACAAGGTCCACCTTCGCATCAAGAGTCCGTCTGACTAGCAAAGAAACTCCTCTGGCATACCGGTTCCCATATGCTGAATAAATGACAAAGTCATTCTCCAGCACACAGGCATCGGACGAGCAAACAAAGTGGGTCTCTTCAATCGCGGCAACATCCACGCTGAAGGACAGGAGATCCCGAAGCAGGCGGGCAGCCTTACCCCGATCTCTCAAGCCCTTCACATTCAGACTGGCTATCTTCATTTCCATTTCTAAGCCTGCAAATATAAAAGGGAATTAGTGCAAAAACCTTATTCACATACGGGGCGGAAATCTGTGGGTGATAGGACCCCGACGGTTTGTCCGAGGATCCCTGTTCCTAATTCTGTCGACATGCGATTACTCCAGACAATCCCGCCGACATCCATTGGGTATGTTAATTTTAACACCCTATATAACGAGGGGTGGAGACGTACCGGGACCCTCCCTGCACAGAACGTGTGCATTTTCTTCAGGTCGGATGACCCCAACTCGACCATCCTAATTCCAGTAAAGGCCTCCCTCTCCTCGAACATGTGGGTCCGAACCTTCAGGTAATTCCCCGTGTCTCTAATTAGGGCAATAACCCCTGGGGCTCCGGGGAAATTCTGTGGGTCCTCCACCGATTTGTTGTCCACAGTGGACATCTTGAGTAAGGGTCCTAGTAGGACTCTTGCGGGCGGAGAGGTTCTTGTCAATTTCTCCTCCATTCACCCTACATATTTCTTCTTTATTACGAAAAAGTCTTGGCTTTTTCTTTTTCTCCCTGGCTGGGTGTGGCGGGGTGGATGTCGACAAAGGGGAAGGAGACGAGATGGATGGTGGGGGGGGAGATAATTCTGAAGCTGTGGGGGTTGGTACGAGTGGAGGTGTGGCAGTTGTGGGAGGGAGTGGCAAGCGAGAAAGGGACGGGGGGAGGCTGCTGAATTCCGTATCCTCTTTTTCTCTTACTGGCGAATTAGGGAAGGACTTTCGTCTGGTTATTTCTCTGCTTCTCCCTTCCCTACTTTGTCCTGTATGCTTTTTACTTTGTATCTCTTCCTCTTCTTCCCGGTTCCTTTTCAATGAAGAGGACCGTGTTGGAGATACTTCGTCCACCGCCATCTTGTTGTCTGCTAATTGTTGTTGCTGCTGTTTCCTCTGCTTTTTGGGTTGTTCTTTTGGCAGCTGCTGTTCCTTGGTTGAATGCTGCTCCTTTGGCGGCCGTTGCTGTTTTGGTAGCAGCTGTTCCTTTGTCGTTGTTGCTGCTCCTTTGGGAGTTGCCGCTGCTTGGGTAGGATTTCCTTTTGAGGAGATGGGTGGTCGACTTTCTTCTTCCGTCCTTTCGCCACCACCTCCTTCCAACCATCATCCGGACCCTTGTCTGGTTCGGTCCCAGTGGTTGTTGTTGATGTTGCAGGAGCTGCTGGTGTTACCACTGTTGCTGTTGCTGCTGCTGCTGCTTGTTGAGGTGCGTCTTTCTTTCCGGGACACACCTTGGCCATGTGGCCCATGATCCCACACGACCAACAGAACGGCTTCCGCCCTTCGACGACCACCAACATTTTCCTCATTCTACACGTTAGTATGTTCGGGACGGCTTTGAAGTCTTGTTGCGTCAGCGTAATTTCAATGATTACGTCTCCGGTGGCGATCCCCTCTTTTCCAATCACCGCCATTACTTTCTCTATTCGGCCATATTGGGCAAAAAAGGCCCCCAGCCTATCTTCTGTTATATCAACAGGCACTCCGTGTATGGTAATCTTTGTCCGCCGCGTTCCCATATACTCCGTCTGGAGTCGCAGTGACTTCGAAGTCAAGACACTTCCTGACAAGTTTTTGGCTTCCTGCTCAGACCTCATGAGCAAATCCCACATTGCCCTTGAGCGCCTTGCCAGAATACATGGGGTGATTTTTAGAGCTTTCAGGCTTTCCATCATCGTTTCCCTACTAACACCAATTAAACTGTGACTTTTAATGTCAGGCGTCAGTAGGGAGATGGTTCTGGTGTTAACTTCTTTAAAAGCTTCCTCAATTGTCAGAAGCTCATTGCCCTTTGTAAATTCCTTATATTTTTCTTGAAGTCTTACATAATATTCATGGTCTTTTATGGGCCTTGTTTCTGACCAGGCCGATTTTGGGGGTGGAGCATTTTGCTCAATCACCGCCGGTGTTTCCATTATTTTGGAGTCCGCCATAATAGCGCCAAGCACTATTATGACGGCGAAACAGTTTCTTTTTTAGATATTTCCTTTTGGAAGTAATTTTTTTAAACCAAACTTCAAAACGTAAAATAAAATAAAATCAGAACAAAAAGGCTAAGCCGAATTCGGGAGCAAATAAACAAAATAAACACACAAAACCAAAACGAAATTAATAAATAAAGTAACAGAAGGGGAGGGTATCAACACAAAACAGGAAAACTGAAAAGAAATAAAGAGATCAAAATAAGTATTTAAAAATCACTCAAATTATACTACTTTGCATATCACCACACTTTTTGTAGACAAAATTATTTAATCCTAAAAATGAAAATTCTATCAAGATGCCTTGGCTTAACATCTCCTTAGAGATGTTCCAAATAGTTGTGGAATGGATGCTACATCGAGTTGCCACATTTCAACAAGAGAAAGGAGAACTTATACAATACCGGGTATTTATATCCATGACTTTTGGCACGTCATTGTATGTAGTGTTTCGTTTGATTTGCAGGCAGTTGAACATCCTTCTGGCCTTTGTATTAACAGAAAGCGTAGTGATGTATCATTTTGTATTTGATCTTCTATACATGTAACAATTACTTGCACGTATCATCAATTGTCCGTCCATTTCTTTAATTCGTTCTGACATTTAATAGAAGCACTGATCCATTCCATATCTTCTTTGATCGTCGAAATCATCGACTGGAAAGTTCCCAGTCACATGTTCATATCATAACAGCTTTTCCACCTTTTCGGAGTTTTTTTTTTTGGGGGGGGGGTCACCAGGAAATATTCTTTGCCGTATTTAGTAATGGTCTTTGAATACAAAGTAAAGCAACAAAACGCTATGATACGAAATAATATAGTAAAAGATGTTAACTTGAGCGAGCTTTAGTAAGACTTGGGGTTAGATGGATTCTGCTACATATTTGTGGATCGACAAAAATATTGTACAGCCTCACTAAGGCTCGGGAGGCATTTTTCGCCTACTAAGAATGAATCTCTTAAACGTTAGATAACGACTTCCACGCATTCGCAGCATTATAAAGAAGAAAATAAAAATGGATGTTTTAAAGAAAGACACATATTTACACAAACACACACACACATATATATATATACATATATATATATATATATATATACACACATAGAAATAGAGAGAAAAAGAGAGGGGAGATTGGGAGATACAGAAAAAGAGAAAAAGGGTGCATAGTTCATACATTTGTGTAGCGTTGAATTAAATTATAAACCAGGACCTTCGGCCATACTCATGAAGTACATCTAAAGGAAGACGCATATTTACACACACGCGCATACAGGCACACACAAACACACACACACACACACACACGCACACATATATATATATATATATATATATATATATATATATATATATATATACATATATATATAAATAGGGAGGGGAGATACAGAGAGAGAAAGGTAGAGGGGCATCGTGCATACATCTGTGTCGGGTTGGATTAAATTATAAACTCGGACCTTCGCCCATACTTATCATGAAGTACATCTAACTCAACCAACTTCAGGCAATAGTTTTTTCTTTTTTCATTTTCTTTGCTAATTCTTTAGTATTCACTATTAGAATATAATTTTTGTTAGATTAAACTTGACTGGTTAGCATGGGTCGAGAAGAAAGTTCCACAAGCGAGAAGTGCGAGAAAAGAAACTGTTAACATAGAACTTACGGTTACATCTAACCAGCTCAACCATAAATTGATGGGATCTTGACGCAAGTCTACTACTTCGCTTAAATTTTTAAAAATATATAGGTAACTAAGCGAAAACCTCATCCGAACCATGACCATGAAAGTATTTATAGAAAAGACACAGAGAGGCAACCTTACGGCGGTGGGAAAGTGACTGAAGCCGAGGCGCCAGATCAGGATCAATGATATTGCTGATTCTTCTTTGGATTTTATCAAGGATCTCAAGGTACATAGCAGGGGGGGTGTAAGTAAGCATGGCCGAATGGTAAATTTATATAATATATATATATATATATATATATATATATATATATATATATATATATATATATATATATATATATATATATATAAATTTATGTAAAATAGATTGTGGAAAGAAAACTTGTCTCGAACGACACAATTTTCTTAGCAGCTGACTTCGCCTTAACCAGGAATTGAACTCACAACTCATTGGGTCCTGTCACTGGATCTAACCAACGCCTTTATCCACGCAGTGGATTCGATATCGTCTTTGCATTTCATGTCAGCTGAGAAGGTTAGCCCGAGAAGGCGCAACGAATCACTTTCTTCGACGTTAGCATCGGCCATGCTGCTTGAAGGCAGAGAAGGGTCTATCAGATGATTAATGAGAAGAAGTTTATTTTTGGAGAAGTTAAAATTAACAAGCCTTCTTTTTTCCCCAGTTAACGACGGAATTGAGGTCGTTTTGGACTTTGACTGCCATTCTGACCTTTTCGGACTAAACAGTCTTTTTATCGAGCAGGAGTAAATGGTTGCATCATCAAGTTTAAATCTGTTTTTTTTATCGGGAAAGTCATTAATAAAAATTAAAAACAAACTGGGACCAAGGATGGATCCCTGGAGGACGTTTGCATTACTAAGAAAGAATCTAGACAAGTGGTTTTTCAGGAATACTTTCTTTTTCCCGATTTGATAGGAAAAACTGGATCAGTTCAAAAATGTGTCCAGAGACACCGTAACTTTTCAACGTTTGGAGAAGACATGTATGACAAAGTCCCTCACAAGTTTTCGTGATGTCCAATGCTACAGTCCGGGCTTCACCGCTTTTATCTGGACTATGATAGACTCTTTCCGCAATTATTTACAGTACATCAGCAATGGGATATATTTCTTACGTATTCTCTATTCCAATGGAGACATATTTCCAGAAAACAGGAGCCAAGACCAAATGAATTAATGGCAATGTGGCATCTGCAATTGGCTTTCGTCAATCAAAGTCTGCATCAGATAATAGCATTGATGAACATTTGGTCACTAGTCTTGTGTTGCAAATCTGGGTAGTAACGTAATTTCCTCAAATCAACTCATATATCATCGATGTTAATTGGAATGCAAGGATGCATGGTTGATTTCTTTCAAATTCCCGTTTGTTCCCTTAGAGATAAAGTCTTTTCCTAAATTAGGTTTTCCTCCAATTTCAGCAAAATTCTGTCAAGTCAAATTTCCAAAAAGCTTGATCATTGAGTCGGCTAGGACAGAATTTGAGGAAAGGAGACGTTTCAACACGTACGATTTTATTCATCAGGACTATACGCCTTCCCCTGGAATAAAATTCGGTATCGTATTAATGGTATGGTTTCTGAAGATTATTTAATTTGTCGTGCTTCAGTTATTCCTTGAATAAGGTTCCTCTCCGGCTGAATAATATATAAAACCCCACATGTTACATTTCAGGTTAATTTCTAACAGGCCTGTTTGGTTTATAGTCAATTTATGTCAATTTATTTTATCTAAAACATTTTAAAACCGTCCGAAAATACAAAAACAATTTGTTTTTTCTATTTTTAAAAAGAAAAGTAATACCAAAAGATTGTAAACAAACAAGAAGTTATTAAAAATTAAGCAATAATACAAAACATGTAAATAAAAAAACTTACCAACAGTTTCTCTATAAATCAATTTTCTTTTGACCTTTGCCCTTTTTAAAAACATTCTCCAATATTTTTTTGAACTTCATCCGATGAAAATAATCGTTTGTTGTTGCAAAATATATTTACAACAAATTTTACTGCAAAATGAATTCCTTTTTCAGTCTGTTGTTCATAAGTAAAAACATATTTCGGAAGGTAGTTTCCAAAATTATCTCAGTAGACTCTCTTGTAGTGATCCATTGTCTTACGATAAATTTATCTGCAAAGTCAAGTATAGCAAAACAAGCAAAAATGATCTCTGCCATTTTGCTAGATGACGCCGTAAGAACTTCTATGTAGCATCACCACTATCATTACCTACCATAACCAAGGAACACATTTCACATTGAATACTTTTAATTATATATATATATATTTTGTATTTTCTCTAATAAAAGAAAAGGTGGTAATAGAAATTCTTCAGAAGTAATTTGTCTACTTGCTGAGATTATATAGCGCAGTAGTAAGGGATTAGTCCTGGAGAAAATGAAGGGCGACCTCTTGGTTGGTAATATTGTCTTCTTTGCAATTCTTTTAAAAATGTTTATGTTTGTTCTTTCACCACGTTTTGTATGCAGTTTGGAAAATTTTAATTTTGTTAATCTTGTGAGTTTAGCATTCTGTCCAATGTATACACCACATTGTTAACGGTATTAGGGGTGCCATCGAACTGGATCTGGATGTTGAAGGTTTTGGTCAATGCGAATACATTCTTTTAGAGATGGAAAATGTGTTTCAAGGTCAAAGACTACTCTATAAATTAGAATATAATCTTCCTTTGTTAAAATTCAAAACCATTAGGACAACACTTTGCTTCTTCCAACTGAGTAAAATCCTTTATCGTATCAACTGAAATAAAATCATGTAATTCATTAATTTGAACCAGTCATCGTTTTAGAGGCTGTCTGAATTCCCCTGTATTCAGCAAAAGGGGCGGTTTTCTTTTTTTTCTGAATGTATTGTAGGTATTGGAATGTAAATCCCAATTCAGTTTGTTTCCTTTTCCTTTTAAAATAAATTTATCTTCAAAATGTTTCATACAGGGAACTGGATTTTTCGTTGGAAGCCAATCAATACGTATATAGAATTTTATCCATTTTTTACGAGGTTGCATTTTTCAAGAGGAAAAGAAAATGTCAATAATTTTTCAATGTTACTAACATATCCACTAGTGTAGCAAAATGCAACACATTGTCTTACCATTCTTGTTAAACGAAAAACTTTATGATTTAATCTTTAAATGCAATGGACTATGAGATAGAAAATTTACATAATAATGTTCATGTGCAAAACGGGCCGTATACGCAATTGAAAATCATAAAACTGAGGTAGCACACAGATGTTTATAATTTGTGGATTAGTAAAAAAAAAAAAAAAAAAAGTGTAATTATGCAAATATTTTAGTGTTGAAATCATGTCTAGGGAATTAAAATAACGTCTGCTAAATTCTACGAAATTGTACGTTGTTAATTTACGTTCTAAGAATTCAATTTTTAAAGTTACCTCCCTTTTAGATTTGCAATTTTCTAAGCGGCCATTCACATCTTCTTTTGTTTACATTACTTCATCCTGTTAGAATCCAGCTTATCACGTGACATGTGCGGTTATATTAAACTAGTCGGTCATGTTTGATACTACATAAACCGTAAAGCATGCAAAAACATTAGAATCACTTAAAATATTTTGAAAATTTATATTTTCCAAAGAATATATTTATTTATCTCTGGTTTTAATTCAGTCTTTCATATTTTGCAGCTCTTGGACAAAAATCGTTAAATGCAGGAAAATATGATATTCTTAATCAAGTTCATCGTATTTTATTTTGTGCTCTTCTTGTCACGTGTTCAATGTGAACGGCCAATAAAAGTGCAAGTTGCAGACCAACACCATTGCATCGTCCATGTCTCTGAAGATTCAATGAAAGATTTCAACGAAAGCCTGGAACAAGGGAAGAAGGTCATTTTCTTTCGAATTAAGTACGACTCGAAACAAGCCGACGCTGTAACCAAGTCAAAACCAGATGATCATTTTGCAAATCCCAACCAATTTATGTGGTTGTATGATGGAGAAAGTGGCTTACCAGTTTACATGAACACGCCATATGACTTCCAAGTGCGTTCATTTTTTATCTTGAGCGAATATACATCCACTTTAATATTGAATATGAATGTTTCCGAAACATGCAATGAAAGAATTGTGTCCAGAGTGGATTTTCTTCGACTTGTCTTTCGTCAATTGATAAAAATTGTTTCGGTCGCGCAACTTCCAGACAAAAAGGCTTCAGCTTACGTCTGCTACGATATTAACAACAGAAAAAACATTCCGGATTCTATTTTCATGGATTATAAGCGCTTAGGAATTAACCGACAGATTTTGCTTCGATATTGTTGCCAAGTGAATGATTATAACCACACGGATTATAACAATTCCATCGATTTATGTAGCGGTAAAAAGAAAAATAGCTCGATAGTGGTTGACATCCATAGTTATGCCGGTGCTTTTTTATTTGCAATTTTTCCTTTTCTTCTTGGGTTCATTTCGAAAGCCAAACTCACCCACCGTAGAAGACCATTCAATGAGATTCGTTCCTTGAGTACGAGTGAGGAAAATATCGAACAATTCCTTCCACCACTCGGAATTGAATCGGATTGGCTAAATGAACATACGCCATATTTTAGTGCATTGATTTTCATCAAGAAGTTGTTGCTCTTCGAGAAAAGATCTGCTTTTGCATCCAGAATCCGAAGGTCTTTGGCTGTTTTCGCATGTCTACTTATTATTTTAACTGATTTGTTGTTACAAAATTTTAAAATGAAAGAAAAACTAAGATCCTATCTCCACAATAACGTCCCACTTGGATACAGATCAATAATGTTTAGTTATAAGGCAAGTGCAGAAAACTGTGACTATTTTCTCGGTGGACCTTTTGTTTGGTTTTCAGGATTTGTGATTCTAGGACTGAGTTTGATTAATATTCCAGATCGTCTCTGCCAAACTGTAGCATGCAGTATACTCCACCAAAGAAAAACATCTACATTCCTCGTTCAAGATACTGAACTCTTGAAGCGTTTTGGAGGGTTAAAGATTTCCAACTTAGAAGATTATGAGTTGCTACATGCTATTCTCAAATCAAGTATGTTGACTGCTTTAAATCCGTCATTTTGGTTTGTGATTATTAAACAATGGTTTGACCGTTGTAAAAAGGTTTCTAATACTTTCACTAATTCCAATGCAATTTATCAATTGATAGGTGTTTTTGTCACTTTTCTCTGTATTTTCGTATCTTTTATCCTATGTATCTGCGAAATGTTGCTCTGCATTTTTTATTATGGCTGCCCACAACTTCAGATTTATAAAGCAATTCCACACAGCTACACCCTCTGTTATATTTGCCCTCTCCTCAGGCACAATAGGCTCAGAATTTTGGGTGTTACGCTTTTCCTATTGTCATTGCCCGTCTACATTTTTCTCGGTTTTTTCAACGCCTATCTCTTTCTGCTAAGTTTCCAATTACTGAGTTCCTATCTGATTTGGACTTTGGTCGCACTGATTGCTAAACCAGACGCCATTGCTTTCGTTCTTTTATTGTTAATGTTTGTCTTTTTCTTGGTTTCTCTTGCAAAATCGATTTCTGAAACCTATCTTTCCCTGCAAAAATTATCGATTACTTTGGCGCAGAATGTGTGCAAGGATTTCGTTTACATTCGATTAGAAGAGCGTTTCATATATCGGAAATTGTTTGAAAGGATTGTTCAGGAACACCATCCGATTAGATACGAAATTGCCAAAGCCCTGATCAAATTAGCCGTGGGGGCTTATATTTTGGCAAGTTGCGCTTATTCTTTTCAAAGCATATCCTTAAATATGTCGGCTTACATCAAAATTGGTCTTTTAATATTTACGTCTATGATTCCAACGATCATGTCTGTTTTGAAAGACACATTTTTAGAATCGCGTTGGAAAGCGTTTCCAATCTTGGAAACAATGTATATTTTTCATCAAGAAAGAAGTTTCTCAAATATTATGCAGGAGGCAATGGCACCGAATGAATGACAGAATTTCAACGGAATGTGGTAAAAGCGGTGACCGTGAACCGGGTCAGTCTTGATTTCCTATTTTAGTATCCTCTTTTCACACATCTGGGCGGTTACCTTTTGGACCTCTCCCCTGATGAAGCTAGAGTCTTTGTTTGCCCAGTTAATGTGAGTAATTGTTGTTCCCGGCTTGCCCCTTTCATTCTATTTTGGTATGATTACTGTGAAATGTCTCAACCTCAATAAATTTGTTTTTTATTCTGTTTTTTATCTTGACTGAGTCAGCATTTTATTTTCCCACCCAACAATCTATTTTGTCTTTCCCTCATCTTTAGGGAGTGAGCATCTTGATTTTGTCTATCAGCAGAATACAACATCCCCCTATCAATTTTTCTATGCGGTGGACAAGTTTATTAACATTTTATTTTTAGGTTCAATGTTTTGTTGCATTTTATTTTCGCTTTTCGGTTCGTTTCTTCCCCTGTATTTCATGCCATATATTTTTATAATAAAAAGAACAACAAAAAAGACGTTTATATATATTGTAAAATTCTTATGTCGTAGATGTTTTAGTATGATCCCCTTTGAGTATACGGTATGCTGGTGTATGCCGGATGAATGGAAACGAATGAATTCTTGTGATGATTGTGTAAATTGTAATGAATGAATGGGTCGCAAAGTAGATTAGCTAGGTTTAGGATATTCAGTGACGAGCAACCTCTGCACATTTCCCCTTCGGTCTTTTGCAACAGTTGTATTTTTATACAATAAATAATGACTCAGTCCCGATCTGTCTTGTTTTATGTCAAAACGCTAAACATGCTCTTAATCAAGCTGTCTTTAAGCTTTTCCTTCTCTCGTCGTTTCCAGTTTTTTCTAGACGCTGTAATCATCGTTTATTTTTTTCATCCAGGCTCCAAAAGTGTCGATGGTGATGTAAGGATATAGAAGGCGATTATCTCCCTTTGGTCGCGATAGTGACTATTGGTCAGCCGATTAGTGACGTCACTTCATACAGTGGCTAAAGCAGTCAGTCGTTCACTAGGTACCTCCGTTTTTTCGCGGGAAAACATAGCGTAATGAAAAATGCTACAAACGTAACGAAAATAAAATTTTGTTGTCAAAATTCTTGTTATTATTAAGATGAAAGACCAAAGTATTTTTTTAATTATTTTTGGAAATTTTTTAATCCTTTCTAACACGTTCGAAATTTTAGTTGAAGTGTTCATTTGTTTACGTCATCGCGTTGACATGAAAATAACATTGGGTGGGGTATCGCGCGTTTTTCCGTTGAAAACACATTCATTTGGAAATTCTTGTAAAAATCAAATAATTCTCCGATTTTAATGAAATTTTCAGAACTTATTCGCAAATGAAGGAAATTATTTTTGAAATATTTTTTTAGAAAATTTTGTTAAAGAATTTTTTTTTTAAATATGTTACCCCCCCCCCCTACACACACACACTTACTTAATTTCATGAAATGTCGTACAAAACCTTTCTATTTCCTGAATTTTTTTTTTTAAGTAGGAGTCTTTGGAGATTGTAAATCACCTACTTTTTTTTTCAAATTTGAGTTATCTAACTGAAAATCTGCTCTGAATGGGAAAATAATGAATCTAATAAAACTATGACATTACTTAATTAGAAAAGCTTTTAATTTTTTTTGTAAATAAGTAATATTAAGGACATTATTGTCTGAAGAAATAAAATTTTCTGATGAATAATGAAGTTATATAAGAAATTTTTCATTTTTTTTATTTTAATTATAATAATTTATAATAGTTTAAAATAGTGTAAAACTCTGTATTAGGCTATTTCCTGGATGTTATATAGTAATTAAGTGGAAACAAAATTTACAAATCCAAAATTGAAAAGATTAATCAACTTAGTTGTGTTATATTTTTTAAATGATATTTTATTTTATATTTTTTTTTACTTAATACGTTTATTATTTTCATATACGGTAGACTGAAATTGCCATTATTATGATCTAAAAGTTTTGTCCCTTTATTAGGTCGCTCCAGTTACGTTTCAACAGGTTTTCAAAATTTCTATTCAACTTTAAAAGTTTAAAGCTTAAACTAAGTTTTACTTTTTCAATTACTATTTCGCTAAATATTTTTATTTTATGTATTTACGTTAGTGTGAGACATACTTGAATTGAGTAATCATGGTATTTCATTTGTTACTAAATTATAAAATTAATTGAAGAAAATTTTATAGTATTTTAATTTTTTTTCTTTTTGCATCTTCGAAAGGTAAATAAAAGTCAATAAAATATTAAATCATTGTGGAAAATATGTTCATTTGTAAAAATTACTATGTAGTTAAAAACCAAATACATGCGTTCACTTAGAATTTTGACAACAGAGTCATCTGTTGGGATTGCTATGAATTAGTGTGTAATCAGAAGGGTTTTAGGTTTGTGGTAATAAACGTGAAAAGCATGTTCTTCATATTAATCACAACAATTTTAGCGTAGACATACAAAAGGAATAAATCTCAAAGGCAATATTGAACGAAGAAATAAAGGTAGTCGTGAATTCAATTAGAAACAAACATTGAATATTTATGTACAAATAAATTACAATACAATTTTGGAAAAAGTTGTGTTTCAGTTGAAATAACTGAATTGTTGAACAAAAGTTGAATTGAGTATTTTATGAACTCAAAGTTCATGAATGTTCCTTTGTTTAGGAAAAGTGTTCACATAAAAATTTGAGGAAAATTTATCGAGAGATAAATTTTAAAGTATTGTAGTTGCGAGATTTTTTTTGCTGAATTTTGTATGTTTTTGTTTTGGCAGAGTTATTCACCTTGGACCGTATTTTTTATATATATTTGCTTTAGTAATAATTTCTGTTTGGTAGTGTAGAATAACACTTTTTTAGAAACGTACAAAGATTTCAGAGAGAGAAAGAGAAAGAGGTTGAAGGTGGAGTCAGGTGTTGACGCGCGAAAAGTCCTTTAAGTCAAGATGTAGACACGCGTGGATCTCTGTAGAAATCTCTCTGAGAGTGAATTGCTGACTAGTGAATCGGACTAAGATTCGTCCTTTTATTTACTCTGCGAAGATCAGATCGGCTCCCAGCGCATTCGCGCCAAAATTTATCCTGGGGCGTCTCGACCAATAATAAGCCGAGTTTCGCAATGTGTGGTGTTGATTGGTCGAAACTAGCTCTTATGGAAAATTCCGCCTTTAAACGGGTTGAGTGGAAAAATACGGACGATTCTACACATCCATAGTAGCTGTCATCGCCAAGTCTATCAGCAATCCACCAAACGTTGAATCAGATAAACAGGACCAATCGTTAATAATTGGTTGTATATTTTTTCATGTTATAAGTAAGTACTATTTATTTCAAATCAGATTAATTTAACTTTAAATTTTCCAGTTTTACTAAAATAACGTGTCAGAAATGCATATTTATTTTTTGAATGAATTTTAAAATTGAAAAAATTGTTTTGTTTACAAATGTTTTTTAAATTAAGAAAATGGCCGCTCTTAAGAAAATTTTAAGAAATCGAAATTAAATTTGACATTCCAATCTATATAATTTCTATCTGAAATACACCAGAATATTTTACTTAATAGAAATAATAAATTTAATTATTAAACTTTCAATTAAAGCTACAATGAAATATTCAAGAAAGATTTTTCATTTTTAAAATTTAATTTTAAACTTAGGTATCGAAAATTTATGCCAAAAAATGGAGGTCCCTACATTCACTCAGTAAGCTTATTAGTGTCAAGACACATGTGCTGTTTGTCATGCTCTGGGCTTCCGCCAAATTCTACAGATTACAAGTCCATGGTGCCGTTTCATTTCAGCATGTATCTTCCTCAGATATAGAAATATCCGGGTTTCCAGTTCGTTGAATATGTCAATATATCAATCAGCTTGGATGTGCGGGTGGTGTAATGAATAATGGCTCGGAATTGTTAATCAGAGAGCCGAGTTCCAATTCCAGTTGGTTTCGTTTATTCACTTATGCGCAAATACACTTGGGAAAGGTATGAATTCAAATCCTCTCCCCCAGCTGTGGGTTAATTAGTAACACTTGTATCTGTAAATCATTATTATCTCCCCGAGAAATTCTTACAATCTAAAAATATTTTCTGGTTTTACATCACCTGCAAAGTCTAGATAAACTGTAAAATCTAATCAATCAATTAATCAATCAATAATAAGTCAGTTCCATAGGAAGATTGGATTTTGAGCAATCTGTTTAATTATTCAACCATTCGACTAATCACTAAAATAATTAACCAATCACGTTAATCAATCAATCAAATTAAATCATTCGATCAATTAAGCAAATTAATGCAAATGGTTATGCAACTGTTGCTTATTCTGTCGGAAAATTCCTCTGACCAGGAAATTCTTTTTTACGGGTTTTTGGATTTTTTTTTATAAAAAACAAAACAAACCTATCCGAGGCAGCACTTTAGGACAAAAATATCTATGAAAATGATTCGAATTCTCACATCCTGTTATGGTCCAGGTTCCTTGTACCACGGTGATGGTCCAAGGTAGAACCAATGAAGAATAACTCGAACACAGGTATGGAATAACACAGATATATTACAAACAGAAATATGTACAAAGTAGAAGAAGTGTTATTCATAACAATCAGGTTAGGTTAGAGAGAACGATGTTGTCTCGACCAGTATCACTATTCCAATGTCTTACAGTAATCGTCTGACTGCGACTCTGTCTCTGACTCTGAACTGAACTGAAATGACTGCTCCCTCTTGAGGCGCAGTATTTATGATGTCCGGAATAGTCCATTATTATTATGGGTAAGTTACCATAACACATCCACGTAAAAATCAGCACAGAAACAAAATAAGATGTTTTTTATGTATATTTACTTTTGCTTTTAAATACTCGGAACATTTTGTTTTGTGATTTATTGAAAAATATTTGAGTGTAAAAAGAGTCGACATACCCAAAGGGTAATCTGATTTCGAATTTCTTGTAAAAATGAGATTCTCAAGAAATCGAAAATGGCTATCCTACAGCATAACCGCTTTTTGACGAGACCGATTCTTCAGAATAAACTGTTTTCTATTCCGGATTGCTGAAAAGGATTGAATCTCTGCATGAATTTTGGCGTCTTTTTGAGTTATCATCGCTTCATTCAAGGGGCGACAACTCATCAAACTTGTCTTGTTTTGGCTGCAATTAACTGTTATTCAACGGGAAATTAAGAGGGAAGGTCGTTAGAAAGAAACTACTGTATCTTGACGAAATATATGTAAATACTGGGATCTCGACCACAAGAGGTTAAAAGGGAAAAATGAACAATTTTGCGACTGACATTGCATCTAAATCTTTACAGATTAAAGTTGGCTGGAAAGCATGAAGACGGAGGGGAGTTTCTCAGGCAAGAAGTACGAGATAATTAGCATAGGATTTACAGCTAGATCTCGTCAGCTTAACTGTAAATTGATGAGATCTCGACGCCAGGCTGGTATTGCACTTAAATCAAAAAAGAGCTCATCCGAACAATTATGAAAGTATTTATAGAAAAGACATAAAAAGGCAACTTTAAAGTAGTGGGAAATTGACTGGAGTTTAGCTGCCAGATCAGGACAAATAATATTGCTGATTATTCTTTGAATCTTATCAGGGATTACAAGGTAAATAGCAGGGGCATCGGAGCATATA
Source organism: Acanthosepion esculentum (assembly GCA_964036315.1). NCBI lineage: Eukaryota > Metazoa > Mollusca > Cephalopoda > Sepiida > Sepiidae > Acanthosepion > Acanthosepion esculentum. The sequence goes on along the minus strand of OZ038506.1, from coordinate 14,624,427 downwards.
TGGCAGCAATATTCTAAGTATGGGCGAATGGATTGATTTATAGATATGTAAGATAGATTCTGGAGAGAAAAATTGTCTCGCCCGACTAGTGAACTGACTTTCTCAGCAGCTGACTTAGCAATGGATTCAATATAGTTTTTCCACTTCATATCAGCAGAGACTGTGAAGGCGCAACGAGTCACTTTCTTGGAGGTTAGCATCAGCCATACTAATGAAAGGAAGCGAGTAGTTTCTCAGTTTATTAATGGAGAAAAGATAGTTTTGAAGGGCTTAAAATTATCAAGCCATATTTTGCCAAGTTAACGATGGATTTGAGATCGTTTGAACACCGGCTGTCATTTTGAACTTGTCGGGCTGATGAGCCTTACTATCGAAGCTGGATGTAATTGTTGTGTCAGTTCAGGAGTACACTTCTTAATGACTATTACAAGGATACTATCAGGTCAATATGTCTTGTGGCGACCTAGGTTAGAGATAATAGCAGAAGTCATGGAAGGGGTTATATGCATATCACTCAACAGAGATTTAGTTCTAGGAGGCAAGTTAAGCAGGGATATTCCGGATGAGTCAAGAGTAGAGTTTGAAACTTTGGGGGCAAGGCATTCAGCTTTATCAGCGGGGGATGATAACACCTAATATTGACTGAAAATGGAACGAATAGAGACCTTGCATTTATTTAATACCCTATTATAGAGCTCGAGGAGAGTAGGTAAGAAATAAATCAAGTTGAGGTTTTGCTGGGGAAAGGAGTAAGGAAATCCACGATTTGAGCCAGGCACTGGGCAGTGGAACAGTTTAATGTCTGAACAATGGCAACCTCGATACCTTTAGAATGTTTCAGCCACATGTTGTGGTGAGCATTAAAGTCATTAAAGACAAAGATGTTTGCAGATGGCGAGAAAGAGCCTTTTCTACACTGTCACCTATTGCATCAAATATACTGCTGTCCTGGGAAGAGGGGGTGGATTAAGGAAAAGGAGATAGCTAACAGGTTTTCGTAACGAAAAACTGAAGCACATTAAGGTATAGTCTGGAGCCTCAAGCGACTATTCCCTGGCTATCGGAAGATTATCCCAGGTGTAAACACCAAGGCTATAAATGTAAATGCCTGGATCTTTTTGGCAAAGGGGAAGATAGCATGGAACCAAAAATTCATTGGTCGCAATGGAAGAATTTAAGTTAATTTCCCAGAAGGCAAAGGTGTCCGGCGACCGTTCCAACAGGAACGATATTACGCTGCAGAAGTTGGAACGGATATCCAGAATATTAGTGAAAGAAAGACAGAGGTGAGTAGGTGGTATAGCGCTTACTGGTTTAGTATATTTCTTTTTGTAGTTTTTTCCATGAGATTCGTTTTAAGGAGAGAGAGAGAGAGATACTTGCAGTAACATGTTTTTTACTATTTTTACAATTTTATAGTTTCCTCGTCATTTATAGCATTTATATCTTTGTTGTAACGTTTTTTCTGATCAGTAATTATATTATATACATTACGATCGCCTTGCTAGCTAATCCAGACGCCATTGCTTACGTTATCTTATTGTCAGTGTTTGTGTACTTCTTGGCTTCCATTGTTGAATCGATTTCTGAAACCTATCTTTCCCTGCAGAAATTATCGATTACATTGGCCCAGAATGTATGCCAGGACTTCGTTTACATTCGATTAGGAGAGCGTTTCATTTATCGGAATTTGTTTGAAAGAATTGTTGAGGATCATCATCCGATTCGGTATGAAGTTGCCAAGGCTTTGATCAAATTAGCTGTGGGGGCTTACGTATGGGCCTGTTGCGCCTATACATTCCAAAACATAACCCTAAATATGTCGGTTTGGTTCAGTCATTGGCTTGTTTCGAGTTGTATTTAATTTGAAAGAAAAATACCATCTTTGCGTTTTCCAGTCTCTCATTGAAACGTTTTATAGAACGTTCAGATACATGGACGACGCATTGGTATTTGTCTGCAACTTTCATTGGCTGTTGGCATAGAACACGTGATAAGACGAGTGAGAAGGAAATTATATGAAGGTACATCATGGATTTCCGGTCCAATCGTCTCGTCACAAAATTCTGTAAAGATATTAAAAAATATAAATAACAATTAAAATCAATTTAAAAGTATTATTGCTTCGATGTTAAGCATATTAACAGAAT
>OZ038506.1:14577277-14614777 GCA_964036315.1 Acanthosepion esculentum | reverse complement strand
GTAATGTCTCCGGACAGAATGTATATTTTTTATGACGTATGGTGGCCGTTAATAACTAAGTATAAATTCAATGTTCAAATACAACCGTATTTAATTACAACCGCAAATAAATACTTAGCAAGAACAAAGAAGTAAAAGTCAACCAAAGATAATTAACCATTTCAGTGAATATCTTGTTAGTAACGTGGCTCGGCTTAACGTCCGGTAAATCCTAAATCAAAACCCAAATCATCGACGCACACTAATTCACACTAATTTGACTGGGTAGTTCCACTCAATAGTCACTAAATAATCACTGCAGTCAGTAGCCTGACACTGCTATTTATACACCTGGCGGTAAACATATTCATAATCCAGAGTGTCACGATCGAACCTCGGTGTCGGTAGTTATTCATTTTCTTCCTTTCTGACAATATTTCATTCGACGGTAGATCTTGTTTGCGAGTATTTGGTTGTTTTGTTGGTTAAAGTGACTGGCACAAGGCTCCGATCAGGGAGATCTCCGAAATATACATTCTCATATTCATTTAATTGATAGCATTCATTTCTTTTTGTTTTTTTTTTAGCATAGGCTTTTTTGTTGTTGACATCACGTGACAGCAGCTGATATTCAACAGACATGATGTGTTTTAGTTTTTGATCTGTAAAAGTCTGAGTAAGTCCGGTTGAAATATCCACCAATGAAAAAAGAGAGTTTTAAAAGATTTACGCGATTCCATCTAATCATCAATTCAACCTTTCATAATCCACTCAGGAGAGATTAATTTACCGATTAAGTTTAAAGACAAAGAATAAGATTTGTTGAATCTGCTGTTGCGTAATCGAAAATAAAATTATTTTCCTAACCCAAACAGATTAGATTAATTTACAGATAAACTTTTTAGACAATGAATTTGAATTGTAAATTGTGCTTGTGGTTAATCCATCCTATAAGTTAATCCTGTTTTATCCGACTGATTTAGATTAATTTACACATATGATACGAGTTGAATTATCGATTTGGCTTTGGCTAGTCCAAACTAATCGGAATTATTCCTTTCTTAAACCGCACGGGATAGATTAATTTACAGATAACCTATATAGCCAAATAAGTTTAATTATAGATTCCGTTTTGGTTAAATCAGCTTAATCGTAATAATTCCTTTCTTAACCCGCTCACACTATAATAATTTAGAGATAACGTATATAAACAAATAAGTTTAATTATAGATTACATTTTGGTTAATCCATCTAATCATAATTCTTCTTCACCTAACCGGCTCATATTAGATTAATTTACAGATTAATACTAGATTAATTTAAATAATTTTAATTATAGATACTGTTTTTGGTTAATCCATGCTAATCGTAACAATTATTTTCCTAATCCCGATGGAAGAGATTAATTTACAGATAACGTATATAGTCAAATAAGTTTAATTTAGATCCCGTTTTGGCCAATCCATCCTAATCGCAATACTTCTTTTCCTAATCCGCTCACACTAGATTAATTTACAGATAACGTGTATATCCAAATAATTTTAATTATAGATACTGTTTTTGGTTAATCCATCCTAATCATAATTCTTCTTTTCCTAACCCGCTCATACAAGATTAATTTACATTTAACGTATCTAGCCAAATATGTTTAATTATAGATATAATACATCCTAATGGTAATTGTTCTCTTCCTAACCGACTGGAAATGATAAATTTCATGTTTACGATTTAAAGTGACATCGACGTAAGCATTAATTCTGTTTGCCTCTGTACCAGATGGATAAACACGCGGTCGCTTTTCTTCTGATATATATATATATATATATGTGTGTGTGTGTGTGTGTGTGTGTGTGTGTGTGTGTGTGTGTGTGTGTGAGTGTGTGTGTGTGTGTCAATAAATTTCAATCCCGACTGCTCTTGATTACGGAAATGATTGCAAACACGCCCTGGTGTGGTGGGATGTCGGGCGTGCATGCGTACCAGACAATCGCTCAAAAGAAGGCATTTATATCAACGATAGGATTGAAAGTTGGCAAACAAATTACTTGTTATCAATCTAAACTGTATGTATATTTCACTCAACTTTGGACTGTACATGTGGGCGTTTGAACATGTAGCGCCATCTACAACGGGAAGCAAAGAAAAGAAAAACGATTATTATTTGCTTTGCCCTCGCCTTTTAATTGAGAAGTGAAAACCAATGTTGACAAAATTTTTATGTAAAATTGTTAAACAAACACTTCCCTGAAAATTCGTTCTTGCATAAAACCTTCAGAAGAAAACCTGTAAAAATAAGTTACAGTTTTACATGTAACATTGGCATTTTATAGATATATCCTATCTGAAATTTTACACACACACACACACACACACACACACACACACACACACACACACACACACACACACATTATTTTAGCTTAAGTTTAATTTATAAACGTCTTATTTAATCATACACATACACACACATATATATATACATATATATATATATATATATATATATATATATATACATATATATATATATATACATATATACATATATATATATATATATATATATATATATATATATATATATATATATATCATCATCATCATGGCTTGGCTTCGCAAAATGAAGATCAAGAGGGAGTCTGTACACGTCGTTTGCAGGCATGTTTGTGACTAATAAATCCAATGCGGTACAGTCATACACGGTCGCATTAGTTACAGCTGAAAGTCCATCCTGGGCTCGATGGCATAGCGCTGCAGTACTTCTTCTGCCTCTAGTCCCTGAGAGCGGCCCAGCAGGTATTTTCAAAGAAGGAGACAGCGCGGGTAGTACTGAGACGCCAGACGTCGCGGTTCTCAGCTAGGGTTGACCATTGGCAATGGTTGATGTGACAGGCACCAAATGATTTTTTCAGGCAATCTTTGAATTGCTTCTTTGATACCCCTCTGCCACGATATCATCACGTGCAGACTGGAAGTTATAGGTTGTAAGGATTCGTCATTCCTCCAAATAAAAAATCCTTAGACCGTGAGAGTGGATTCACCCGTTTTTTTTTCCCGCTAAAATATTTCTCCCTCATATATATATCCTCGCGCACAGTGTTTCATCTTTCTTTTATTTCAATCTGAAGTCCTCCTTGATATCGATATAGTTCGTAGGGGTTGGGGGAAATCGGGTACTAAAAAGCTGGATGTGAAATCATTTCGAGATTTTATCGAGCGGTTTAACCTGATGAATAAATTTAGAAATGAATACCCAGGGGAATTCGTGTGGACTTGAGCAAGTAGTGGCACCCGGGATTCGGTAGTTCGTACGAGCTATATCGACCGGATGTTAGTTAAGAGCGGGTAAACTTAGATAAGCCTAAGCCTGGTTATTGGAAATTCAACACGTCGTTGTTCGAGATGAAGGGTTTTCCTGGTTAGTTTTTACTAATATTAATGTGAGAACTGACGGGGAGTGTGGTCGAGATTAAGTGGTGGGTCCATCTTAAGTCTGTCATTAGGTCGATTGCGGCTGATTATAGGTTGTCGGCTCAGTCTGAATCTCGATTAGAGCCTGCCATCAAATCGGGAGATAGTGTGAAAGTAGCCGGAGCGAGGACAAAGCTGGACTACTCGCTTACCAAGAAGGACCAAGCTCTCGTAGTTACGGCTCAGTTAAAAAGAATTACCTAGAGCATCTGATCGTCACATCCCAAGGGTCACATTGCCGGACGTACGACTGAAGGTCTAGGACGAGACTTTGAAGTTTACGAATGAAGGTATTTTCAGTCCTTTTTTCAGAAATTCTTCACTAGGGAGCCCGGACTAAAACCTATTCAGTTCGACCTTTATTTAACTGACTTTCCCCGTCTAGGGGCGGCTGAAGCGCTTGGATGCGAAGGTACAATCACAGAGGAGGATATGTGGGAAGCGTATTGATGGTCTACCCTGTGAGGTGTACTTGAGGCAGTCGCCTATGTTTGTTCTTCTGCTGGCACTGAAGTTCAACCATTGGTTGAAAAATGTGTACATACCCCAACGTTGTCATCAATTTTTTACGCAAGAGCAAAAACAGTAGAAACGGGATAAGAAATGTTGGCCTTTTAATTATACTTAATGCAAAGATGAAGATTGTTCTGCCTAGTCTGATTAACTCCGAGCAAACTTGTTCTGTGTGGGACTGGACTATTCAGAACAACCTTCATTTGGTTCGCCTGATCATTGAAAAAGTCGACGGAGGATTCGCGCTAGTCACTTTTGATAAGTCCAATGCATTTGATAGGATGGACCATCGATTTCTCGAAGTTGTTCTTGTTTCTGTCGGTTTCGGGCCGTACTTTCGCTCCTGTATGAGTCCCCGGGGCCGTTGGTGAGGGTGAATGGGATCAGGTTGAACTCTTTCGCTTTGTCTCGGTCTATTCGTTAAGGTTGTCCGCTTTCGCCGATGCTTTACGTCCCTGCGTCGGGACCATTCCTTCGCAGGTTGAAGGCGAATCCGGCCATTCGCAGAATCACCTTGCCTGGTGGTAACATCACAAAGAATTATTCCGCCGGTCTGACGATGGGTTTGTGTTCTCAAAGAGCACAGCCGAAATAGATGAAGTCAGCAAAGAAATATGCAGGTATGAGAAGGTGGCTGGGGACAAAATCAACTGCGATGTTGGGTGAGTAGAAGGGAGTTTCTCTTCCCGAGCCCTTCATTTGGACGGACAGGTCGGTCAAGATACTTGGTGTCTGGTTCTGTCCCGACTTACAGCTGGAAATGAATTGGTCGGAGATTCAGAAGACTCTGGACTCGAAAGAATCTTTCCTTGAAGGAAAATGCGGAAGTTTGTGCTTCGCACATCCACCCAATTTTCCCTTACCGGCTTTCCCGTATGCTAAAATACTGGAGTTAGTTCGAAATCTTGTTGACTTCCTCTGGGGATCCAAGTCTCCTATGATATGTCAGGAGATCTGCAGCCTCCATCCTATCGAAGGCGGTCTCGGATTCGTCAACGTATGTTCCGCTTGAACTTTCTAGAACGAATATGTTCGCAAGAGGACGGAAATGGCTAATTCTGGAAGGAAGACGCCCGCCGATCTTTGCATACGAACAAGGAAGAGCCCCGACCCCGATCTCTTCGAGCCAAATTCTCCTTTTATCGGGTGTGCTGAAATGCGCTGCGCTACCGACTACTGAGGAAGGATCCCCTCACCATTGTCATCATTATTAATAAGTGGGGGGGTGCTAAAGATAATCTGATTGATGAGTTCGACCTTACGAAACACGAGTTTTAGTGTCAAAATTTTAATTTTTACTTACAAGCCAATTTCAATTTTTTCTAGTGTATCTTTTCTTTTCCACCTTCTTATTGTTTAGTCTGTTTTTTATTTTCGTGTTTCGTCAGCCATTTTTATTTGGTCTTCATCTTTCTACACTTGTCTCCTTTTTTATCTCTTTTGTAATTGTTTTATTTTCCTGTTTTAATTTTTTTTTAAAAGGGGACACCTTTTTGAAGTTGTTTTATTTTGTTTCGTGATTAAATTTATTTCTTTAGTTAACTTTAACGCCTCAAATACTAAACTGCTGTCTATTACTCACCACAGAGAACTGCCCCCCACCCATTAGAATGTCTGATGCTCAACTTCTTGACAGCTACTCTATGCGACTACTCGACCTCACATTGAGACCTGAGATGGAACAAATACATTGAGTCAATTGCTTCGTCCACTGCAAGGAAAATTGGTTCCCTGTGCCGCGACAGAAAATTTTTCTCGCCAGAGTCGATCCTTCAAATCTACAAATCAACCATTCGCCCTTGCATGGAGTATTGCTGCCATATATGGTCTGCTGCCCCTTTTGTCTGTATCAAGGTTCTTGATAAGATCCAGAGACGGATATGCAACGTAATTGGCCCTGATCTGGCATCTCGTCTACAGTCGCTCTCTCACAGACGTGCCGTCGCCTCCCTCTGTCTTTTTTACAAATACTTTCATGGTAACTGCTCCCGAGAGCTGCTTTCGCTGGTTCTCAGACTTCATGAATTTAAGCGTTCAACTAGGCTGGCATCTCGCTCACACCCTTTCACTGTCGAAACTGTTAAATGTAGCCGTCTCTTCTACTCCAATAGCTTCATGTCTCGCACTTCTCGCCTGTGGAACACCCTCCCCTCTTCCTGTTTCTTTGATAGCTATAATCTCCAACTATTCAAATGTAATGTCAATCGACGTCTCCAGATGGCCTGATCTATCCCCTATCCTTCTCTTCATCCTTTCCTCTATCACTCCTATTTGGTCTAACTCCAACTCTCTGTAACCCCTTGCGTGCTAGTGGCTTCCGCCTTGTTTGGGGTGAAAAGCTTAAAAGAAAAAAAACGAAAAAAACATAAAACGTTTTCTCGTCTGTCCTCATTTTTATATTTGTTTTCTCTCTCTTTGTAGGACATTGTTTTAATCTGTGTATATTTTAAATAACCTTTTATTTTTCTCGACAAAACGTTTTCCTTAAACCCACTTTTACCTATTTTTTTTTGTTTTTCTAGTTAAGTTTGTTTTGTGCATTTTGTTTTTAATATTTTCTTATCTGCTGCTAAATTTTTTCCTCTCTTTGAAGAAGGAAGTTTGTGCTTTTTTTTTCTACAATGGTTTTATTTATTTGTTTAAGTACTTTGTCTTTCTGTTCTCCTTTGAATTTTTATTATTCGTTCTCTTTGTCGGAATTTTATTGACGTAATTTAAGTAAAGCTCACCACCTTAGATATGCAACTACTGATTCAGTCCCATGTGCAGAATGAACCTGGAGCCTGTCCAAAACACGCTGCCCCTCAGCTGAAATACGCATGAAGTTAGCCACATAATTCCATGTCAGAAACGATGAACTCAAAAATTTATATTTATTTTATCGGTAAATTTTCTTTTTAAGCCCCGCGCTAAATATCCATTAAATTTTTCCAAAATCGCCATATTTATGTGTAAATGAACATGCTGGACTCGAATTAACAATTAAATTATGATATAACCTACCGTTTTGGAGTTACTGACGAGAAAACATCGAACTATGTCTGGGTAATTTGTCCGCCATTATGGGCATTGTCTTTACTAATACAGCGCGGAGCATTCCCTTCGCGCATGCGTAAATTTTGACCTATTTACTTCTTTTACAGAATTTCGTCGCAGAAATCACTACGCACTACCTTAAATCAATGTATTGTTGTTGTTTTTTGTTTTGTTTTTTTGTTTTTTTTTATATATCGTGGTTCATTATTTAAGTTATTATTTAATTTAAACAGTGTAATTTGCTGCATTTATAGGTAGGGAATTTTTTAAAAATACAAATCCATCGATGTATAACGGAAAAGAACAATCTTTTAAAGATCCATTTATTTACAATAATCTTTCTTTAACAGGCGAAACACAACTTTATTAAAGAGCTATCTACCGCACCACGATGTTACTCAGTGGTCCAACATTTGGATAATTATATATATATATATATATATATATATATATATATATATATATTTTTAATCATATCACCCCAAGCAAGGCCGGAGGCCACTATCACGCAAGGGGTTAAAGAGGGGGTTGGAGGAAGAGCAGATAGGAGTGGCAAGGGAGGGGATGTGGAGAAAGAGAAAGACAGTGGGTCGATCAAGGCAAGGGGGCCACAAAAGATCCGGAGCGAGAGCAGATAGGAATGAGAAATGAAAGGATGTGGAGAAGGGAAGTGTATAGATCAAGGCAACTGGAGATGTCGATTGACGCTACACTTAAACCGTTGGAGATTGTATTTGTCAGGGAAACAGTAATAGGGAAGGGAGTTCCATAGGCGAGATGTGCAAGACATGAAGCTATTGGAGTAGAAGAGACGTCTACATCTAACAGTTTCCACGGTGTAGGGGTGGGAGCGGGATGCCAGCCTGGTGGGGCGTTTAAATTCACGAGGCCTGGGGACAAGCGAACGCAACTCCTCAGAGCAATTACCGTGGAAGTACTTGTAAAACAGGCAGAGCGAGGCAACATCGCGTCTGTGAGAGAGCGACTGCAGACGAGATGACAGATCAGGGCCAATCACGTTGCCTATCCGTCTCTGGATCTTATCAAGAACCTCGAGACAAACAGCAGGGGCCCCAGACCATATATGGCAGCAATACTCCATGCAAGGGCGAATGGTTGATTTATAGACTTGAAGGATCGATTCCGGGGAGAAAAATTTCCTGGCTCGGCACAGAGAACCAACTTTCTTAGCGGTGGCTGATGCAACTGACTCGATGTATTTGTTCCATCTCAGATCAGCAGACAGCGTGAGACCGAGCAGCCGCAGGGAGGAGCTCTCGAGAAGTTGGTCATCAGACATACTAATGGGATGCAGGGATGGATCCTTGTGGTGGTTGATAGAGAGCAGTTTTGTTTTAGAGGTGTTAAAGTTAACCATCCATTTCTCACCCCAGATACAAATATATATATATATATATATATATATATATATATATATATATATATATATACAAAATATCATCCCAAATGTTATCATAGTATAATAGTAGAGAAAAAACTCTAATTTATTCGGAGTGGGTGATTTAAAATCCAACGCACAGCAACACCTTTATATATATGAACAGACGTTGGGGAAAAAAAGATAGTGATAGATAGATAGATAGGTAGACATTAATCTATATATATGTACATACATGAAAGAGCCCCTGTGTGCATGGACAAGTGTATAAATAAGCGCATGAATTTAAATAATAATAAATAAAACATTAATTATGAACCCAGCGTCTTATAATTAATACTTAAGATGCCACCAAAACAAAAAAGAAATAATAGCCTAGTCAAGATATATAAATATATACGTATGCGTATGTGTATATATATATATATATATAAGTAAATATCATTTAATATCAATATATAGATATAGATAATATTAGTGGTAAATACACACATACATATGAAATCATATATCTCAAATATATAAATATATATGCATACATACATACACATAAATATATATATGTATAAAAAATAATTCCAAGAGGATAGAATCAAGGTAGAACTCAATGTCCACGACAGAGTAAGGATATAATGAAAAAAGGCTTAAACACTAAAATCCCTGGTCATAATTTATTCTATTGGAATCGTAAATACGATCCAATTCATCAGACCTAAAAATTAAAAAAAAAAAAAAAAAACAATTTAAATTTGTAAGTCTGATGAATTGTATCGTATTTACAATTCCAATAGAATAAATTATGACCATCGAATATTAGTGTTTAAGCCTTTTTATCATATATATATATATATATATATATATATATATATATATATATATATATATATATACACCTATGGTATTAATGACTAAATGAAATATACTTATATATATATATATATACACATACGCATATATTTATATATCTTGACTAGGTTATGATTTCTTTAATCATTTAGAGGAATCTAAATGAAATAATAATAAAAACGAAAGAATATTAATATACAATCCAGTGTGTCTGAAGATTTCATTTTTTTTATATTTTTATTGTTCAATATATATATATATATATATATATGTGTGTGTGTGTGTGTGTGTGTGTGTGTGTGTGTGCGTGTGTGTGTGTGTGTGTGTGTGTGTAGGTATATAATTTTATATAAAAATATTTATCATGTAAGCATTAATATCAATTATTTATGTAAAAAACGAAATACAACTTCCCTAGCTCCAAAAACTAAAACGCTCCAAAATAAAAAATAAAAAAAGTCAAAATGGTGGCATGTCTACAAAATTTAATAATTGGCAACTATCGAAAGAAAAGAGGGAAAAAACAAGAAAAATCTAAGGAAAGAGTATACAATGAAAAAAAAACGATGTAAAAGACGAATAATGACGACACCCTACACGCACGCACATCTGCACAGACAGGCGTACGCACTCGAACGCACATCCGCATAGACCGGCGCATGGTAGCACACGCATAAAAGCACACACGAATAAAAGCAATATGGAAAAACTTACACCAATGATAAATGCATAAAAAGGTACCATAAGCCGTCAATTGCTGATATCACCTGAAAAGTGGACCTTTCTACCTAGGAAACTCTCGAATCAGGATGCTAAATGTAGTTTCAATCAGCAAAGTGACAAACATTTACTTATATTGATATATATATATATATTTAAAGACATTTATGATATGTTTAACGTTCTTTTTATAGATACAAGTATTTAAGCAAATGCTCTGTTTTATAATAAGCAGTATTAAATAACATTTACCTGCCTGAATGTCCGAGAAATTTTCATAGAAAATTTTCGTTCTCCGACAGGAATCGAACCTGTATCCTATCCGTGACGTGCCTTAACCGTTCGGCCACAGAGAAGCGTCTGGTAAGCAATGTCGATTTTACTATCTTTAAACTTAAATCTCCCATGAATCTCTTCTATTCATATCTGCTCTAGCGTATCAAATGTAAACAAATGACGTCATATATATTTGAATTGGACAAAGTCCAACAATTTATTTAAAGACATTTATTATATGTTTAACGTTCTTTTTATAGATATTTTTGTATCTATAAAAAGAACGTTAAACATATCATAAATGTCTTTAAATAAATTGTCGGACTTTGTCCAATTCAAATATATATATATATGTATTTACTTATATTAATATAATATATATATATATACATTAACATATATATATATATATATATATATATATATATGTATACTGAATATATATATATATATATATATATATATATATATATATATATATATATATATATATATATATATAATATTACCTATCATTGCAAAAGCAATAATTGCATAACGTGATATATGAACTTGGCAAGAGTAAAAGACAAAGATCTACTCAGAGTAGGCTGATTTAAAATCCAACAGACACCAACATCTTATATATATACAGGGGTTGGACAAAATAATTGAAACACTTGTTAAATTCAATGAAAATTTATTTAATATAGGGTTGGTCCTCCTTTAGCCTCACTTACACCTTTATTACAACTAGGAATGGAATCATACAGCTTCCTGGCTTCATCCAGAGGAATTTTCAGCCATTCTTCCATTAACACCTGCTCCAGCTCTTTAAGACACGACGGTGGAGGATAGCGGCTCCTAATTTGTCATTCCAAAATGAACCGCAAATTTTCAATAATATTGATATCTGAAGATTGGGGAGGCCACACCGTGTGTTCTAGGTCCCTTTCATGCTCTTCATACCAATTCTTAACCATTCGAGCGGTATGTATCGGAGCAACATCGTCTTGGAAGATGCAGTCACCATCAGAGAATAAAGTCTGGGCCATTGGATGAACATGATCTCCCAACATGTTCAGGTAATCTCTGCTGTTGATTCTATCATGCAGGGCAACTATTGGACCGAGACATTTCCATGATATGGCGGCCCAAACTATCACTGATCCACCTCCATGCTTCACTGTTGGAAGAAGGCAGTCAGGGTTGTAAGCTTCTTTGGGCTGCCTCCACACATAAACTCGCACTGAAGTTGGGAAAAGAGAAAAACTGGACTCGTCCGAGAATATGACTTGCTTCTATTGGTTTGCAGACCAGGCATTATGATCTTTGCACCACTTCAACATCTTCTGAATGTTGCTAGTGGAGAGAAGAGGTTTCCTTACGGCGACTCTTCCATAATATCCACCCTTATGGAGCTCAAGACAAATAGTTTTAGTCGACCATTCAGATGATTATTCAACTCGGCAGTCACTTTGGCCGCAGTAATCTGATGATTTTTTTGCCACACTGCATTTCAATGCACGTCGGTCCTTGTCAGTGGGTTTGCAAGTCCAGCCCGAATTGCTACGGCTTTTAGAGGGTTTGCCCTGTTTCTCGAATTGGGTCATAGTTCTTGATATAGTAGCTCTTGAAAAACCAAACAGTTCAGCAACCTTAGTGATCGAGGTTCCTGCCATGCGAGCTCAAACAATTTGTCCTTTTTCGAACTCAGAGAGGTCACGCATTTTACTTTACATTTTACTAAATTCTAAAAATAAATAAGGCAAAGACAGTAAATTAGATAAATAAACGTATGTACAATAGATATAACCTGCAATTACGAGGTTTTAGTTAAAGTTCTTAATATAATAGGTCTTTGAAATATAGGAGTGGAATTTGCACCTGTTCCAATTATTTTGTCCAACCCCTGTATATATATATATATATATATATATATATATATATATATATATATATATGTGTGTGTGTGTGTGTGTGTGTGTGTGTGTGTGTGTGTGTGTGTGTGTGTGTGTATGTGTGTGTGTGTAATAACAGAACAAAGAAATATATATGACAAAACAAAGAAACCCTTCCTGGTTTCTGGTCGTCGGATCTGATAAGGTAATTAAATTCATTGTCCCTCTTATCTTCAAAATTCCCAATGCATTTTACTTACACCCAGTTTTGTCTTTTATTCCGATCTGAAGAAAAACGACGCAAACGCAGGTCAGTCCCACTTTCTTTCATCATATCCACATATTTACATGCGTACACACACACACACACTCACACACATATATATATATATAGTGTGTGTGCATGTGTAATAGATAGATAGATAGATAGATAGATAGATAGATAGATAGATAGATAGATAGATAGATCGATATTAATCTAATTCAATGAAGTAAAAAATCATTTCACGTCACTCAAATCTTTTGAAACACACACGCCCATTCTGTACATCCGGTTTTGCATCGATGCATTCACAAAGGCCCGATTTCATGTCAGCCATTTATATAGATTTGCTTCCACATTATACCCATAATTCAACATTGTAAAATTGTTCACCTGAAAGCTGTACTTGAAAAAGGATTGCATATTAATTTACACCCCCTCCACCGTGTCAATGCACAATTGTGTGTACGCCTGTGTAAGTGTGTATGTCTCTGTGTACGTGTCGGTAGGTGAGAAGGTGTAATGGCTATTTAAATTACATTTGGGCAGACGATATATGACGTGGGGAAAAAACAGTATTTATATAAATAAAGTCGTCGATCATTTTGCATACTAAACACTGATTGATTCGGACGAGCATTTGGTTCTCTCTCGACTGAAAGATAAGGTTTCTTGCAATATCTTCGTCAATCCAAACAACTGAGACGACGGCTTCGATCGGAAATTCTCTGAATGATAAAACCTCAAATTCATTTAATTTATCAAATCAAGGTGAGTAACTAATTATCTTTACATATTGTGGAAGGTAAATGTTTATTGGGATCAATCACGAATATATATTTAATATATAAGATGTTCTCGAAACTTATCAGTAAATTTATATACAGAACAAAAACGAATTCGGACTGAAGTTATTGCTTGGAAAATTTCAAATCCTAAAATATATACGCACTTTATTCTTGCTCACAGCAGTAAAATTAATTCGATAAAGAAATGAATCACAGTAAAATTAATTTTCAAGTAAACATCAGGCAATATATGTCTCAAGAAAATACTGACAGAATTTTCTATTCAAAAAAATAACGCACAAAACTGTATCGGTATTCGATCAGTTAAGATATTGCAAGGCTTTTATTCTCAAACGATTTTTCATTCCTTAAAATACGAAACCGTCATACACATGGAAAGAAATAATTTAGAATGCCTATAAAAGGGGTTCTTTTCAATCAGCAAATATTTGAAACAATCCCCAAATTCAGACATGCGCACATCAACACACCCCTTTCTGCCTCGTTGAATCCTCTTCCTTTTATAGTATTTTCTCTTCAGCAATGCTTTCTTAATCCTTGGGGATTAAAAGATTAAAAATATATCCATACAGACATATGAAGAAGAACAAAGGGAATTGTGAACATTCCCCTCGAAGTAAGTTAATTTCTCTTTTAATAAGTGTGACAGTCTTTAGATCGAAGTTGTCATTGGACTTATTTCTATGTATGACTAATACATTAAATATATTGTTATATATAAGATCATTCTTCTCTTTATATATACGTTTATTATATTTCTGCAAGTTTACCCAATATATTGTAAAGGACATTCACGACAGTTTATTTTATACATACATGCTTCATGGACATATTTGGTTCTGATTCTATCCATAATATTTCTGGATATGGTTGTAATCATTTTGATATTGTTAAAATCGGCCGTCGCGGCAAAATTAATTCAATAAAGAAACGAATTATGGTCAAAATTAATTTTAAAATAAATATCAAATGAGTCACAATAACGAAATGAAATAAAACTACTATATGCGAAAATGTTTTTGTCTAGATATGGAAGGACACTTTCGCAAAGACACATATTATGTACGTTTTAATGTCAATTATTAATATAGATATGATTGTACACATATCAACAGAAATATTAAAACACAGCGTTGTAAATAATATTAAAACGCTATTTGACAAAAACATGAAACGCTTGAAATCTAGACACTTATCAAAACGATGCTCTTGAAGATGTATTAAAGCAACATTTCGTAATAAGGATGTGAATGTTATCTATGAAAAACAAATATACATCGAGAATATTAAAAAGCAAATTCACCTGGAGCTTCTTTAAGGCAATATTTAATAATAATGTGAGCTTTATTTATCAAAAACACATCAACATCTAAAACAAATATCAAACGGCTTCTCATTAAGCTGTTTTAAGTAAATATTTAATAATAACAGTGTTAAGAAAGTCATCTATCAATGACGAATCTAAATCTAGACAATTATCAAGCAGATTCCCTTGAACCTGCTTTGAGGCAACATTTAATAATAATGATGTGAACGTTATCTATCAATAACTAATATTCATCGAGAAAATTATCAAGTAGACCCTCATGAATCTGCTTTAAGGCAACATTTAATAATAATTATATGAACGTTATCTATCAAAAACAAATCTATATAAGAAAAATTATCAAACAGCCACTCTTGAAGCTGATTTAAGGCAGCATTTTATAATAATGATATGAACGTTGTCTGTCGAATACAAATCTATATCTAAAAAAATCAACTAACTCATTCTCCTGAAGCTGCTTTTAATCGGCATTTAATAATAATGTTGTGAACGTTATCATCAACATCCAATCTACATCTTGATAAATTTGGAGAGGATTCTTTGAAGCGGCTTTAAGGCAACATTTAATAATAATATGAAGACTATCTATCAAGAACAAACAGTACTTTGTAAATGAGAAAATTGAAATCATTTTTAAAGCAAACCTAGTTTTTGAAAAAATCCCGGACGACGCATAAAAAAACAAATTCACATTAATTTTATGTGAACATAGAAAATGACTCGAATAAATATTTGTTTGTTTCTTTTCATTGAAAAGTTTAAATACGAAATAAAAATGGAGAACCTTTTAATTCAGTTTTTATTGAAATAGCGATCTCAAACTGTTTACAGTATATTGAAAATCGATTGGTCCCGACAATGTATTTGGAAGTTAAACAAAACACCGTCGACTCTCAGAGAAAAGAATTCATTTTGCCACGAGTAAACATCAAAATTCTTTTATGTAGATATATTGTCGTATTGTTAGAATGAAATCGAGGCTTTTCCCAAAATATTCTGATTTCTTTGGAAATATACGTTGCATAATATTTTAGGATCCAAGTACATATAAAAAAAAACATGCTTGCTGAGCCCAAAATTAATTTCTACAACAATCAAATGAAACATACATTCAATACTAACGGAATTCTGTCCAATTTCGGCGTTTAAATTGAATAAAATGATCCAAGAAACATTTACTTTAAGATCCCAGGTGAGAGAGCCGTGCTTAATTTTGGCTAATGGTCTTCAATCATTGTTAACATTAAGAAATTTAATATAAGAAAAATTAACAAAATTAATTTATCCTGAAATAAAATGAAATTTCCCATTCAATAATCATGGAATTATATCAAATTTCGAATCATAAATCCATCAGATTATACAACAGACTTACCTGTTGCAGACTGGTGAATGTATTTTTAGTTATCAGAAGCATTTATAATGTCGGTGTTCTTAAATATTCGTCCACAACAAATTAAGAGATAAAAGGAAAATTGAAAACAAATCATGCAAGAAAAATCAGAGTGAAGACAAACATAATTAAAAGTGTAACAATAACATTTATTTATATACAATTGACATATACAATTGGGTTGAATATTTTTGGATAAATTAGGATGGTTGAATTAGATTGTGTAGAGTGTTATTGTGAAGTTAAGTTGCGTGTGTTAAGGTGTTATTAAGATTTGTTCGTAAAATTAAACTAAGTATTTGGTTATGTACAAAAATGTCCTTTGTGCGAGTTCAATCAATAGTGTGTGTGCGTAAGTTTGTTTGAGTTATTGTTCAAAATTGGTAGGAGTTGTGTACCTTTAGTTATTTGGATGTTTGATTGATTGTTTACGAATACTTATTTAGTAGTGAGTAAATATCACTTTTTAAGTATTGTAAGTAATTGCTAGAAATTGTTCCTGAAAGAGCGTGGTTTGCTGCGTCAGAGAAGTTTGCGCGGTAAAAGTGTAGTTGGTCAAGGTTTTGACTTGCGTGGATTAGTTTGGCATCTCTCCAGGGGTGAAAGTCTGACTGCTTGAGTCGATTCAGATTCTTCTATTTATAGAGTTTTGGTTAAGAAAATAGGCTCCAGAGCGCTGGGCGGGAAAAGACATTTTCACGTGAACTTGTTACAGTTCTAAGGGTCTGAGCCAATGAGAAGTCCCGCTTGCTGAAACTAGATTGGTTGATAGGTGATTTTTGGTGTAAAGTGAATTATACCGGAGGGGTGAGAGGTTAGTATGGATTATTCCATCATACCGATGCCAGGTGATAAAGCCATATTGGATTTCTCAAATATTCCTTTCTCATTATTAATTCAAGAAAGTCAAAGTACGAAAATTTAGCAAAATTCATTCATCCTAAAATCGAATGATATTTTCCATTCAATAATCACTGAATTATATCCCACTTCGAGTTTTAAATCCGTCACGCCTATACAACAGACTTATCGATACCCGGTGACAAAGCCGGATTGGATTTCTCTCAATACTATCCCAAGAAAATCAAGATACGAAAAATGAACAAAATTGATTCATCTTAAAATCAAGTTATATTTCCCATTCAGTAATCAGTTTCGACTTTTAAATAAAGCCATAGTGACCGAGCAGCGCTATGTCGAGTTTAATTCGTTACCCCTTCGTCCCCGGGGCCCGTGGCACAGTTGGTATGACGTTTGATTAATAACTTAACTGTCCGGGTAATCCGTATGGGTAGTCCCAAATCCTGAGAGTTCAATGTAAATACAGAGCTAATAATGGATATATAATTGTATATATACAGATGTGAAAATGAACTTGGACATAGATATGGGGATTTATGTGTATATGTATATGCATTTGTATAAGTGTTTATATACTGTTGAAACTTGACTAATGCATGGAATAATAATGCAACACAAAATGTACTTAGAACAAAATGTATTGAAACAAGAAAGTGTACACAATATTTACATATAGTCTTTTGTATATTCCTGGGAAGACCGTTCCTGGAGAATGTGTTGACTGAGTCGCAGTCGGGCAGAGTCTCTGGTTGAATCTCTTGATTCGTTCCCCTCTCATCCCGGTACCAACCATATTTATATGGTCGGTACTCCACTATGCAAATTAGGTGGATCCTACCACAACATATACATATATAAGTTTATATATATTGTAGGCGCATGTGTAAATATATATATATGTGTATATGTGTATTCGTAATTTTAGGTAGGTATATGTATATATATATTGAATCATGCATATAGGATTGCATGTGATCTGTATAAGTATGTGTATGTAGATATATGTAAATATTTGTGAGTTCGTATATGTAATATGTGTTAATATATATGTGGGATATAATAATATGAATATATATGCATATATAGGTATATATGGGTATAGATTTGTCTTTAGATATATATATATATAAAGAGAATTCTAATAGAAGGACATAAAATTATTATATTATTAATATTTAATCTTACTTTCTCTTTAAATATTTTCTAATTAGAATTGTAGGATTGAAATTTTTAATCATCTGGACATAATTTCATTTTAAATTGATAATTTAATTTAAAGTTATATATATTACTGATGTGGACCCGAAGTAGGGGCCACGGAAGGAAAACACGGAACACGGGTTAGAGGTAAGAAAAATATATTAAACATTAAAGTTACAAAGAATAGTGTAAGCAGAGCTTACTATCCAGTGGTGTCCGATATTGGTATCGTACGCGGCTGCGCATTACTGGTGCTACTCTCATGATACTACCATTCACATAATAATATAGTACTGGGAGAGTCCATGATGTAGGGAAGTATCGGTCTCACAACAATTACTCTTTAACTATTAGTATTAATAGTAAAAGTATTAAAATTAGAAATTTTTTTTTTGGAAATTTAAACACTTAATTCACCACCTAACGCTAAACTTTAAATGTAAAATTTAAGAAAAATTTAAATAGATATAAATATAAATATGTGTAAATATTTGTAAATGTATGTGTAAGTATTTATATATGAATATGCATAGGTACTTGTGTATATCGATACATATATATGTAATACACATGTAAATGAACGTATGTATATGGAAGATTTACATAAGTGTATATGTGGTAGATATATGAAAAAGCATTTTTTTTTAATATTACCTTCAAATATTACTCATCTTAATTTGAAACCTAAACTTTAAGTAAGAAAGATTACCCATATAAAAATAGTTACAAATTACATTCATGAATTAGACTTAAACTGATAAAGATGTTACCTTAAAAGTCATTTACAATATTAAAAAATTACTATTAGAAAATATTATATTTTAAATCTTAGTTTTTTTATTAATGTGTTTTTAAATATATTTAACTCATATTAAATCCCTAATTTATTTGTAAAGGAGTTAAATATTTAAATTGCTAACAAGCATTAGATAAAATTCTTCGTGGTTTTTTAAACATTTAAATTACAACGTTAAAATCTTTTTCCTAAATCGCTAAAACTATACCACCCCTCTCCTTCCTCCGTAAACCCTAAATACAACTCCTTCTTCTTTACTTCCCCCTTATTTCTTTTTTCCTTTTCCTTTTATTTTTCTCTTGTCTCTCCTTCCCTTTCAATATATCATTTCCGTTGAGTTGACCGATTTAATATGTCAATGTCTTATCCTTACCCCCACCTTCCTCAATATTAAGTATGATAGAAAGAAATATAAAAATAAACCCTCTCTAATCTTGACCATGTCTCTCACATCACTCCTCGTTACCTTCTCTGTTAAATTACATAAAATTAATACTACCCGTCAAAAGTGTAAATTTTCATTTCATTTTTCGTTTGACCTTTTGAAAGTGATGTCTGATGATCCAGAGTACTTTAAAAGGTCTCTGGTGAAATAAACTATTACAATGGAGCCTTAAAGTGGTCTGTTTTTCTTTAATATATATATATATATATATATATATATATATATATAGTTGCGGCCAAAATGTTCAGAACGGCATTGTTTTCGTCAGAAAAGTAGGTATAATTTTTTTATCAAAGTTGTTTTATATTCTATAATTTTCGCAGACAATAAATACGATATTATTTGTTACTGTCTGAGATTTTGGTATAATTTGAGAGGATAATACAAAAGTTATGGATGATTTAGTGTTATAGTGGAAAGACACCTGGTCTAGAGAATAGATTTAGGACGCATTTAGTCCGACTACAAGTTCTATTGTGGAAATAACTCCACAACAACTTTTGGCGACGAAGATTCGAACTCATAAGGGGGAGAAAAAAATCGTTGGCCAAAACAACTTTTGGCGACGAAGATTCGTACTCATACGAGGCAGAAAAAAATTCGTTCGCCAATACAACTTTTGGCAGCGAAGATTTGCACTCATAAGGAGGAATAAAAAGTTCGTCCGCCACAGTGGTTTTGACGACGAAATTCGCACTCATAGGGAGGAAGAAAAATTTTGTTCGCCGCAAATAACGTGGGCGACAAAGTCTCGGATTTACACTTTGAAAAAAAAATGGAGGAATGCAAAAGTCTACTCCAGGATTTTTAAAAATTCCAGTTGGAACAACAAGCTAAAATATTAGAACAACAGAATACATTCCAGAAGCAGTTACAGGAGGAAACTTTCAATAGACAGATGCAATTCCAACAGAAAATGGAACAAATGCATGGGGAGTTTCAAAGAAAAATTCTGGAAATAACCGAGAACAGGAAAGAGAAAAGTCTACAAAATGATTCCTTCCCAGAGAATACAATATGGAATTCAATTGAAATATTTACGTACAGTCCAGATGAAGAGGTAACTTTTCAAGAATATTATAAAAAATATACGGACGTATATAACGAGGACTGCCATTTGTGGTCTGAAGGAAAGAAGGTTAGGCTTCTTTTAAGTAAATTAGGAACTGCTGAGCATAACAAATTGGTAAATTACATTTTACCGAAAAAAAGCTAATGAATTAACATTTACCGAGGCGGTAAATATATTAAGCGAGTTATTTAGTCAAAAGACATCTTTATTCCACAAGAGGTGGAAATGTTTAAATTTGATTAAAGATGACGAACATGACTATATAACGTACGCAGCCAATGTGAATAAGCATTGTGAAGAATTCAAGCTAGCAGAGCTAAGTGCAGACAATTTTAAGTGCTTAGTGTTTGTTCAAGATCTGGTAGCGGAAAAAGACGCAGAGTTAAGAAAATTAGTACTGGCAAAATTGGAAAGCAATCCAAGTATTACGGTACAGAATTTGGCAGAAGAATGCACAAGATATGTTAGCGTAAAAAAAGACGCTAAAAAGATAGAACAGTCTGGCGTTTTGCATGTAAGGAAAATGCGGTACAAAGAAGAAAGTCAGTCGAACAAAAAGAATCGTAAAATTGCAGAAAGTAAAATACAAGGAAAAAACAAACAAAAGCGCCCGAATCCATGTTTTGCTTGCGGTGAACTACACTGGTACAGATATTGCAATTTTAAAAATAAAAAATGTTTCAATTGTGGAAGAGTTGGGCACAGACACTCGCATTGCCATTCAAAAAATAAGGGCAATAAAATAAGAAAATTAAAGTCCAACGAGGTAAACGATGAAATAACTTGAAAATTCGTTACCGTCGAAATAAATAATAAAAAAATAAAAATGCAACTTGACACTGGTTCGGATCTCTCTATCATAAATTTGCATACGTGGAAGAAGTCGGGGAAACCAATTTTATGAAGACAAAGAAAATCGCGAAGTCAGTGACGGGAGAAAAAGTACAATTTATTGGAGAAATTGTTACGTTAAATAAAAAAACGCGAAAAGTTAAACTATTTGTCATGGAAAATACCACGAATTTACTAGGTACTAATTGGATAACGGAGTTTCAATTATGGGATCTACCGATAAATTCTTTCTGTTACAAGGTAGACAAATTTAACCCCGAAGCCGAAAAATTAATAGAGAAACTTAAGGAAACATGTCCTACTGTTTTTTCTCCGGGCTTGGGAACGTGTACCAAGATGGAGGCAAAATTCTTTTTAAAAGAAAACGCTCAGGCGGTATTCAAAAAGAAAAGGAATGTTCCGTTTGCCTCAATAGAACAGATTGATAAAGAATTGGACAGATTATAGAAATCCGGTATACTCAAGAAAGTTGACTACAGTGATTGGGCAGCTCCGACGGTATACGTGAAGAAAAAGTCTAAAGACATTCGTGTTTGTGCAGATTTTTCAACGGGGTTAAACGCGGCACTCAATTAAGGTCGCCCCCGCCATTTTCCAACAAGTAATGGATTCGATGTTGGGTGGTTTGGATTTCGCAGTAGCGTATCTAGATGACATCCTCATGAGAAGTACAAGTATTGCAGAACACGTGAAACATGTCAATGCAGTAGTTTCCAGAATACAGGATTTTGGATTTAAACTCAAGGAAAGTAAATGCAAGTTTTTCATGGACAAAGTTAAATATCTGGGGCAGATCATCGATAAGAATGGTAGAAGGCCAGACCCAGAGCGAGCAGTAGCTATAAAAGACATGCCGGCTCCGAAGGATATTACAACATTACAAAGTTTTTTGGGACTAGCTAATTATTACCAAAAATACATCCCTAAAATGCATGATCTGCGGCAACCATTAAATGAATTACTAAAGAAAGGAAAACCCTGGAAGTGGACTAATGAATGCCAGAAAGCATTTGAAAAGATTAGGGAAGTATTAACCTCGAAATTATTTCTAACCCACTACAACCCGGATTTAGAAATCATAGTAGCTTGCGATGCTAGTGCGTATGGAATAGGAGCGTGCATTTTACACAAAATGGCAGATGGTCAAGTAAAACCAATTGCTCATGCTTCTAGAGCACTACTTCCGGCTGAGAAGAATTACTCTCAGATAGAGAAAGAGGCGCTCGGAATAATATTTGCAGTAGCGAAATTTCACCGTTTTCTCCACGGTCGACATTTTAAGCTACAAATCGATCATAAGCCTCTAATTTCGATTTTTGGATCGAAAAAGGGGTTGCCGAAGCATACAGCGAACCGACTACAAAGATGGGATACAATATTGCTAAATTATAACTTCAGCAGGGAGTACATACCATCCAATAAATTTAGCTATGCTGATGGGCTGTCCAGGTTAATTCCTAAAAGGAGCGAACCATTAGAAGACACGTTAATTGCTTCACTAAAATCAGAAGAAGAACTGAAATTTACTGTGTGTAATGCAGTTCGGGAACTTCCGGTAACTCTAGAAAAAATAAAAGAAGAAGCCACCAGGGACGAATATATCTTAAAAGTAAAAGAAAAAAATAGCCAAGAGGGACCAGTACATAACAAATGTGTTTTCGCTTTGCGATTCAGTATTGTTATATAGAGAACGTGTGGTGATTCCATACACACTTCAAAAACAAATCTTAAAAGATTTTCATACTGGTCATCCCGGCAGCACTAGGATGAAGAGCCTAATGTGAAGTTTTGTATATTGGCCGAATATGGACAGGGACATTGAGAATGTAGTAGCAAATTGTAAAGGCTGTGCTTTAGATGAAAAGGCACCACCAGTAAAATTTAATCCCTGGCCAAAAACAGACCTACCATGGTCTAGGTTGCATGTGGATTTTGCAGGTCCACTGAATGGATACCATTACATCATGGTAGTGGATAGTTTCTCAAAATGGCCTGAAATACAAAGGATAAGAAAACCGACGACGCAAAGTACGAAAAACTTCCTGCTGGAATTGTTCGCAAGGTTTGGTGTAGTAGACACAATTGTGACAGACAACGGAAGTCAATTTACGTCGAAACAATTTAAAGATTTCTGCAAGGAATACAATGTCGAACATATTACCACAGCTCCATATCACCCAAGATCTAACGGGTTAGCGGAAAAATCTGTCGACACCCTTAACAGAGCTTTAAAGAAAGCTAGGGAAATACCTGCAGATGAAATCCTACAGAAGTTTCTACAGGTATACAGACTTGCCCCAAATAACGCAACACCAGCCTCACAATCGCCAGCCGAGGTGATGTTTGCACGTCGGCTAAGATTTGTTTTCGACAAGTTATTACCGAAAAAGACGAAGCCAGGTACAGAAAAATTTATTCAAGTAAAGAAATACAATCCTGGTGAAAAAGTATACTTTAAGGTATATAAACAGAATAAATCATTCTGGGAGAGTGGAAAAATAGAAAAGCGGATTGGCAACATGATGTACTTCGTGAAAGGTGAAAAATTCACGTGCAGACGGCACATTAACCAGATCAGACGACGCTCTTCAGACATGGTTGACAGCGCTCCAGTTGAAGAAACACCTATGGAGGTAATTTTTGATACGTTTGATCTTCCAACACCAGCAACGATGTTACCTGAGATACGCCGTTCCAAGAGAAAAAGAAAGGCAACTGACCATTTAAAAATGGATCCAAAACGTAGGAGATACGCTACGATGTTGCTAAAAAAATGAAGTTTTTTTGTTTTGTTTTTTTTTCTTCTCCTTTTTTCTGTAAAAAAAAAATTAATTAAAATAAAAAATTTAAAACTTTTTACACCTACGGAGTAAAGTTTTAGGAGGGGGTGTTATAGTGGAAAGACACCTGGTCTAGAGAATAGACTCTCCCACCTATTATAAGTAGGAGTCAGTAGGTAGTCGAGGGAGGAGTAAGTGTTCAGCGACCACAACTCGATTACTCTGCGTAACACTTTATTACAAGTTCCTAACGTTTCTGTACGTTTACCTCATTTAGGACGCATTTAGTCCGACTACAAGTTCTATTGTGGAAATAACTCCACAACATTTAGTGATTTACTGCAAAACCCATGGCGGCCAAATTGTTCAGAACGATTGCTTTTACTCCGTGTTTTAGTATATTTAACCGGCGAACTCTAATTTTTTTCATTTGTTTACGTGTCGGTTCGTTTACTAAACATTAGTAAGAATATCTGCAGTGTCCTTTGTTAATATAATGCCACTTACTCCGTTACCAATTCGTCAGCAGATTATTAAGCTTCGAAAGAAGGATAATTTAAGTATTGGGTCAATTGCAAAGATTGTTAACAAGTCAAAAAGTGTTGTTCACGGTATTCTTAAGGTCTACGATGATTGTGGTTCGTGTGAAGCAAGAAAGTCTACAGATAGGCCAAGAAAAACGACCAAGAGAGAAGATCGTGCTATGGTAAAGTTGGTTAAAAACGGACAGATTTAAAACTGCTGCTGCTGTTGTTTCTCGGGAAATGAGCATTGTACTGAAGAAAACTTTATCTCTAAAAACTGTGTTTCGTCGTGTAGTTGAACATGACCTACAAGCAAGAACACCTGCAGTAAAGCCACTGATCAGCTCCAAGAATAAAAAGTGTCGTCTTACCTTTGCAACCAAACATGTTTTGTGGTCTCAAGAAAAATGGCAAACGGTGCATTTCATTGATGAATCTAAGTTTATGTTATTTGGCTCAGATGGGAAAAAGGTACGTTCGTCGAAAAGTCGGTGAAAAATTGTCGCCTAAATGCCTTAAGACTAGTGTTAAATTCGGTGGAGGAAGTGTCATGGTTTGGGGGATGATATCTGGAGATGGTGTGGGCTCTTTGGTGCGATTACATAGAAAGGTAACTGCAGGAGTTTATAAACAACTTGTAAAAGATCATGTCTTGCCTGTGCTGAGAAATTCAACTAAGCGACCAAACATATTTATGCAGGGCAATGCCCCATGTCACAAGGCTAAGGTGGTCAGGAACTTCCTAGAAGCTGAAAAGTTTATTGCTATGGATTCGCCTGATCAAAGCCCAGATCTCAATCCTATTGAAAATGTGTGGAATATTCTGGGAGAACGTTCGAAAGCCATAAATCCTAAAACAACTGAGCAATTATGGAATGCCCTTCGGGAAAAATGGAATAAGATCACCTAGCAAGAAATTGAAAATTTAATTTCCCCATGCAGTCGAAGATGTCAAAGTGTGATTGAAGCTAAATGGCTTCACACTAAATATTAAATAATTCCAGTATTCTCTGTCATTTTTGATTATTTTGTTATTTTTTCAACCGTTCTGATCATGGGTTTTGCAGTAAATCACTAAATCATCCATAACTTTTGTATTATCCTCTCAAATTACACCAAAATCTCAGACAATAAACATTAATATCGTATTTACTGTCTGTGAAAATTATAGAATATAAAACGACTTTGATAAAAACTTATACCTACTTTTCTGACGAAAACAATGCCGTTCTGAACATTTTGGCCGCAACTGTATATGTTAAGTATTATATAATAGTCCATAATTCATGTGCTCCTGAACTGGGTCCCCTTCTCACTAAACACTACAATAAATGCAATACTGCTTCTTGCTTTCCTGCTTGGAATTCTTCTCCGGCAGGGTTTAATAAATATGATGTGAGCGTAATCTATTTTATTATTATTTATTTCAACTACTTGGTCTTTTTTATTTGCATCTGTGAGTATTGGCATATTTTCCCCTTCTCTTGTCTATAAAAATATTTATATACACGACATTATGGATGTGTATACCTCCGCCGCAGCAGTATTAGTTGAAGTAGTCGTATTGAAACAAGAAGTAAATTTTAGTGAGAATTAAAGTATGGTAGTTAATTTAAGAATGCTTGTAATAAAAAAAAATAGTGAGACTGGAAGTTGAGTGGGAAAATATTTCAACATTTGCTAACGACTAAATACTCCTAGCTTTTGTAGTATTATAAAGACGAAAAAGTAAATCTGGATGTCATAAAGCAAGATGCATCCACCCCTCAACATATATATATATATATATATATATATATGTGTGTGTGTGTGTGTGTGTGTGTGTGTGTGTGTGTGTGTGTGTGTGTGTGTGTGTGTGTGTGTGTGTGTGCATTAGGTATTATATATTATAGTCCTTAATTTATGTGCTTCTGAACTGGGTGCCTTTCTCAGCAAACACTACAATAAATGCTTTTAGCTTTCCTGTTTGGAATTCTTCTCCTGTAGTTCCAGCATTTAACAACTCGGAAGAACCACCTGACCCTTCTAACCATCGGCCTAGTGGCCTTATGGCTTTTTTGACAAAGCACTAGAGACTCTAATGAATTCTGAATTGTTTTAACATCTCACGTCGCAGGGTCTTCTTGCTGACAAAGAATATGTCTGCCGCTTTCTCTAGCTCACTGAACGGCAACTCTTTTGGTCGTTTTGTCTTAATGGAGGTGTCCACCAAGGCGGAATTTGTTCGGAATGTTTATCAATGACCTTCCTGTTGCTATCAGTTCTCAAATTGGTACCTAATGACACTACTATTTACTCCTCCCTTAATGGTAAGTTTAATCATTTCGATACGGCCAAATTTGCAGCTGATCTCAAAAATGACATACAATCAGTTGTTAACTGAGCCAAGAAATGGCTTGTTAATATTAACGCTTCAAAAATGAAACTGCTCTCTTGTAATCACTTTCGAGCAGAGCTAGTCAAAATGGTAAGTTTGATCAATTCGATGCGGTCAAATTGGCAGCTTATCTCAAAAATGACTTACAATCTGTTGTTAACTGAGCCAAGAAATGGCTTGTTAATATTAACGCCTCAAAAATAAAACTGCTCTCTTGTAATCACTTTCGAGCAGAGCTAGTCAAAATGGTAAGTTTGATCAATTCGATGCGGTCAAATTGGCAGCTGATCTCAAAAATGACTTACAATCTGTTGTTAACTGAGCCAAGTAATGGCTTGTTATTATTAACGCCTCCAAAAAGAAACTGCTCTCTTGTAATCACTTTCGAGCAGAGCTAGTCAAAATGGTAAGTTTGATCCATTCGATGCGGTCAAATTGGCAGCTTATCTCAAAAATGACTTACAATCTGTCGTTAACTGAGCCAAGAAATAGCTTGTTATTATTAACGCCTCCAAAACGAAACTGCTCTCTTGTAATCACTTTCGAGCAGAGATAGTCAAAATGGTAAATTTGATGAATTCGATGCGGTCAAATTGGCAGCTGATCTCAAAAATTAATTACAATCTGTTGTTAATTGAGCCAAGAAATAGCTTGTTATTATTAACACCTCCAAAACGAAACTGCTCTCTTGTAATCACTTTCGAGCAGAGCTACTCAAAATGGTAAGTTTGATCAATTCGATACGGTCAAATTAGCAGCTGAACCATAAAATATTCTTACAATCTGTTGTTAACTGAGCCAAGAAATGGCTTGTTAATATTAACGCCTCAAAAATCAAACTGCACTCTTGTAATCACTTTAAAGCAGTGCTACTCAAAATGGTAAGTTTGATGAATTCGATGCGGTCAAATTGGCAGCTGATCTCAAAAATGACTTACAATTTGTTGTTAACTGAGCCAAGAAATGGCTTGTTATTATTAACGCCTCCAAAACGAAACTGCTCTCTTGTAATCACTTTCGAGCAGAGCTAGTCAAAATGGTAAGTTTGATCAATTCGATACGGTCAAATTAGCAGCTGAACCATAAAATATTCTTACAATCTGTTGTTAACTGAGCCAAGAAATGGCTTGTTAATATTAACACCTCAAAAATCAAACTGCACTCTTGTAATCACTTTCGAGCAGAGCTAGTCAAAATGGTAAGTTTGATCAATTCGATGCTGTCAAATTGGCAGCTAATCTCAAAAATGACTTGCAATCTGTTGTTAACTGAGCCAAGAAATGGCTTGTTATTATTAACGCATCCAAAACGAAACTGCTCTCTTGTAATCACTTTCGAGCAGAGCTAGTCAAAATGGTAAGTTTGATCAATTCGATGCGGTCAAATTGGCAGCTGATCTCAAAAATGACTTGCAATCTGTTGTTAACTGAGCCAAGAAATGGCTTGTTATTAATAACGCCTCCAAAACGAAACTGCTCTCTTGTAATCACTTTCGAGCAGAGCTAGTCGAAATGGTAAGTTTGATCAATTCGATGCGGTCAAATTGGCAGCTGATCTCAAAAATGACTTACAATCTGTTGTTAACTGAGCCAAGAAATGGCTTGTTATTATTAACGCCTCCAAAACGAAACTGCTCTCTTGTAATCACTTTCGAGCAGAGCTAGTCAAAATGGTAAGTTTGATCAATTCGATGCGGTCAAATTGGCAGCTGATCTCAAAAATGACTTACAATCTGTTGTTAACTGAGCCAAGAAATGGCTTGTTATTATTAACGCCTCCAAAACGAAACTGCTCTCTTGTAATCACTTTCGAGCAGAGCTAGTCAAAATGGTAAGTTTGATCAATTTGATGCGGTCAAATTGGCAGCTGATCTCAAAAGTGACTTACAATCTGTTGTTAACTGAGCCAAGAAATGGCTTGTTATTATTAACGCCTCCAAAACGAAACTGCTCTCTTGTAATCACTTTCGAGCAGAGAGAGTCAAAATGGAAAGTTTGATCAATTCGATGCGGTCAAATTGGCAGCTGATCTCAAAAATTAATTACAATCTGTTGTAAATTGAGCCAAGAAATAGCTTGTTATTATTAACGCCTCCAAAACGAAACTGCTCTCTTGTAATCACTTTCGAGCAGAGCTAGTCAAAATGGTAAGTTTGATCAATTCGATGCGGTCAAATTGGCAGCTGATCTCAAAAATGACTTACAATCTGTTGTTAACTGAGCCAAGAAATGGCTTGTTATTATTAACGCCTCCAAAACGAAACTGCTCTCTTGTAATCACTTTCGAGCAGAGCTAGTCAAAATGGTAAGTTTGATCAATTTGATGCGGTCAAATTGGCAGCTGATCTCAAAAGTGACTTACAATCTGTTGTTAACTGAGCCAAGAAATGGCTTGTTATTATTAACGCCTCCAAAACGAAACTGCTCTCTTGTAATCACTTTCGAGCAGAGATAGTCAAAATGGAAAGTTTGATCAATTCGATGCGGTCAAATTGGCAGCTGATCTCAAAAATTAATTACAATCTGTTGTAAATTGAGCCAAGAAATAGCTTGTTATTATTAACGCCTCCAAAACGAAACTGCTCTCTTGTAATCACTTTCGAGCAGAGCTAGTCAAAATGGTAAGTTTGATCAATTCGATGCGGTCAAATTGGCAGCTGATCTAAAAAATGACTTGCAATCTGTTGTTAACTGAGCCAAGAAATGGCTTGTTATTATTAACGCCTACAAAACGAATCTGCTCTCTTGTAATCACTTTCGAGCAGAGCTAGTCAAAATGGTAAGTTTGATCAATTCGATGCGGTCAAATTGGCAGCTGATCTCAAAAATGACTTACAATCTGTTGTTAACTGAGCCAAGAAATGGCTTGTTATTATTAACGCCTCCAAAACGAAACTGCTCTCTTGTAATCACTTTCGAGCAGAGCTAGTCAAAATGGTAAGTTTGATCAATTCGATGCGGTCAAATTGGCAGCTGATCTCAAAAATTAATTACAATCTGTTGTTAACTGAGCCAAGAAATGGCTTGTTAATATTAACGCCTCCAAAACGAAACTGCTCTCTTGTAATCACTTTCGAGCAGAGCTAGTCAAAATGGTAAGTTTGATCCATTCGATGCGGTCAAATTGGCAGCTTATCTCAAAAATGACTTACAATCTGTCGTTAACTGAGCCAAGAAATAGCTTGTTACTATTAACGCCTCCAAAACGAAACTGCTCTCTTGTAATCACTTTCGAGCAGAGATAGTCAAAATGGTAAATTTGATGAATTCGATGCGGTCAAATTGGCAGCTGATCTCAAAAATTAATTACAATCTGTTGTTAATTGAGCCAAGAAATAGCTTGTTATTATTAACACCTCCAAAACGAAACTGCTCTCTTGTAATCACTTTCGAGCAGAGCTACTCAAAATGGTAAGTTTGATCAATTCGATACGGTCAAATTAGCAGCTGAACCATAAAATATTCTTACAATCTGTTGTTAACTGAGCCAAGAAATGGCTTGTTAATATTAACGCCTCAAAAATCAAACTGCACTCTTGTAATCACTTTAAAGCAGTGCTACTCAAAATGGTAAGTTTGATGAATTCGATGCGGTCAAATTGGCAGCTGATCTCAAAAATGACTTACAATTTGTTGTTAACTGAGCCAAGAAATGGCTTGTTATTATTAACGCCTCCAAAACGAAACTGCTCTCTTGTAATCACTTTCGAGCAGAGCTAGTCAAAATGGTAAGTTTGATCAATTCGATACGGTCAAATTAGCAGCTGAACCATAAAATATTCTTACAATCTGTTGTTAACTGAGCCAAGAAATGGCTTGTTAATATTAACACCTCAAAAATCAAACTGCACTCTTGTAATCACTTTCGAGCAGAGCTAGTCAAAATGGTAAGTTTGATCAATTCGATGCTGTCAAATTGGCAGCTAATCTCAAAAATGACTTGCAATCTGTTGTTAACTGAGCCAAGAAATGGCTTGTTATTATTAACGCATCCAAAACGAAACTGCTCTCTTGTAATCACTTTCGAGCAGAGCTAGTCAAAATGGTAAGTTTGATCAATTCGATGCGGTCAAATTGGCAGCTGATCTCAAAAATGACTTGCAATCTGTTGTTAACTGAGCCAAGAAATGGCTTGTTATTAATAACGCCTCCAAAACGAAACTGCTCTCTTGTAATCACTTTCGAGCAGAGCTAGTCAAAATGGTAAGTTTGATCAATTCGATGCGGTCAAATTGGCAGCTGATCTCAAAAATGACTTACAATCTGTTGTTAACTGAGCCAAGAAATGGCTTGTTATTATTAACGCCTCCAAAACGAAACTGCTCTCTTGTAATCACTTTCGAGCAGAGCTAGTCAAAATGGTAAGTTTGATCAATTTGATGCGGTCAAATTGGCAGCTGATCTCAAAAGTGACTTACAATCTGTTGTTAACTGAGCCAAGAAATGGCTTGTTATTATTAACGCCTCCAAAACGAAACTGCTCTCTTGTAATCACTTTCGAGCAGAGATAGTCAAAATGGAAAGTTTGATCAATTCGATGCGGTCAAATTGGCAGCTGATCTCAAAAATTAATTACAATCTGTTGTAAATTGAGCCAAGAAATAGCTTGTTATTATTAACGCCTCCAAAACGAAACTGCTCTCTTGTAATCACTTTCGAGCAGAGCTAGTCAAAATGGTAAGTTTGATCAATTCGATGCGGTCAAATTGGCAGCTGATCTAAAAAATGACTTGCAATCTGTTGTTAACTGAGCCAAGAAATGGCTTGTTAATATTAACGCCTCCAAAACGAAACTGCTCTCTTGTAATCACTTTCGAGCAGAGCTAGTCAAAATGGTAAGTTTGATCAATTCGATGCGGTCAAATTGGCAGCTGATCTCAAAAATGACTTACAATCTGTTGTTAACTGAGCCAAGAAATGGCTTGTTATTATTAACGCCTCCAAAACGAAACTGCTCTCTTGTAATCACTTTCGAGCAGAGCTAGTCAAAATGGTAAGTTTGATCAATTTGATGCGGTCAAATTGGCAGCTGATCTCAAAAGTGACTTACAATCTGTTGTTAACTGAGCCAAGAAATGGCTTGTTATTATTAACGCCTCCAAAACGAAACTGCTCTCTTGTAATCACTTTCGAGCAGAGATAGTCAAAATGGAAAGTTTGATCAATTCGATGCGGTCAAATTGGCAGCTGATCTCAAAAATTAATTACAATCTGTTGTAAATTGAGCCAAGAAATAGCTTGTTATTATTAACGCCTCCAAAACGAAACTGCTCTCTTGTAATCACTTTCGAGCAGAGCTAGTCAAAATGGTAAGTTTGATCAATTCGATGCGGTCAAATTGGCAGCTGATCTAAAAAATGACTTGCAATCTGTTGTTAACTGAGCCAAGAAATGGCTTGTTATTATTAACGCCTACAAAACGAAACTGCTCTCTTGTAATCACTTTCGAGCAGAGCTAGTCAAAATGGTAAGTTTGATCAATTCGATGCGGTCAAATTGGCAGCTGATCTCAAAAATGACTTACAATCTGTTGTTAACTGAGCCAAGAAATGGCTTGTTATTATTAACGCCTCCAAA
The DNA here is from genome assembly GCA_964036315.1 of Acanthosepion esculentum. Taxonomy (NCBI): domain Eukaryota; kingdom Metazoa; phylum Mollusca; class Cephalopoda; order Sepiida; family Sepiidae; genus Acanthosepion; species Acanthosepion esculentum. The sequence goes on along the minus strand of OZ038506.1, from coordinate 14,582,383 downwards.
ACGAAACTGCTCTCTTGTAATCACTTTCGAGCAGAGCTAGTCAAAATGGTAAGTTTGATCAATTCGATGCGGTCAAATTGGCAGCTGATCTCAAAAATTAATTACAATCTGTTGTTAACTGAGCCAAGAAATGGCTTGTTAATATTAACGCCTCCAAAACGAAACTGCTCTCTTGTAATCACTTTCGAGCAGAGCTAGTCAAAATGGTAAGTTTGATCCATTCGATGCGGTCAAATTGGCAGCTTATCTCAAAAATGACTTACAATCTGTCGTTAACTGAGCCAAGAAATAGCTTGTTACTATTAACGCCTCCAAAACGAAACTGCTCTCTTGTAATCACTTTCGAGCAGAGATAGTCAAAATGGTAAATTTGATGAATTCGATGCGGTCAAATTGGCAGCTGATCTCAAAAATTAATTACAATCTGTTGTTAATTGAGCCAAGAAATAGCTTGTTATTATTAACACCTCCAAAACGAAACTGCTCTCTTGTAATCACTTTCGAGCAGAGCTACTCAAAATGGTAAGTTTGATCAATTCGATACGGTCAAATTAGCAGCTGAACCATAAAATATTCTTACAATCTGTTGTTAACTGAGCCAAGAAATGGCTTGTTAATATTAACGCCTCAAAAATCAAACTGCACTCTTGTAATCACTTTAAAGCAGTGCTACTCAAAATGGTAAGTTTGATGAATTCGATGCGGTCAAATTGGCAGCTGATCTCAAAAATGACTTACAATTTGTTGTTAACTGAGCCAAGAAATGGCTTGTTATTATTAACGCCTCCAAAACGAAACTGCTCTCTTGTAATCACTTTCGAGCAGAGCTAGTCAAAATGGTAAGTTTGATCAATTCGATGCGGTCAAATTGGCAGCTGATCTCAAAAATTAATTACAATCTGTTGTTAATTGAGCCAAGAAATGGCTTGTTAATATTAACGCCTCAAAAATAAAACTGCACTCTTGTAATCACTTTAAAGCAGTGCTACTCAAAATTGTAAGTTTGATCAATTCGATGCGGTCAAATTGGCAGCTGATCTCAAAAATGACCTACATCTGTTGTTAAATGATTCCTTGGAGAAAATTTCCGATTTCATATCCATTTGTAGTCTTTAAAATATCAAATTTTTGACACTTCATTTATTCCTTGAATAACGTTGCTCTTACTTGATTCGTCGTACAGCATAAAAAATATTAAAATCAAATAGAATTATTAATTAAATTTATATGTTTGAAAGAATATGTTTATTTCTTATTTTAATTGATTCATTCTTACTTTTGCAGATCCTGAAAAAATAAGCCATTGAATATGACATTCTTGAGAATTGCATTTTACTTTACTCTCTGCTTGTCACGTGTTCTATGCGAACAACCAATAAAAGTGCAAGTTTCAGAGCAACATGAATGCATCGTCAATGTCTCGAAATATTCAATGAAAGATTTCCATGACAGACTGGAAAATGGGAAGAAGGTCATTTTCTTTCAAATTAAATACAATTCGAAACAAGCCGACGCCTTAACTAAATCAGAACCAAATAATCATTTCGCAAATCCGAACGAATATATGTGGTTGTATGATGGGGAAAACGGCTTGCCAGTTTATATGGACGCTACGTATGACTTCGAAGTTCTTTCAATTTTCATCTTAAAGGAATATACAGCCACTTTACAGGTGCATATGAATGTTTCCAAATCATGTGATGAAAGACCTGTGTCAAGGTTGCATTTTCTTCGACTTGTCTTTCGTCAACTGATGAAAATTGTTTCGACAGCGCAACTTCCAGACAAAAAGGCTTCAGCTTACGTCTGCTACGATATTAACAACAGAAACCACGTGTCGAATTCCAGTTTCACTGTTTATCAACATTTCGGAATTAACCGGGAGATTCTCCTTCGATATTGTTGTCTAGTGAAAGATTATAACCACAAGGATTATAATAATTCCATCGATTTATGTAACGGCAAAAACATCAACTCATCGATTGTGGTCAACATCCAGAATTATGCCGGTGCTTTTTTATTTGCAATTTTCCCTTTTCTTCTTGGGTTTATTTCGAAAGCCAAACTCACCCACCGTAGAAGACCATTCAATGAGATTCGTTCGTTGAGTACGAGTGAAGAAAATATCGAACAATACCTTCCACCACTCGGATTTGAATCGGATTGGCTAAATGAACATACGCCATATTTTAGTGCATTGATTTTCATCAAGAAATTGTTGCTCTTCGAGAACAGGTCGGCTTTTGTATCGAGAATCCGAAGGTCTTTGGCTGTTTTCGTATGTCTGCTAATTATTTTCGTAGATTTGCTGTTCGAGAATGCTACAATCAAGGAAAAACTAAGATCTTATCTCGAAAATAACGTCCCACTTGGATACAGGTCAATGCTGTTTGGTTTTAAGGAAAGTATTGAAAACACTGACTATTTTCTTGGTGGACCTTTTATTTGGTATTCAGCTTTTGCCATTTTGGGACTGATTGTTATTAATATTCCAGATCGTCTCTGCCAGACTATAGCACATAGTACAATTCACCAAAGAAAAACATGTACATTCCTCGTCCAAGATATCGAACTGTTGCAGCGTTTTGGTGGACTAAATACCTTCAACTTGCAAGATTACGACTTATTACACGCTATTCTCAAATCAAGTCTATTGACTGCTTTAAATCCGTCTTTTTGGTACGCGGTTATTAAACAATGGTTTGACCGTTGTAAAAAGGTTTATAATACTTTCAATAATCCCCATCCAATTTTTAAATTAATAGGTGTTTTTGTCACTTTCCTCTGCATCTTCGTATCCTTTTTCCTTTGTATCTGCGAACTGCTGTTCTGTATCTTCTACTACAGCTGCCCACAACTTCTGATGTGTAAAGCAATTCCACACAGCTACACGCTCTGTTATATTTGCCCTCTCCTCAGGCACACAAAACTCAGAATTTTGGGTGTTATGCTTTTCCTATTGTCATTGCCCGTCTACGTTTTCCTCTTTCTTTTTAACACTTATCTCTTTCTAACAAGTTTCCAGTTATTGAGTTCTTATCTTATTTATACTTTAATCGCCCTGATTGCTAAACCAGACGCCATTGCTTTCGTTCTTTTATTGTTAATGTTTGTCTTTTTCTTGATTTCAATTGCAAAATCGATTTCTGAAACCTATCTTTCCCTGCAGAAATTATCGATCACTTTGGCCCAGAACGTGTGTAAGGATTTCGTTTACATTCGATTAGGGGAGCGTTTCATATATGGTAAATTGTTTGAAAGGATTGTTCAGAAACACCATCCGATTAGGTATGAAATTGCCATGGCTCTGATTAAATTAACTCTGGGGGCTTATATTTTAGCAAGTTGTGCCTATTCTTTTCAAAGTATATTTCTAAATATGTCGGCATATATCAAAATCGGTATTTTGATATTCACGTCGATGATTCCAAAAATCATGAGCGTTTTGAAAGATACGGTTTTAGAGTCGCGTTGGAAAGCGTTTCCAATCTTGGAAACAATTTATGCCTTTCAAAGTGAAACAAATTTCCCACACATGGCCAATGGCGTTCAGTGAATGCAAATAAGAAACATTTCACAAATCATTCACGGTTATCTTCTACACATGACTTCTTAATTCGTTAAACGCTAAATGTCTCGTTTTTCTTCTACCTTAATTTTACATACGCTCTAATTCTGATATTCGTCCTTTTACTCATGCATATAGTTTTATGGTATGCTTTATATAGCAGATAGACCATGCTATAAAAGTATCTTTTTATCATATACATATACATATATATATATACTAGGTGTATCAAAAATACATTGACAGACTTTCGGGGTGGGTTTGTCACACCAAAATAACGTAAAATGTTTCTATATACATATGTGCAAAAGTCCATAATTGTACCTCAACACAGCAACTCATGACAATTGTTCGAAACATCCTCCGCTTGCTTATATATATATATATATATATATATATATATATATATATAGAGAGAGAGAGAGAGAGAGAGAGAGAGAGAGAGAGATAGATAGATAGATAGATAGATAGATAGATAGATAGATAGATAGATATACTAAGTGTATCAAAAATACATTGGCAAACTTTCGGGCTGGGTTTGTCACACTAAAATAAGTTAAAATGTCACCAACTCATAACAAATTTTCAAAATGTCCTCCGCTTGCTTCTACGCACGCATGCACCCCCGTCGGATCATTGACTGGTAGACCCTTTCAAATACTTCCACAGAGTGTCGAATGGTTTCGCAGGCCCCCATGACACGTTGGAGTGTATCTGCATTATTAATGTCTGTTACATAAACCAATTGTTTTAGGCGGCCCAACAAATAAAAATCCAATGGATTGAGGTCGGGAGAACTTGCAGAACATGGAACCAGTCCTCACTTGCCTATCCATCTTTCATGGGAGATGTCAGTCAGTGCATCGCGAACAATGCGACTAAAATGTGCTGGAGCTCTGTCATGTATGAACGCGATGCGTCTTCGTATTAGCTTGGGTACAACCTCTAACACGTCTGGAAGTGAGTTAGACATAAGGTACCCGTAGACAGCTCATATATATATATATATATATATATATATATATATATATATATATATATATATATATATATATATATATATATATATATATATAAGACGTGCTAGGAGAACATATGGGCCAGTCGGACAGTCATCTACAATTTCAGCCGACACATTAATCGTAAATTAATGCTGGTACCTAGCCTGTATTGTACCAACGGGATTCCGACCCGCCCATAAATGTTGGTTGTGTAAATTTGTTATTCCATCTCTTCCAAATGTTGCCTCATCCGTACACAAGACAGAAGAGAGAAATAACAGATCTGAAGGTTGTGCAAAAAAACCATCGGCTAATGTTCCCCCGTGATGAGTGACCAGAGGGAGAAAGACCCTGCACACGTTGCAAATGATAAGTATAGGGCAGATTCTCTTGAAGTACACTCCCTTCTAGGGACTACTTGACGCGTGTTGGTAACTGGACCAACCTGTAGAATGTGTTCTCATTGGTCAGGCGTACAAGCGGATTTCGATCTAACCCGATCCACAGTTTGTGGTTCCACGGATCCAGTCTCAGCTA
>OZ038506.1:14504777-14574777 GCA_964036315.1 Acanthosepion esculentum | reverse complement strand
ATGATGTAAGAAAGAATATATATCGGCTCGTTGTTATGTTTTGTCTTGCCTGTTTATCTTTGCTTTCACATATAAAGACGATTAACCTACAACCTGTATATTTATACGCGATTGTACGTGAGTGTGTGTGTGTCTGTGTGTGCATGTGTGTGTTTGCGTGTCGGTGTGTTTGAGGATGATACGATTATTCAAAGTTTTAACCTGACGATGATGTAAGATAGAAAAATCAAAATTTGTATATATATATATATATATATATATATATATATATATATATATATATATATATATATATATATATATATATTATATAACCTACAGCCTACATATATATATATAAATAATTAATTATTCGAAAATTATAACATAAATATGTTATAAAATCACTACCAAAATAGCCATTTTGTTTCAACACTTCTGGTGTCTTATCAAGTGATGGTGTTGAATGTAGAATAAAGGGTTTTAAAAAGTTCAAATCAATCAAACATTCCTCATTAGGGGAAACGCTGTTACATAAGCTGGAATGACCAATCCAAATACAAGTATATGAGAATTCAAAAAACTTGACAACGAACTTTGGTTATAATAATTAATTAATGCTTTAATGTTAGAGTTAGACGAAAATAGAATTCATTGTAATTAATATTAAATTTTACTATAAAATTAAAAATTAAAAATTACTAATTTTAAATTTAATCTGTATTAAGTTTAGAAAATTATGAAATTATTTAAAGAAGAAACTGAGGAGAAAATACATATGTTTTGTTATTTATTTTGTTTTTATTGAAAGGCCAAAAATTACAGATAGATAGATAGATAGATAGATAGATAGATAGATAGATAGATAGATAGATTATAACTCTTCTAAACCGGACATCCGAGATGTTCGTTATGAGGGTATCGTTCTGAATCAAAGAAGAAAAGACTGCTGTGTCAAGCTGAAAATGTTTATTATGTTCTAATATCTATAATTTTCATTAAGGTCTAACATCGGCATTAGTAGATTGGTGCTACGTAAGCAAATAAAACACAAAGGAAGACAAGAGAAAGACATGGATATGAAAGTACTCTCCACGGTCTAACATCGCCATTAGTCGATGTAAGCAACATCAACTCCTTAACAAGAAAACTAGAGTAAAGCAAATTCTCAGAGCTCTCTACAGCGTAATTACTCGCATTAGTAGATGCGTGCTACATTACCACCTTAACAAGACACAAGGGAAGATATGAGTATCAAAAAGACATCACAGTACTCTCGAAGGTTTAAGACCGGTATTATTAGAAGCGTGATTCATTACCACCTTAACAAGACAAAAAGGGAATTCTAGAGTATCACAAAGAGATTACAGTATTCTCGAAGGTTTTAGACCGGTATTAGGAGGTGCGTGCTACATTACCACCTTAACAAGACACAAGAGAAGACTAGAGTATCACAAAGACATCAGAGTACTCTCGGTTTAAGACCGGTATTAGGAGATGCGTGATTCATTAACACCTTAACAAGTGAAGACTAGAGTATCACAAATAGATCACAGTACTCTCGAAGGTTTAATATCGGTATTAGGAGATGTGTGATTCATTACTAACTTAACAAAGAGTATCACAAAGAGTTTGCAGTACTCTAGAAGGTTTAAGACCGGTATTAGGAGATGCGTGCTGAATTAAAACCTTAACAAGACACAAGGGAAGACTAGAAGGTCAAAAAGACGTCTCAGTACTCTCGGCTAAAATACTGTATTAGGAGATGCGTGATTCATTACCAACTTAACAAGACACAAGGAAAGACTAGACTATCACAAAGAGATCACAGTACTCGCGAAGGTTTAAGACCGGTATTAGTAGATGCGTGCTACATTACCACTTAACAAGACACAAGGGAAGAGTAGAGTATGACAAAGAGAACACAGTACTCTCGAAGGTTTAAGACCGGTATTAGGAGATGCGTGATTCATTACCATCTTAACAAGACACAAGGGAAGACTAGAGTATTACAAAGAGTTTGCAGTACTCTCAAAGGTTTAAGACCGGTATAAGAGGACGCGTGCAACATTACCACCTTAAAAAGACACAAGGGAAGACTAGAGTATCACAAAGAGATCACTGTTCTCTCGAAGGTTTAAGACCGGTATTAGGAGATGCATGCTACATTGCCACCTTAACAAGACACAACGGAAGACTAGAGTATCACAAAGAGATCACATTACTCTCGAAGGTTTAAGACCGGTATTAGGAGATGCGTGATTCATTACCACCTGAACAAGACACAAGGGCAGACTAGAGTATCACAAAGAAATCACAGTACTCTCGAAGGTTTAAGACCGGTATTAAGAGATGCGTGCTAAATTACCACCTTAACAAGACACACCGGAAAACTAGAGTATCACAAAGGCATCACAGTAGTCTCGGTTTAAGACCGGTATTAGGAAATTCGTGATTCATTACCACCTTAACAAGACACAAGGGAAGACTTGTGTATCACAAAGAGATCACAGTACTCTTGAAGTTTTAAGACCGGCATTAGTAGATGCGTGCTACATACACACCTTAACTCGACACATCACTAGTTTAGCAAAAGTTAGTTCACAGTACTCTCCAAGTTTTAAGTACGGGTATTAGGAGATGCATGCTACATTACCACCTTAACAAGACACAAAGGAAGACTAGACAAGCACAAAGAGATCACAGTACTCTCGATGGTTTTATACCTGTATGAGGTGATGCGTGCTACATTACCACCTAAACATGACCAAATGGAAAATACATCATAGTGATCTCTACAGTCCAACATCGACATTACAAGAAGCATGCTATATTAAGACCTTAACAAGAGCAAATGGAACACTAGAGACACGCAAATATATCATATAGCACTCCTATGCCTAATATCAGCATTAGGAGATACGTTCTATATTAACAACTTAACAAAACCAAAAGTGAAAAATAGAATAACGCAAAGGGATTATGGTGCTCTCTTTGGTTTAATATTTGCATTTTTACGCGTGCTTTGTACATTAACAACTTAATAAGACCAAACGCAAGACTTGATCAACGGAAAGACATCATAGTGCTCTCCTCGGCCTACTATCAGCATAAGTAAATGCGTGCTACATTAACATCTTAACGAAGCACAAGCGAAGACAAGCGAAAACTGGAATATCATAGTGCTCTCTACATCCTAATATCTGCATTAGTAGATGCGTGATACATTAGCCTCTTTAAAAGACCAAACGGAGGAAAATAGTAAAGTAAATTGCCCTTTGTTGTCTCCTCGGACTAATACTGGTATTAGGAGATGTGTGCTACATTAAAATCTTAACAAGATCCAAGGGAAGACTAGAATTTCAAAAAGAGATCACAGTATTCTCGAATATTTAATATCGGTATTAGGAGATGCGTGATACATTACCACCTTAACAAGACAAATGGGAAGACTGGGGTAGGACAAAGTAATCACAGTACTCTCGAAGGTTTAATAACTGTATTAGGAGATGTGTGCTACATTAAATGACCAAAGAGTAAACAAGAGTAATGCAAAGACTTCATAGTGAAGTCTACAGCCTAATATCGACATTACAAGATGCGTGTTATATTAGCACCTGAACAAGACCAAACGGAATTACTAGTGTAATGTAAAGATATCATAGCGCTCACCTCGACGTAATATTGACATTAGTATATTCGTGCTAAATTAACACTTTAACAGGACCACAGTGAAGACTAGGTATCGCAATGTAATCATCGTGGTCTACTCCGCATAATAACGGCATTAGTAGATGTGTGTTACATTATCAAATTAACAATACCTAACTGAAGGCTAGATTAGTGCAAGGAGATCATAGTCTTCTCCTCAGCCTAATATAGTCATTAGTAGATCCGTGCTACATTAACACCTTCACAAAAGCAAACAGCAGACTAGAGTAATGGTATTTTATTACACACTTTTATATAACGTATTTCGTACACTATTTACATTATTCGGACCATTGTCCTATTCATCGTGCCGTATTTATTACAACGTTTCGACTGTTGTACGCTCTGGCCTTCTTCAAGTAGTTGGAATGTCAAACTGAACCCTTTATTTCGCTCACTGGGGTAGACTGTTCTAGTTCCACGTGCCAAGGACACATGACACAGTAGATAAAAACATTATTTAGATCCAGTGACAGGACCCAAAGAGTGTGAGTTCAATACCCGGTTAAGGCAGTGGAGAACTTGGAGAGGGGAATTAACAGGAGATAACTGACAACTGATATCCATTAAACATGGCACGTGGAACTTGAACAGTCTACCCCAGTGAGCGAAATAAAGGGTTCAGTTCGACATTCCAACCACCTGAAGAAGGCCGGAGCGTACAACGGCCGAAACGTTGTAATAAATATGCTGACAAATATGAGGACAATAGCCCGAATAATGTAAATAGTGAACACGTTGCACATATGAAAACAATTTTGGAAAAACTAAGACAATACGGACTCAAACTTAGTGAAGAATAATGTGAGTTATATTTGAAGAATTTAAATACCTGTGTCAAATTATTGATAAAAACGGTAAGGAACCAGATCTATCGAGGGCAACTGTAATTAAAAATATGTCTACACCAACAAATGTGACAACGTTAGAAGATGTTTTAGGACTGGCTAATAACTCAAGTTTATGGACATAATATGCATAAGTAAATGTAAATAGTGTTGTTTTTTGTCCGATAACCGGAAATCAAAACGCCATAGAATCTTTCATCCCCCCAAGAAAGATGGATAACAATCTTTCCATTATCTTTGGCTATATGTACCATAGAGATGAGCTTATATATAGATATAGATATAGATATATATTATCATTTAGCAAGGCAATAAAAGCCACTAAGGAACAGTGGGTTAATAAGTGTCTGAGAGTATGAAAAAAATAAGGAGAGAATATAATAAAAGAACAAGAATTAAGAAGACAGAAGATAACGATTGTTATTACATTTAATTTTTTATCAGGGTCAAAGTGGACTGGTAAGCAAGAATCCGGAAAAGATTTCCACAAGTGAGAAGTGTCTCACTTGTGGAAATCTTGAAAATTGAAAAAAACTGTTAACATAGAACTTACGATTACAGCTGACAATTTCAACTGTAAAATGATGAGACCTTGCCGCAAATCTAGTACCGCACATAAATCCATAAATTCTATGTACCATAGAGGAATGTTCATCAGCAAAAGTACCCTGACAGTATTTATAGAAAAGACACAGGGATATTTCATTCTATTTGCACCTATTTCCTTTATTATATTCTGCAAGCCTTCTTTCCTCAATATACGTCCCAATAATTTTCAACTGTCTCTTTATGATTTGAAGTTTGTTTGAACAATTTGGATAACAAAAACATATATGGTTATAAGCCACTATACAAATGTAATCATGTTTCAACACTGTAGGTGGCTTCTTCAGCCCGCCGTCTGAAGAAGCCACCTACAGTCCTGAAGCATGATTGTATTTGTGTAGTGACTTATAACATGTTTTTGTTATCATTATTAATAATATTATTAAACTCTACTTTGTATTGAGCACTTTTTTAAATATGTTTGAGCATTGGAATTAACCTACCTTACACTTGTATATATATATATATATATATATATATATATATATATATATATATAACCTCAAAAAGGAAACGAGATATTGAAAAGTAATTGAGTGAGAAGAAATCAAGTTTGGGATAGTAAAGCAATCAAAAACCGAAATTGAAAAAAATTGGCAAGAACATCTCTCTGGCTATAGCTCAACTAAGACTCATTTTTAAAAAACATGGAAACCTATCAGACTCCATTCGCAAGACGCTCGTAGAAAATGCAAATATAGTAAACTCATCCACATATTGACAACGACAGGGAAAATTGGATTAACAATGACAGAAAAACAAATATGTAACATATTACAAGTTTAATGAACTAGAAATATTGGTAAAGAGTCTATCAATTCTAACATGGCTCTATTTTCAGGGTTCTTGTGCATGAGAAAAACATTTCCATGTTGATTTTCTGGGCTTCCCTAGCCGCTAATTTTAAGTATTTTCTACACTCCGTTAATCCTTTGTAGTTTACATTCGAAATACAACGTCGGAATTTTATTTTCATTATGGTCATAACAAGCACCCTATTCACAGTTGGTATAACAATATTAACAACTTCTTTCCTCTGGAATTTTAAATACTCTAAAAGAATTAAAACATGCCTGGGTCATTCTATACACGAGTTCTTAAAGTTGATCATAAACAATATGGGTAATGAGTTCCTATTTACAAAGTTTTTCTTTGCAAATCATGTTATTGAAACGTATAATCTAAGAAGTCTATTGACTGTTGTAAGTTACCAGCAGTGGTTAACAGAAACTATTTCAAGTAAACCTAATTTCGTAAGCAAGACTCCTTTTCAAATAGCAGTTGCAATCCTTTACCCATAACGCTTATCTGTAGATATTTCTTAGATTACTTCTTCGAATAAAGCAATCAGTGACGAACCAACACAAATAGTCGCAACATCTTTATTCATCTCTATATCTGTAACTGAAGGAAGCTGATTAACTGTTGCTCTATAGAATGTATTATTCGAAAAGATAATACGATACAAATTGAGAATATATTGTTTTAGTAAGAGGTCATTGGTATGAGGAAAACATGATGTTTTCCAATTACGTTTTAAGCTTCCTTATCACTGCAGTTTTGACCCCGTACTCACCTTTTGCGAGCCACTTGCGACAACCAGAAGTGACTTGGCAAATTTCTATTATTCAAACAACAGGAAATAGTATGTCCTATTTGTTCTACATTACTGATGATTTTTTTAGTGTAAAATGAATTAGATATTCACTTTCAGTTTTCCTCCTGATACAGTAATACTTTCTTGACATTCCGTTGTATATGAATGTGTTTGGTTCCGCTTCAGTAATTACATTTGTTATATCAATGCCCCCATAAAACACTGTGTGGGAAAATCCATTTTACGTAAATTTTAATATAAATTCTCTGTCAAGTACGTTTTTGTGTCCTCAGGAGTTAACTGACAACTGACATCCATTAAACATGACACGTGGAAATAGAACAGTCTACTCCAGTGAGCGAAATAAAGGGTTCAGTTCGACATTCCAACCACCTGAAGAATGCCGGAGCGTACAACGGCCGAAACGTTGTAATAAATATGGCGACAAAGATAAGGACACTAGTCCGAATAATGTAAATAGTGAAAACGCGAATATTTTCAAATTTCATATCCATCGATGCTTAGTAGACACCGGGAAAAGAATAGTTTGGTTTCATTTTTACTTAACGCATTTAGCTATTATAATAATCTAATGTAATAAAAATAATTTGAAATTATTATAAAAAGACTCATATTCATAGCGTTCTCTCTGGGGAATGTTAATTTCCACAGACCACTGACGACTGAATTTTCCCACTCACCAACGACATCGTCGAATGCGTTTCAACAGCCCTACTCATGAAGTAAAGGTTCGCTTTTCCCAACTCGGCGCGAAGCTAACTTGAGCTCGACCATGTTTACCCGTTCGTATTCTTACTTCCCATAAACGGACATATTTGGTCATCGAACAAATCAGCGCGAGGCTAAATTGAGTTTGACCATGTTTACCCGTTCACATCGTTACTCGCCATAAATTATTTCTGAACCAAAAAAAAAACGGACTTACTCAAGAGACATTTTAATTAAAATCATTTTATATTTACACACACAAGACTGCTGTAAGTTCCGTTTTACTTTGATATTTAATGACACCTTCAAAAAAGTACATTTTAGGTACTTCTTAATCTCAGCAGTTAATATAAATTTGACTTCGTCCTATTCCAGAGAAACGCAAAAAACTCAGAGTCGTAAACATTGATCTGAAATGCTAGATCTTATTAAAATTGTTCCTTGAAAACAATTCAGTATTCTGTAAGGTAAAATTAAAACCAATAACAACGTAACCTTAGATTAATATTGAGCACAGACATTAATTTATGAAGCAGGAAACTGAAATACATCTTAAAGAAAGGTTTAATACATGTATATTTTCAATAAAATTCCAGACATGCATTTATAAAAAATATAGATAAATATTATCTAGTTACACAGGAAAACACTTCGTTATTTATTTTCATTGAAACTTTAGGAGACACACATTTGCAATAGAAATAAATCCTGGGCGACATTTTAACTTGATTCTAGATTTAATTAAAGCTAGAAAACCATTGATAGAATGTTAATAACCGACTGTCCAGCGGACTGTTTTGTGGAAGTTAAATTTTATATTGGTAACGAGTATATGGCATAAAAATAGGAGAGGACAGGGAAATTCTTTTACTCGCCTTGCTCTTTCTCTATCGCTGCCAAGTGGTCGGCAACATTTCCCTGCGTTGTAATATTTATTATGACTAGCAAACCTATCATATGGTGAGGAAATGGCTGTTGATTTTGTGAGAAATTGATATGATGCGACTTTGGAGAAGACATTCGATGCGGTCTCCTGCGAATCGGCGACCGAACCTCGCTCAAACACCAGCACGGGTCACGAAGTTTTTGGTGTCAATGACGCACCAAGTGCATTGGACAGAACTTTGACAAGCCAAATTGAGTTGGAGTGATATGAAACCAGACAGCGTCAAATCCTGATAGTGTTGGATTGCATTTGTCTAATTTTTTATATAAGAACGGAAAAAGTGCTTAAACGAGGCGTTTCGACGCGGCAATTGGAAAAGAGGACAAGACTTATGCTATCCATCCGAATCTTCGACTCTCAGGTTACTTAGGCACCTCGAATTGGTGTAATGGTTAGCAAGCTTGTCTCGATAGAACAGTTATCACCACCACTCTCAGGTTACTTTGATTGCTCGTGCTTTCGAGAGCAACAACTCACTTGGCCGACCTGCTTCTCTCTTTGTGTGTGTGTGTGTGTGTGTGTGTCCCAAAAAACGCTACCCACTATATATAAGAACGGAAAAAGCGCGTAAACGAGGCGATTCGACGCGGCACTTGGGAGAGAGGACAAGACCTATGCTATCCATCCGAATCTTCCACTCTCGGGTTACTTTGATTGCACATGCTTTCGAGACGAGCACCGCACCTGAGCGACCTGCTTATATCCGCCCATCCTATCTCTTTCTCTCTTCAAGAAACGCTACCCACTATGTCTAAGCCGTAAAATAAAGTGACAAGAACGAGACACGGCAACATCTGACGTTGTTGTTCGTCTAGAAATTTCATTCGTTAAAAAAATAGAAATAATTAAGATCAGAAGAATTCAAAACAGTTTCTGAATTTAATTAAAAATTCTGACAAATCTACTTCTTCGTCTTAATCACATGACCAACTCTGAAAAAAATGTTTATCTTCTTCTTACAAGACAGATACATATGCAGCAAGGCATGTCTATGCGCTTAGCGGTGGGAACGTATTCAGCTCAGAAAATGCAGCGAATTAACGTGACATCTATTGCACCTATGATCGGATGTCCTCTGGCGAGATTTTGAATCTTGTTGAAACGATAACAGTCCACGGCTCCTTCATTTTTGTGGGACAAAGAGACTTGGATGGAAAGAATGGATACAAATAGCTGTTCATATACAGCCGTAGAGAAATAAAAAGAGAAATGGAGAAAAGAAAAGAACTGAATCTCGAAAAATGAGGTCAAGTTGAAATTGATGCCTATGACCATTAACCTAGGTACATACTAAGCCTAACCCACAGCAATATATCGGGAATCTATCCTAGAAATGAAACTAAGAAATATACAAAAACAGATCGTTGAAATGTACCGATCAACCTAACGACTTCACACAATACGATCTGTATATTAATATCAAGCAACGTCGACACACTTCATTGCGTACATCTGAAGTGCATATGCTAAAACTGATTACACTGTTCAACAAAAAAAAATTTGAAATGGAATCGAGACATCAAACATCGTTTTAGCAAATTTGAGCGCACTGAATCTGAAAATGACGTTACTTTTTCTTGGTTACCTACCGTTTTTGCTGTACAAAAATGCCTCAATGGCAATATTTCTTAAAATAAAATCGTAAAACCCTCTCAAATCGTATTTAAACCTACAAATATTGGTCTACTTATTGAGAAATACTATTTTTGCATTAACAATCATATCATGTCTTTAAAAATAACACGACTGAATATACCAAGACCAACAAGTATTTTCATCAAATCATATAATAAACTATAATAAAATAAAACCTGAAATAAAAGAAACCTTTGTGAACAATTTTTCTCTTTTTTGATTGTCTATCACGTTCAATATTATTTAAGACCCTTTTGATACTCCAGCAGTATCATGTACAATGGAATAGGTACATTCATTTGAGATGTCTTTAGTTGGAGTTACTTTCGAATTGTGAAAACAAAAGCTCTCAATGTGCTTGGTTTCTTTCCGTAGTAAAGCGATAAATGTGACGGGATAAATTTGAGAATGTCAAACAGAAGATTTTAGGTTTCATTTTTTTTTATTTCACCTTAATTATCAGGTTTACTAAAGTGTATTACTGATAAAGTATATCATTTTGAATTTTGGCGATAAATTGGAAAAATTCAGTACTTCTATTTTTTCTTTATAAAAATAGTTTATTTCAGGTGGCTGACCTAAATTGCTCGGCCTACGCGAAAATTGATGGGTTTCTACGACATTTATTAACTAGATTTTTGCGATCAGCCAAGATCGAAAATTGATCATTTTCCCAAAAATGATCAATTTTAGTACAGCAAAAACGGTAGCTAATCATGAAAAACTAAGGTCATTTTCGGAATCAGCACCATCAAATTAGCAGAAAAACGTGTTTTGTTTCTTAGCACCAAAAAACGTGTTGACCAGTGTTATTCAAAATTAGAATAGTATTTCCGCTAAATTGGTAGCATGTTTGTATGTTATAATGTTTGAGTATTTTGTTCGTGTTATGGAACATTACCTATAACGACAGTGAACTCTTCCTGATACTAGAAATACTGCGCCTCTCAAGAGACGAGGGGGAATCGAGTCGAGCCGCTGTCTCTGACTGTGCGCGACTCCTATCGAACTCTTTGCTTTGGCAGAGAGGAACGCGGTCTAGGCTTTGCCGAAAGGCAAAGTTTCGTCCGGGGTGGTAGACAAGGTCTATATGGGTTCTTAAGGGAGTATTTTTGGCCGAGCTTACGGGCTCGGAGAAACCCACGTTAAACTCGGCCTTGTGCCACATACTTTCCTCGTGGGGGACTGTTAAATATCGAATCGAGTCGAGCCAATAGTAGTTCACTCCAAACCAGACTGACAGTCATACTAACACCTTTCACATCTTGTATTATTATTCTGTGTAATATATCTTTGTTATTTCTACTCTTGTGTTCGTGTTGTTCTTCCTTGGTTCTAACTTTGGACCATAACAGTGGCGACGAGGATATAGGACCATAACAGTGGCGACGAGGATATTGAAGAAACGAAGTTCTACGCGGAGATTCTAGGATACTGAAGAAACGAAGTTCTACGCGGAGATACTAAGAGAATTTTTTTTTTTTTTTGCTACCTGTCGTCCATAACAGAGGCGACGTAGGTATAGAGAAAAGAAAACAAGTTCTACGCGAAGATAAAAAAAAATCTTTGGACACCAACCTTATGAGTGGTAACGAAGACACGAATTGAATTGTACGCAGGAAAATATTTTCGTACTAAGGTTCCAAAACAACAGGCGATAAAGACCTGAAGAGAAAATTGTTACACAAAATTACGGTGTAAACATGGAAGAATTTAAGGCAACCATATTGGAACTAATGAAAATGTAATTCGAGCAGCAACAAAAAAATGAGGAAAGACAGACTAGGCTCGAAGAAAAACAATTAGAAATGCAACAGAAAAACGAAGAGAAGCAACTCGAACTACACGAATTACTACTACGGGCAGTAACAAATAAAGGACAAAATTCCGGAAATGAAGCGGCATTCTCGCAAAATTCTATATGGAGCTCTATCAAAGACTTCACTTATGCACCGGACGAAGACAAAACCTTTGCGGCTTACTTCAGAAGATATGAAGATTCATATGAGTTTGATTGCAGGAATTACGTTTACTACTGAGGAAACTAGGGTCAAGCGAATACACTAAATTCGTAGACTACATCCTACCGAGGAAAATGAATGAGTTGACTTTCAAGGAAGCCGTGAATCTTTTAACAGAATTATTTAGCCTGAACACTTCACTATTCCACAAAAGATGGAAATGTTTAAATCTAACAAAAAAGGAGAGCGAAGACTATATAACATTCGCTTCCATAGTAAACAAACACTGTGATGACTTTAAGTTATCTGAACTCAGCCCGGACAATTTTAAATGTTTGATATTCGTCCAAGGCCTGGTTTCGACTAAAGATGCAGAGATCAGACGGAGAATTCTAACAAAACTTGAGAATGAACCAGAATTGATGCTACAAAAATTGGCTGAGGACTGTCAGAGATGTATAAGGGTAAAAAAGAACTCGAAAGATATCGAAGAGTCTGGCGCATATACGAAAAGTACAACGACAAACACGTTTTGTTCTCTCCTCGAAAACAAAACAAACAAATTATTTTACTACAAAAAGTCAAATGAAATTTCAGAAGAAACTACCACCCAGTCCATGCTATCGCTGTGGGACTTTGTATTGGTACAAAGATTGTCCATACCGCTATAAGACTTGTCTGTCGTGCAATAAAGTGGGACATAAAAGTTCTCATTGTAGAACTAAGAAATAAAGCAAAAGCCGAGTATGAGTCACTAGAACTGACCAAGCGGTCGATATAAATATACGAAAATACGTACAAGTAGAAATGTTAAACAAAAAAATCAGACTACAATTAGATTCCGGATCAGATTTAACCATTATTAGCTTACAGACGTGGAAGAAATTAAACAAACCGACAATGTTGAGAACCAATGAAATAGCCAGGTCGGTAACAGGAGGAAAAATCAAATTCATGGGGAAAATTATCACAAATGTGACATTCAACGGAATGACCAAGAAATTAAAGATGTATGTTCTAAAAAATACGGAAAATTTATTTAGAACTGACTGGATGCAGAAATTTGACATCTGGGATTTACCGATAAATACGTTCTACAAAAAAGTGAAACGTTTATCGACCGAGGCAGAGAAATTAAAGGAGTTTCCCCGAAGTATTTTCAGCCGGCCTCGGGAGGTGTAAAAAAATGGCGACAAAAATCGAACTAAAAGAAAATGTACAACCAATTTTCAAGAAGAAAAGAAATGTACCTTTCGCATCATTAGAAATAATAGACCAAGAGTTGGATAGACTCGTGAAAACCGGTATATTGACAAAGGTGGAATATAGTCAATGGGCCGCAACTACGGTTTACGTGAAAAAGAAACCGGGTGAGATACGAGTATGCGCTGATTTCTCGACGGGATTGAATGCAGCGATTAAGGATTATCCTTATCCTCTCCCTAGTCCAGAGGAAGTTTTCACAAAATTGAACGGAGGAAAATTGTTCGCAAAGACAGACTTGAGCGAAGCGTACCTACAAGTACCAGTAGATGAAGAATGCTCGAGGGTGTTTGGCATAAACACACATAAAGGGTTATATAAGTTCCAAAGATTACTGTTACACCGGCCTTCCTAACACAAGGGAAGTACACCGGTTCTCACTATATATAGTGCCTACCGGGAAGAGAAAGCAGCGACAGTACTCCAACTGCCGAATAGTACGAGAGGTGTTTTATAATTGTTACAAGTGAGACTACGTTTTGCAGGAAGACTTAATTTGATAAGTGCTGTTTTTTTGTTTACCTTTTACGTTCAAAAAGTTTTCATTTTTGCAGTTTTTGGTTTTAGCATATTTCGTACTTTATATTCTTTGTTTTCTTTTCAGTTTCTTTTTGTTTGTAATTTTTACCCTCCCCCCGTTTTCTGTTGCCTTTGTCTTTTGTTGAAGTATCTATTATCCTTGGTTTATCCCGTTCTTTTTCAAGTTTATTTGTGTTTGAACAACTTGTTTTTGCCAGTGTTATTTAAAAAAAAAAAAAGAAAAAGAATAAAAGGGGAGCAAAAGAGACTATTTCCTGTGTCGACTGTGGGGGGCCGGGCCCAACCATGGTCGACAAAAACATTGAGAATACACCGGTTCTTAATCCGGTGTTAACTCCAACGGAGTCACCCGCTAATTCGGTTCCATCAGCCAAAACGGCCTGGGCCGAGTACAGAACGACGAAAAAAGATGGTCAATATTATATTGACCAGCACAAAAAGTATGAGGGCTCGTTCAACGGAAACGAGTTCCTCACTATTAAAGCAGTGGAAGAAGTAATAAGACCAAGAACATTATCCATGCTAACCTCAGACGTTAAAACCCATAAATTGATTGGGGTTAGCAGAGAATCTATGGAAGAGGCACTAAAGGTGTTAAATATCCACCCAAAAATCCTGGCTAGGAGATCCAATGCATTGTGGGATCTCCTTCTTGCAACGGAAGAGCAAGCCAAAACTCTAGCGGTGAGCGTATTGTTTACAAAGTCAATACGACTCCAAACTGAGTATATGGGTACCCGTCGGACAAGAGTGACCATCCATGAGGTACCCGTAGACATTACAACAGATCGGATGGGGGCCTTTTTCACCAAATATGGTGAGGTGAAGGAAGTAAAGGCCCTCAGTAGTAGAAGCGGCATAGAGACGGGCGACATGGAGGTGCAGATCACTTTGGATCAGTACAACTTTCGTGAGATCCCCAATACTCTGGTATGCCGCAAAAGGAAAATGCTGGTGGTAGTGGAGGGGAGAAAGCCATGTTGTTGGTTGTGTGGGGTGGGGGGCCATATGGCCAAAGAATGCCCCTCCAAAAAAAGTACGCAGGCCCCTGCACAACCAGCATCAACAACAGAAAATGCTACGACAAATGTTATACAAGTGAAGGAGGGAAAGTCAAAAGAAGATGGAGAGTGGAAGGAAGTTTCCAGGAAAAGTAAGCCGGACTGCGACTCATCTCCATCTCAGAAAGGGAAACACCAACCAAAAGAGGCGCAGTCCTCTAAAGAGCGGCAACAAACCAAAGAGGGGCAGTCACCCCAAAAGGGGCCGCAACCCAAACTGGTCCCTAAACAAGGAGAGAAGCAGCAGCAGCAGCAACAACAACCGAAGCACCAACAAAGGCAGCAGCAGCATCAACAAGAAGGGCAAGAGCAGAAACGACAGCAGCATCTACGGGAACAACAGCAGCAGCAGCAGCAACACCTTCGACATGAACAGCAGTCGGATACACTAATGGAGGTGGACAAAATGCCCCCTCCTCGTGCTGCATCTTTGAAAAGGAGCAGGGAGGAAGATTCCGAGGAAGTAGAACACAGCTCCCCTGGCCGAAGCAGGGCGGAGCAAAGCAAGGATAAAACCAGGCGGCGCTCCTTCCAGGCTTCACCAATAAGACAGAATTGCCCTACCAAAGTTTGGAGCTCCCCTTCCTCCCCCACCCGTGCTCCATCACCTTCCCCCTCCATTTCTTCCCTAAGCTCAGCGGCTACTCCTCTACACATATCCACTTCCTCCCCACCCCATCGTGCAAGGGAGAAAAAGAAGAAAAACATGTTTGCGGGCCCGGAAGATATATGCAAAGTGGACAAGGACGAATATAGAAAGGGCCTATCCAAACAGAGGAAGACATTACTGGGGGAATTGGTCAAAACTGAATTAATTGACGGGAAAAGTGTGGAGGATCCTCGTAATTTCCCGCAAGCCCCTGGTGTAATTACTTGCATCAGGGATTCTGGAAAATATCTGGACGTATGGCCTCACTTATTTGAGGCCAGGGAAGCATTCCCTAAGATAAGAATGTTGGAGTTGGAAAACCCCACCTTAAAAAAGCTTAGGTATTTCTGCTCTAGGAGGGTCCCTGTATTACTCCATCCCTCCTTATATAGGGCAGTAAAACTAAGGTACCCTACGGACGTCGGCGGGATTGTCCTAGAGGGTCGAATGACGACGGAGTTGGGCACAGGGAGCCTAGGACAATCTGTCGGGGTCCTGTCCGGCGCAGATTTCCGCCCTGTATGTGAGTAGGTTTTTTGCCTTAACACTTTTTTATATTTGCAGGCCTAGAAATGGAAATGAAGATAGCCAGTTTGAATGTGAAGGGCTTGAGAGATCGGGGTAAGGCTGCCCGCCTGCGTCGGGATCTCTTGTCCTTCGGTGTAGATGTTGCCGCGATCGAAGAGACCCACTTTGTTTGCACTTCCGATGCGTGTGTGCTGGAGGATGACTTTGTCGTCTATTCAGCATATGGGAACCGGTTGGCCAGAGGAGTTTCTTTGTTAGTCAAACGTACTCTTGATGCGAAGGTGTACCTTGTGCATACCGATGCTGAGGGCAGTTTAATCGTGGCCGATATTGCCGTGAAAAGTGGTTCGTTTCGGGTCGTTGCGGTTTATGCGCCCAACGACCGGGAGGAGCGGTGTTCTTTTTTTCAGCGGTTAGGGCCGTTCCTAGTCGATTCTTCGCGCCTAGTTCTAATGGGGGACTGGAATGCCATCCTGGACCCCAAGTTAGACAGGGGCGGGGCGCTAGCGGGAGAAGGGGCGATCGTAGCCTGGTCGATCTGATCGGCGATTATGGTCTCGTCGATAGATACCGGGTCGATCATCCCAGTCGGAAAATGTGGACGTGGGCGCTTAACTGGCCGTCTGACACGGTAGTTAGCTACCTTGACAGAATGTTAGTTCGTAGAGCCGACATAGACTTGTTAGATTGTCCCACGTTCCACTGGGTAGGCTACACGGACCACAAACTCGTTTGTGCCCGTGTGGCGTTAGAACATAGGCCTAGAATGGCTGGTTACTGGAAGTTCAATCTGTCTTTACTGGACAGGCGGGACTTCTAGGGGTAGCTAATTAAATTAGTGCAGCGGGAGCTAGTGGGGGCGGTTATCGGGAATAAATGGTGGGAGCGACTTAGGGATAGAATTAGGTCTTTCACCACTGATTTCAGCAAACGGCTCGCTCTAGATAAAGCTGATAAGGTAAAGACACTTAAGGCTAATTTTTCCCGGGTGGGGGCTGGGGGATCCCCTAGAGATAGCCCTAGCTAGGGAGGCCCTGCAGCGTTCGAATAGCGAGCGCTACATGGGTCAGGTAATTAGGCATAAGTTAAGTAAGATGTCTAACGAAGCTGTGAACCTGGGCTCAGATCTGCGTCGGGAAGAAGTCCGTCGAGGTGGTGATCGTTACATTCGTCAAGTCAAAACCCCGGAGAGGCGTACTCTGCGGTCGACTGACGATATGTGCGAGGCGTTTCGGCGGCATTTCGAGAGCCGCTTTACCAAGGAGCCTGGTCTCCGTGAGGAGGAGTTTCGCAGCTATTTGGCTGACTTTCCTCGGCTTGAGCCGACTGAAGCAGCTAGCTGCGAGGGAGAGATCACGGAGGGCGAAGTCTACGAGGCATTGAAGGAGGTCGGCAGAGGCAAGTCGCTCGGTCTGGATGGTTTGCCTTATGAATTGTACTTGAGGCTGCCGCACATCTTTGTTCCGATTTTGGCAGCAGTGTTCAACAACTGGTTTCGGTCGGGGTCCATCCCCAATCGCATTTCCAGGGGTGTAATCACTCTGTTGAAAAAGGGCAAGGGTGTTGGGGGGAACTAGATGATTATAGGCCCATAACTCTGCTAAACACAGAGTTAAAGATTATGGCCAAGATCCTGCAGGAGCGTTTGCAGTCAGTTGCCGAGTCTCTATTGGGACCCGAGCAGACTTGTTCTGTGAGGGGCCGAACAATTCAGAGCAACCTGCATTTGATCCGCACGATCCTAGAGGGAGTAAAAGACGACGAAGAAGCCGCGCTGATCAATTTGGATCAGTCGAAGGCATTTGATAGGGTCGACCATCGCTACCTTGCTACTGTCCTGCAGGCCGCCGGATTCGCACCCGACTTCTGCCGCTGGATTAGCCTCCTGTATCGCTCCCCCAGTGCTGTGGTACAGGTAAACGGAAAGTTGTCGGGCGCTTTTATTCTGTCGAGGTCGGTTCGTCAGGGTTGTCCGCTGTTGCCTCTCCTTTATGCTTTGGCGTTGGAGCCTCTCCTGTGTCGGCTGAAGGACGAGGCGCGCAGTCCGGCCCTACGCGGGATCGCCGTTCCTGGTGGGTCTCGAGCCAGGGTTTCCGCGTACGCCGATGACGTATCTGCTTTCGTGTCGTCCCTTAACGACATTGAGGCGGTACAGAAGGCGCTTGATCGGTACGAGAAGGTGACAGGGGCCAAGATAAACCACGACAAGTCGTCCGGCTTGCGGTTAGGTGCCTGGAAGGAGCGCGATCTTCCAGGCCGCTTCGGTTGGACGGACAGTCCTGTCCGCATTCTTGGAGTGTGGTTTGGACCCGACCTCCAGCTGAAGAAAAATTGGTCTGAAGTACTAGCAAAGGTCGTTTCTGCCGGTAAGACTTGGAATCGACGGAGGTTGTCCGTAAAGGGCAGGGCGGAGGTGTGTGTTACATACATTTTCCCCCTGATTCTTTATCGATTGTCAGTACTTCCTCTCTGTAAGGCCCAGAAGAAGGCGCTCGAGCAAGCGCTATGCTCCATTTTATGGAGCGGACGCGCGAACAGGGTCGACAGACGAGTCTGCACCAAACGTCCGTGTCATGGGGGGCTGGGAATGCCACACTTGAAGAGTCACATCCGTGCCTCTCGGTTGGCTTTCCTACGTCGCGCATTGACTAGAGGAGATCCGATTCTGGAGGGGATTGTTAGGGATGCCTTCCCTAGCCTTACCATCAGTCCCCCCATCTCGAAGGCTGAGCGCCGTTGTAAGTGTCGAGATGAATCGCTTTTCCTCAGCGAGTGTCGGTCAGCCTTGAGGGCTATTCCGCGGTCCAGTGACCTTTCACGGCCTAGGAAGGTCTTCTATCGGGGATTAGTGGAGGGTCGCGCGAAGGATCCTCTACGTGATACGCTCTGCTGTTCGGAGGAGGAGTATCGCTCCTACTGGTCTTGGGCGCCAGCGGCGGATTATCTCAGTAACCCTGAGTTTTCGCTTACCTGGCGATTGGCTCGGAATCGGCTGCCTCTCAACGACAAGGCTTTCATATGGGGCTTGGCGGATTTGCCAGACTGTGAACGGTGTGGCCTTGGATTAGAAGAAACGGCTTCGCACGCCTTCTACCATTGCCCCCGGGTCCGCCCCTTATGGGACCATGTCGGCGAGCTGACGGCTCGTCTCTCTCCCGAAGAACTCGTGTCCATTGATCGCGCATACGCGTGTGACAATGTGTCGACCCCGTATTCTGGGGTGAAACGAATGGTGTTTCTGACGCTGCTAGCCACGGCTCGAATGGTGATATGGACGACGCGAATGGAGGAAGTCTTGCGAGGCAATAGTCTTTCGCATCAGGATCTAATCCGATTCTTTGAGCATCAGCTCAGGATGAAGATTAGAACTGATAGAAAACGATTGCATTCGACAGTCTTCAGCGAAAGGTGGGTAAAAAGGCGAGCTTGGTTCGTTTGAACGGGGTTAGCCTTGATTTTCTTTTCTAGGTCAACCTAAGTCACATCGGGGTGGTTTCCTGTGGAACCCTCCCCTCGGTTAGGTTAGACAAGCTTAAGTGTGCCTCGTTAATATGAGTAAGTGTTGTTCCCGGCCTGTTTCCCGGCCATCATTTTAGTTATGATCCAAGTCGAGATTCCCAACCTCCCGAGTTTGTTTTGGCCTCCTTTTCATCTCAACTGGATCAGCCTTTTACTTCCCCATGTCCAAGTTATTTTATCTCTTTCCCACTCCCTTAGCGAGAGTGCTTCTTGATTTTGTCCTCTGGGCAGAATACAGCGGCCTCTCTATTTTGAGGGTTGGACGGGCCCTACTAACATAAATTATGTTTATTTTAAAAATTTGTTGAATGTTTAGTTCGTTATGGGGTTCATCTCCCCCCCTTTCATCTTTTCATGATTATATTTTTATGTACCTTTATTATTATCAAATTTTTATGGTATGGGGCGCGTTTTTGTAGGTCTCCCCTGGTGAGGATGTGGTATTATGGTGTATGGAGGATTGATTGGTGACGGACGAATTCTTGTGGTGAATGTGTCAATTGTAATGTATGAATGGGTCGCGAATCTGATTAGCTTGTTATAGGATAGTTAGTTAAGACCAGCCTTACCCCTCCCCTTTTTCGGCCTTGTGCCACAATTTGTACATTTTTTTATAAATAAATCTTGACAACAGTTAACGAATGCAAACGAGAATCATAACGCATTCTCCCAGACGGCTGTGTGGAACGCTATTGAAAGTTTCAATTATAATCCAGAAGACGATGTCACGTTTGCTCATTTCTATAGAAGATATGAGGATATTTTTGTATCGGATTGCGTTACATGGACAGACGCTAAAAAAGTTAGGTTTCTGCTAAGAAAATTGGGAACTGCCGAGCATACAAAGTTCGTGAATTTTATCCTTCCAAAAACGACCAGTGAGTTGAACTTCCAAGAGACAGTTACTCTACTAACAGAACTCTTTTCTACAAAAACTTCTCTTTTTCACAGGAGATATAAGTGTATGAATGTCACTAGAAGAGAGGAAGATGATTACACTACTTATGCAAGTATTGTAAACAAGCATTGCGACGATTTTAAACTGGAGGAATTATCATCTGATAATTTTAAATGTTTAATATTTGTGCAAGGGCTTGTTTTAGGTAAAGACGCTGAGATCAGGCGTCGTGTTTTAAATAAACTCGAAAACGAGCCGAATTTAAAACTACAAAGCTTAGCGGAAGACTGTGAACGGTTTGTTGCGTTGAAACAGGACAGTCGTGACATAGAGGAAAGCGGAGTGTCGCACATTAAAAAGGTCCATCAGAAGAAAAATTTGACTTCAAAAAATAACCAGAGGAAAAAACAGGGAAAAGATCCACCTGGACCGTGTTGGAGGTGTGGAGATAAACATTGGTACAATGAGTGTCCCTACAAATTCAAACAATGTGATAACTGCTACCAGAAGGGGCATAAGGCATCATAATGTAGGAAAAATCTGGTAGAAAGAAGACATCCATTAAACTCACGAAAATTGAACCTGAGGAACGAAATATCCGGAAATTTGTACAGGTCAAAATGTTTAAAAGAAAGTAAGACTACAGCTTGATAGTGGGTCTGATATTTCCATCATTAATGTACAGACATGGAAGAAGCTTGGGAGACCCACTATGATTAAATCACATAAAACGGCGAGAAGCGTCAGTGGTGAAAAAAATCACCTTCGAAGGAGAATTATTGACGAATATTTCTTTTCAGAATAAGACCGAAAAAGCAAAAGTTTTTGTCATGCGAAAATCAAATAACCTCTTTGGAACTGATCTGTTCGAAAAATTTAGTCATGGGATCTGCCTTTAAGCTCTTTTTGTCAAAAAGTTGAGGATTCGAATGTGGAGGCAGAAAAACTTAAGAGGGAGTTAAAAGAGAATTTTCCAGACGTATTTACAGGCGGTCTTGGAAGGTGTACAAAAGCGGTAGCAAAATTCGAAGTCAAAGAAAATGAACAGTCAGTGTTCAAAAAGAAAAGAAATGTTCGATACGCCGCTATAGAACAAATAGACGGTGAATTAGAAAGACTCGAAAACATGGGTGTCCTCGAAAAAATTGATCACAGTGAGTGGGCTCCGCCAACTGTTTACATCAAAAAGAAGAGCAAGGAGATTAGGGTTTGTGCCGATTTCTCAACAGGATTAAACAATGCATTAAAGGATCATCATTATCCCCTTCCGAGCCCTGAAGAAATATTCGCGAAACTGAGTGGAGGGAAATATTTTTTTAAAATCGACCTCAGTGACGCGTATTTACAAATTCCAGTCGATCAGAAGTGTTCAAAGCTGCTATGCATCAATAGCCATAAGGGATTGTACAAGTTTAACAGACTTCCTTTTGGGGTCAAAGTCGCCCCTGCGATTTTTCAGTAAACAATGGACATGATGTTAAGTGGGTTGGACTCCGCAGTAGGGTACCTGGACGATGTGTTAATGAACAGCGCTAGCAAAGAACAACACAAAGCTCATGTAAACCAAGTATTCAAAAGGATCCAGGATTATGGATTTAAACTGAAACAGGAAAAATGTACTTTTTTCATGGAAAAAATAAAATACTTGGGGCAAATCATCGATGAACATGGAAGAAGGACGGATCCAGATAGATCGAGTGCAATAAGGGACATGCCTGCTCCAGAAAATATTGCGTCTCTACAAAGTTTCTTAGGTTTGGCGAATTATTATAATGTATCCGTGCCAAATATGCATAAACTAAGATCACCCTTAAATGAACTGTTAAGGAAGGACCAAAAATGGGTCTGGACGCAAGAGTGCGAAGAAGCATTTCAGGAAATTAAAGATATATTAACGTCTGACTTGTTTCTGGCACATTATAATCCCAAGTGTGATATTATAGTTGCAAGCGATGCCAGTGCCTATGGCATAGGAGCATGCATACTACACAAAATGGATGATGGAAAAGTAAAACCCATAGCCCATGCATCCCGTTCACTTTTACCAGCCGAGAAGAACTACTCGCAAATCGAGAAAGAGGCGCTAAGCATTATATTCGCAGTAAAGAAATTTCATCGTTTCTTGCACGGTAGACAATTTCTGTTACAAACAGATCACAAACCTTTACTAACGATTTTTGGATCGAAAAAGGGACTACCACAACATACGGCGAATAGCCTCCAAAGATGGGGTATCATTCTTCTGAATTATAATTTTCAAATGGAGTATGTACCATCTAAAAAACTTGGTCATGCAGACGGCTTATCAAGGTTAATACCTAAGCAGACAGAACCATTGGAGGATATGGTAATAGCAGCCATTCAAGCGGAAGTTGAAGTAAAAAATACTTTATGTGACACGATAAGAGAACTTCCAGTAACGCTTGATGAGATTAAGAGTAAGGCAGAAGTGGACGAATTTATTATAAGCACGAAAGAAAAAATCAACAGTAACCAACTGGATGAGGAAATTTATTCAATTTGTGATAACGTCCTGTTATATAGCGACAGGGTCGTAATTCCTACGACATTACAGAAAAGAATGCTCAAGGAATTCCATGTAGGACATCCAGGCATATCAAGAATGAAAAGCCTTATGCGCTCTTTCGTTTTCTGGCCAAACATGGATAAGGATATAGAAGAAAAAGTCAGGGAGTGTAGAGGATGCGCATTAGCTATGAAAGCTCCTCCGACTCAATTCGGATCGTGGGCAAAACCGGACCGACCTTGGTCGAGAATTCACTTAGATTTTGCGGGACCGTTAGATGGTTTCTACTATCTCATTGTTGTAGACAGTCTATCTAAGTGGCCGGAAGTACTGAAGTGCAAGAACCCCACATCCGAGGCAACTATCAACTTCCTGTATGAACTATTCGCTAGGTTTGGAGTTGTAGACTGCATTGTCACAGACAATGGAACGCAATTCACGTCTACCGAATTTAAACATCTCTGCGAGGATTATCTAATCGAGCATATAACCATTCCACCATACCACCCAAGAAGTAATGGGCAAGCGGAGAGATTCGTGGATACGTTCAAGAGAGCCCTGAGAAAAGCTAGTGGATGACTGACGGATAAGTCAATCCTACAGTTCTTACAAGTTTACAGGGTCACTCCGAATGCAAACATCGAAACGTCGAAGACACCTGCTGAGGTCATGTTCGGACGCAAGGTCAGATCAATTTTCCACAAGTTGTTACCAAACCAGGATAGGCCAAACCTCAAAAAACCGATAACAAAAAACGGTATAAAGTTGGCGAAAGAGTCTTCTACAAGATTCATAGAAATAATAGGACCTTTTGGGAGTCCGGCACTATTGAAAAACAAATAGGCAACATGGTCTATATGATTAAGGGACCAGATTTCGTGCACAAACGTCACACTAACCAAATCCGGAAAAGATACTCGAACAGTGAGGTGACCAGATCGCCCGAGGAGGACATCATGGACACAGTGTTTGATACTTTTCAGGTGCCCAGATCAGAGACAGCTCCTGAGAATAGGAGGTCGAAAAGAAAACAGAAATCAACGGAGTTGATTAGGGTGAACCCAAAACAAAAACGTTATTAATCCCCAGACGGGATATTTTCAAAGGGGGGTGTTACACTGGCCTTCCTAACACAAGGGAAGTACACCGGTTCTCACTATATATAGTGCCTACCGGGAAGAGAAAGCAGCGACAGTACTACAACTGCCTAGCTGAGTAGTACCCGTGTTTCCTACCTTTGTATCTGTAATGTTAAATACATTTGTTCTTTAAACCAACCTCGACTTGATTTTCTTCTTTTACTATTGTGCCACGACACAACAATTACCATTCGGGATTAAGGTCGCGCCGGCGATATTTCAGCAAATAATGGACACTGTGCTAGGCGAACTGGATTTCACGATCGCATACCTTGATGACATCCTGATAAATAGCAAAAATATTGAACAACACTGGGAACACATTCAAGAGGTTTTCAGGCAAATACAATAACTGTTTTAAGGTAAAAGAAAATAAATGTGACTTCTTTATGAAGGAGATAAAATATCTGGGCCATATTATTGACGAAGAAGGAAGACGACCAGACCCAGAAAGAGCAACGGCAATAAAAAATGCCGGCTCCAAAGAATTTAGACGAATTACAAAGCTTCTTGGGCTTAGTAAATTATTATCAAGAATTTATTCCTAACATGCACAAATTACGCGCACCCCTAAACGAACTGTTGAAGAAGGAAAAGGTTTGGGAATGGTCAGATGAATGTCAGAAAACTTTTGACAAAATCATTAAGACTCTAACAGCAGATTTATTTTTACCACATTATGACCCAAAATTGGAAATAATAGTCGCGAGTGACGCGAGTGCCTATGGTGTTGGGGCATGTATACTTCATAAAATGCCGGATGGGACTCTAAAACCCATCGCGCATGCGTCAAGAACGTTGCTACCAGCCGAACCAAATTACTCGCAAATCAAAATAGAAGGGCTGGGGATTATTTTTGCGGTTACGAGATTCCACAGATATATTTACGGTAGATTTTTCATCTTACAGACGGACCACAAGCCGTTATTGACAATATTTGGATCAAAGAAAGGTCTACATGTCTACACTGCTAATAGATTGCTAAGATGGGGTACTATTTTATTGAACTATAACTTTAAATTGGAGTATCTTCCATCAAACAAAATCGGGCATGCAGATGGTCTTTCGAGACTAATACCAAAGAAAACGGAGCCATTGAAAGATTCCGTAGTTGCAGCTCTAGAACATCATTATGTAGTACAATTCGAAACCTCCCCGTCACATTACAGGAAATAAGAAATGAAGCAGTGAATGACGAATTTATAAAGGAAACGAAAACAAAAATTGCAGGAAAAGATAAACATATATCAGACAGTTTTTCGTTGTGTGATAATGTTCAACTATATAATGAAAGAGTGGTAATCCCGAAAACGCTACAAAGGCGAATCCTTAAGGATTTTCACATGGGCCACCCAGAATGAAATCCTTAATGCCAAGTTACGTATACTGGCCAAACATGGATCAAGATATTATACAAATGGTGGACAAATGCAAGGGCTGTTCCTTAGCTGCCAAGGCACCTCCGATCATCCATAAGCCATGGCCTAAGACAGATCGACTGTGGTCGAGAATTCATGTAGATTTCGCAAGTCCATTAGATGGTTTTTACTACTTGATTGTAGTAGACAGTTACAGCAAATGGCCAGAAGTATTTCGTTGTAGAAAACCTACTTCTGAGACTACAATAATTTGCCTTCACGAGCTGTTTGCTCGTTTAGGAGTGGTTGATTGTTTAGTCACCGATAATGGGACACAATTTACATCTGCGGATTTTCAAGAATTTTGTGATACTTTTCAGGTAAAACACATCAACTCCCCGCCATACCACCCAAGATCAAATGGGCAAGCAGAGAGGTTTGTAGATACACTAAAAAGAGCACTAAGGAAAGCTTATGACGTACCAACAGAAAAGGCTTTACAACAATTCTTGCAAGTATATAGAATTACACCGAACAGTACTACGCCATCGGCATTATCACCCGCGGAAGTAATGTTCGCGCGAAAAATTAGATCGGTATTCGACAAATTACTGCAAAAACAGACAAAGCAATCACCTACGTCGTTTGTACCAAAAAGAAAATTTAACCCAGGAGAGAAAATTTTTTTTTAATGTACAAAAACAATACATCCTACTGGGAGCAAGGTACAATAGAGAAACGAACCGGGAACGTCATTTACATAATTCAGGGTTCGAAGTTCTCACATAAAAGATACTTAAATCAAATTAGAAAGAGACTGTTAGAGGATTCTAACGGTCTACCTCAGGAAGAGGAAGAAGTGATGGACACGATGTTCGACACATTCGATATGCAAAAGCCTCAAGCAATGTCAGAACCGCGAAAATCGAGCAGGAAAAGAAAATTTACAGAGCCTTTGATGATTAATTCGAAGAGGAAAAAATATTAAAGACCCCTACAAGGTAAAAGCTTTGGAACGGGGTGGGGAGTGTTATGGGACATTACCTATAACGACAGTGAACTCTTCCTGACACTATAAACACTGCGCCTCTAAAGAGTCGATGAGGAATCGAATCGAGCCAATAGTAGTTCACTCCAAAACCAGACTGACAGTCATACTAACACCTTTCACATCTTGTATTATTCTTCTGTGTAATATATCTTTGTTATTTCTACTCTTGTGTTCGTGTTGTTCTTCCTTGGTCCTAACCTTGGACCATAACAGTGGCGATGAGGAGATAGGACCATAACAGTTCGTAATTTTCTTGATCGGCTTAATTTCAGACTGCCAAAAGACAATGTTATCCAGCACAAATTGACGCCATCATTAGCCATGATAACACTGACATTGCATACCACGGAGAGAAAACTTGAGAAACAAAAAATCTTTCAAGAAAATAGCAATTTTAAATACTTTTATCTTTACAATCAGATATGAACAGTTAACATTTCTGAGAGACACAATTGAGGAAAAGTGTCTGGAGAATTTAACACTCACAAGAAATCCTAGATTTTGCCTTAAATTCAACGTTAGATGACAAAGGCGATTACAACTTCCCATGTCTCACTGAACACAATCTCAGTAATATTTTCATTACAGCACGAGATGTCCCTAGACTTATCGAAAGCATTGACCCTAAGAAGGCCACTGGCCCAGACAAAATTCTAGTGGATGCCCTTCAGAGTATCATCCCGGAATTATATCCGATCCTAGCAAAGTTATTCAATCGTTCCTTCCCAAGCTTCTGTAAAATGTCAAGAACACGGTCGAGAGATCTTTCCTCTTCCAGTAGAGGCCCATCAGTTTCCTCAGTATCAACAGGAAGCTTTTTGAGGCCTTAATCAACAAGAAGCGACGAGCACTACGAGTTTCGATCGTCCAGATCCATTGTTGACATCCATTTTGACTACCATTACTCACAAAATTAGTGAAGCTCTTGACGACAAACACACCTCGAGGAGCATGGCATTAGATATCTCAAAGGCCTTATACAAGGTGAGGCACAAAGATTTGCTGCACAAGTTCTCCAGCTACGGAAACACTGGAAGGGTTTTCTCGATTATAAAACCCTTCCTAATAGGTACGCAGGTGTCACTTCTCGGACCAACCCTCTTTTTTAATTTACATTAATGATCTGCCTAAAAATACACTCAGATCTTTATTAAACATCTACGCCGATGATATGACTATTTACGGGTGCAACTCTAAAACGCTTGACGGTCAGAGTTTAGCAGCTGTTCAATCATCCAATCGAGAACTAACCAGTGGAAGAAAAACTGGCTGAATATATTCAATATCTCGGAAACCAAACAAGATATATTCCATCATCGCCGATCGGATAACGAACTAGCGCCAGTCACGATGAATCGATGTCACCTCGGAGAGGTTCAATGCCTTGAAATAAAATTGGACCTCAAATTCACACCTAACCTCAAGTGGAACAATCCATAACTATCAGGATTTGATGCCGTCTGGTTTCAAAACACTGCAAATCAATTTAGTTTGTCAAAGTTCGTGGCTCGGGCTCTTCTTCTCTCACCCAAGTGCCGCGACCAAACGCCTCGTTTCCGCGCTTTTTCCGTTCTTATATCAAACTTTAGACGAATTCAATCCATAACTATGAGGATTTGATGCCGTCTGGTTTCAAAACACTGCCACTCAGTTTAGTTTGTCAAAGTTCGTGTCTCTGGCCCTTGTTCTCTCTCCCAAGTACCGCGACCAAACGCCTCGTTTCCGCGCTTTTTCCTTTCTTATATCAAACTTTAGACAAATTCAATCCATAACTATCAGAATTTGATGCCGTCTGGTTTCAAAACACTGCAACTCAATTTGATTTGTCAAAGTCCGTGACTCTGGCCCTTGTTCTCTCTCCCAAGTGCCGCGACCAAACGCCTCGTTTCCGCGCTTTTTCCGTTCTTATATCAAACTTTATACAAATGCAATCCATAACTATCAGAATTTGATGCCGTCTGGTTTCTAAACACTGCAACTCAATTTGATTTGTCAAAGTCCGTGACTCTGGCCCTTGTTCTCTCTCCCAAGTACCGCGACCAAACCCCTCGTTTCCGCGCTTTTTCCGTTTTTATATCAAACTTTATACAAATGCAATCCATAACTATCAAGATTTGATGCCGTCTGGTTTCAAAACACTGCAACTCAATTTGATTTGTCAAAGTCCGTGACTCTGGCCCTTGTTCTCTCTCCCAAGTACCGCGACCAAACGCCTCGTTTCCGCGCTTTTTCCGTTCTTATATCAAACTTTAGACAAATGCAATCCATACATATCATGATTTGATGCCGTCTGGTTTCAAATCACTCCAACTCAATTTGGTTTCTCAAAGTTCGTGGCTCGTGTTATTGTCCTCTCTCCAACTATAATATAAATATATACTTTAAATTGTTGCAATAATATTATTTATTATTATACAGTTCCCTTTTCAGGGCTACCCCCCCATTCAAATTGTTAACCCCTCATTTGGGGATGTGCCTCAGGTGCACTCAAATGTTGTTCGTGTGGGCTGTCTTTAAACTTAAACAGCTCCACCTGAACGGCAAAAATTCCCAGTAATGAAAGACCCGGTCGAAGGCGGATTATACTACTAGTGTAATTATATTTACATATATTTATAAATGTATATGTATAAATATATATGTATATATATGTATATCTATAAATGTATATCTATAAATGTATAAGTATATAGATATTACCTTGGTTCATTTCTTTATTGATTTGGTCTTGCCGCTACGACCAAATATAAAACCTGGATATATTTCAGGCTATGAATGTTTTGGCAAACAACACCTTCAATACGTATTTCTAACTGATCTATTTGGAAATATAATTGTTAAATATACCCGAACAACTTTTATATTAATTATATAATCACGATTGACCCGAATTAGAAAAGGAAATCACTCACCTTGTTGCTATGCGATCAATGAATATGACAACTCATCATCCAGAGAAAGGTTCCGAACGAAGCCTTCGTGTCAGCTAATCTGAATTAAGAAGTAGATTGAAACAAAATTTACATCTACGAAGGGAACAAGGTTTTCATTCCGAATCACTTTGTGGGTGGCGTTCAAAATTGATCAACATTCGAAAGAAATATTTATTGTTAATAACAGAAAATTCGGTTTTTCCTCTGACGCCATTGTCTGACTCAATACAGTGTGTGAAAAATTACAACCTCTTTCTACCTCAACAAACTCACACGTAAGAACAGATACACAAAAGGTGTGAAGCAATATAGGAAGTTTATTTCATACGGGAAGTTAACACTGAATAGCTGTTTCAAAACTGGTATGACTATGCATCAAAATGCGTCCTATTCGTCTTATAGGCAAGCAGTGCAATACAAATCACTGAAGCGGTTACGGATAAGCAGGTGTTTAAGGCGTCACTATATATATATATATATATATATATATATATGCACATTTCATTAAAAACAAACAAACCAACTCTAAATAATATTAATTTTGAACATGGACATAATATCTTGACCGAGTTTTGAAACAAAAAAAAAAATTTTATAATTCATGCATACAACAAACTATTTCTAATTTTAACAGTTAAAATATAATCCTTGACTTGGCTAAATGTATAGCCGAAAGCGCTCGGATAAAAAGAACATTTGGACAGCTTTTATAAAATTTATCAGCCGAAAAAAAAAATTATTAGATTGCATGAGAAATTGTATAAAAAAAAATAAATAAAAGCACCTTGTCTGTAGTTTTTAATGAAATGTGCATAAAAGAAGGATTGCTGCCTAAATACATATATATATATATATATATATATATATATATATATATATATATATATATATATATGTGTGTGTGTGTGTGTGTGTGTGTGTGTGTGTGTGTGTTTTGAACAACAAAAAATATTTTAAAAATTAAAATTTTCAGATACACTGGGTTTTATATTAATATTTTTTCAATATATGCTGATTCCTTAAGTTTACGAATTTTCCAATGGTGTTCATTGTCTATGATCTCAACTAGGAATCACCACATATGCTAGGCCACAAAAATCTCCTGAGCCAACCAAGCATAGAAATGAATACAGTATGGGGACCAGTAATAAGGAGTGCCAGAGAAAAACGATAATAACAACAAAGTTGCAATATGAGCTCTAGTAAAAACATAAATGATAACAGTAAAAATTGCAATATGAGCACTGGTAAAAGGCAGTGGAGAAATTTCAAAGGGAAAAAATAACAGGACATCCATTAAACATGGCACGTGGAACTAGAACAGTCTGCCACAGTGAGCGAAATAAAGGGTTCAGTTCGTCATTCCAACCACCTGAAGAAGGCCGAAGTGTACAACGTCCAAAACGTTTTAACAAATATGGCGACAAAGATGAGGACAATAGTCCGAATAATGTAATATTCTTTCGTTTTTATTATTTCAATTAGATTCCTCGACTAGTTTCGGCCAACATGGCCATCATCAGGAGAATAAGAATTTCTGCTTGCGAGTAGCAGTGAACTACAGAAATGAATGTCTTGATGGAGAAAATGAACTTTTGTTTGTATTTTTCATTTGTTTTTTATTTTTTAACATGAATTTTAGTCAGTCCTTTTGTTGGTCAAACAGTATCTTTTGAGTTGTTATTTAAGAGATGAATGGATTCATGCTGCACTGAATTTCCTTGGTCATTTTGATACTTTTATTGGTTCCTGGAAAGGGTATGTATCTCTGTTAAGCGTGTGTTATCATTTGGCTCATTAGGGAGTGAGTGAGTATGATGTGTGTAAGTGTGTATATTCGTGTGGGTGTGTCAGACCTCAACTCCTCCGCAAGCATGTCTGTCTTGTGTGGGTGAGAAATGTGGGTAGGTCCTGATTTGTGAGGTCATATATTAATACTATCTATATTGTTACATTTGTGATTAAACCTGGGTGGATAGAGCGTTTTTAAACGCCGAATCCACTTATTTTCATGGCACTCTAAAATCTTTCTAATGTTATCTGCTCTGAACTTTTCTATTCTCTCAATTATTGTGAATAGGCCTTTCTTGGAACCAAAAATTGTTATTAGAGGTTTATGGTCCGTTTGCAGTATGAACCGTCTTCCATGTAGGTATCGATGGAACTTAGTGACGGCGAATATTATCCCTAGAGCCTCTTTCTCTATTTGGGAATATTGTTTCTCTGATGGTAGTAAAGATCTAGATGCGTGTACTACGGCTTTTCGCGAACCATCTGGCAGTTTGTGGAGAATGCAAGCACCGATGCCGTATGGGCTTGCATCACTTGCGACTATGATGTCGAGATTAGGGTCGTAGTGGGTGAGAGAGAGATCCGAAATAAGTGTTTTCTTGATCTTCTCGAATGCGTCTTGGCATTTAGGGGTCCATACCCATGCTTTATCCTTTTTTAAAAGTTCGTTGAGAGGTCCTCTCAGATTCTGCATGTTCTTAATGAAACTTTGGTAGAAGTTAGCAAGGCCGAGGAAGCTTTGGAACGATTGAACGTTAACTGGGGCCGGCATGTTTCTGTTTGCATTGGCTCTTTCTGGATCCGGCCGACGACCGTCTATTTATAATGTGACCTAGGTATTTGATCTCTGATAAGAAAAAATCACACTTTGCTTCCTTAACCTTAAGCCCGTATTCTTGTAACTTCTTGAATACGTTTATTATATGGTTCCGTTGCTCTGCCGACGTTTTACTGGTCACCAGTATATCATCCAAATAGGCTGTTGCGTAGTCAAGGTCGCCCAACATGGCGTCCATGACCTGCTGAAAGATTGCAGGCGCAACCT
Source organism: Acanthosepion esculentum (assembly GCA_964036315.1). Lineage (NCBI taxonomy): Eukaryota > Metazoa > Mollusca > Cephalopoda > Sepiida > Sepiidae > Acanthosepion > Acanthosepion esculentum. Next base: position 14,542,463 of record OZ038506.1, on the reverse strand, counting down.
TGACCTCAAAAGCCAGTCTGTTATATTTGTACAAACCTTTATGGGTGTTTATGCAGAGAAATTTAAAACTCTCTTCATCCACCTCTATCTGAAGGTATGCGTCTGAGAGGTCTATTTTGGAAAAGATTTTTCCGCCATTCAATTTGTTGAAGATTACTTCAGGGCTTGGGAGGGGATAATGATGATCATGCAAATCATCGTTTAGCCCTGTGGAAAAATCTGCGCATACTCGTATTTGGTTGGACTTTCTTTTTTTTTTTGACATAGACCGTAGGTGCTGCCCATTCGCTAAAATCTGTTTTTGATAGAATACCCGCCTGTTCGAGTCTATCTAATTCTGTGTTGATCTGCTCTAGAGCAGCGAAAGGGACATTCCGTTTCTTTTTGAAAACTGGTCTTGCACCGTCCTTCACCTTGAGGTTAGCTTTAAATTTAGAACATTTCCCAAGGCCGCCAGAAAAAACCTGGGGAAATTGTTGTTTGAGTTCCTTTTTGAGATTTTCCGAATTGGACGTTGTACTTTTTATTTTTCGGCAAAAAGTGCTCATTGGGCAATCCCATAGATTGAATTTTTCTATCCAATCTGTTCCAAATAGGTTATCTGAATTTTCTAGTACGTAGGCTTTTAGCTTTTTGATAACTCCATTTAGTGTTACTGTAAGGATCACCTGGCCTAAGATGTTAATATTCTCGCCAGTTACGCATTTTGCTGTTTTATCCGTCTTTAATAGGGTCGGCTTGTTTAACTTTCGCCAAGTACGCCAGTTGATAATCGAGAGGTCAGAACCCGAATCAAGCTGGAATTTTATAGAGTTATTGAAAATATCAACAGTCACATATTTTCTTAAATTCCTATCGACTATGTTGTCTGATTGGGCTTGCCTAATTTTACTTTTGAAAATGTTTGGGGATGGATGGCAAGAGATGTTTATCGAAATGGCAAAAAAATATTGAAAATGAACTTCATGAAGCTATCTTCAAAAGCTGGAGCAATATCCCTCGCAGCTTAATGGAAACACTAATTTGTAGCATGCTCCAAAGAATTTTTGAAGTCATCAAAACCAGTGGAGGTAGAACTCATTATTAAATTTGGTTGTTGAATATTTTTGTACACTTTTCGTACAATTTCGTAGAATTTTTGTCTCTGGTCTTATAATTTTGATCAAGTGTAAAACGCCTCATTTTATAAAAATGTCAATTTCTCAATAAAATGTTCAGATTATAACTTTTTGTCTACATAACCTTTTAGATTATAAAATTAGTAACCTTAAGTAAGAAATGTTTCAAATTTTTCCATGAAAAATAGTCTTTTTAAAAAAACATTTTGATCAGGAGTGTATACACAAACACACACACGCACACACACACACACATATATATATATATTTATAAAAATTCTCATACACACACACATATATATATATATATATATATATATATATATATATATGCGCAGATACAAACAACATAATAAACGTATACCTACATATATGTAGATAGGAGGATTGGCAGATAATATAAGTAATAACATACTAAACTTACAGTAACATTGGCAATGTATATATATACATATATATATATGTGTGTGTGTGTGTGTGTGTATGTATTTGCATGTACATGTATGTGTGTATGTATTTATGTATATGTGTGTGTGTGAGTATATATATATATGTCTGTGTGTGTGTAGATATGTGTATGTTCACGTGTATATATGTATATATATGAACATATTTGTACTTGTAGTTTGTGGAATCTTCCACGACAGCCAGTTAACCCCCGCTGGGAAATACACTCTTCCTGTTGTAATTTTCACCACCATCATACTTACAAAATATACAACGAACATTCATTGGTCAATCAGCTTCAATCTAGCTTGCTGATTGGTCAGTTTCGACCAATCAAATCACCTACACGCGACAGGTCTGTTTTCGCGCCAACTATGTCTGTGCTTGTTACGTGACACAACAGATTATAAAGACCAAACGCGAGTAATTCTCGCCCTCTTTTTACTCACTCGTGCGTCTCACCTCTGCTGTCAAAATGTGACCCTTAAAGAACTCCCGTCTTGACTAATGCAGTCAGACGTAAAAGAACTTTACAACATTTCACGCAAGTACAATCTCTGAACTCTTACCAACTTGTCCAATAGACAATCTCTAACATGCATACTCATTCCTCTAAATTACAGTTCAATAATTAATCTAATCTTATGAGCTCAAGTAAAAATATTTCCTAATCAAAGAGACCCAACTCTGTCAAACCTTTCAGTTTATATGTATGTACATCAAATACTTAATAAATTCAATTGTTATGTTTCGAATCATTATTTTTGTCTTTTATTAATTGTTGTGGATGGAAGATTATGAATACGCACAATTTTAAGCCTTCTGATCATTCAAACTTTCTGATACATTTCTAACACACTTCCACGTCCCCAAAATGTTTGTGTATATATATATATATATATATATATATATATATATATATATATATATGTGTGTGTGTGTGTGTGTGTGTGTGTGTGTGTGTGTGTGTGTGCGTATGTTTGTGTGTGTGTCTATTTCTATATATATATATATATATATATATATATATCTGTATATGTGTATATCTTACTGTTTTAGAACGAATTATCTATGCTATTGAGTATGGAAAGCCGTTGGTATACTCAATACTCATCGGATTCACTCTCTCGTGGCCATGTGTGACGTCATGAGCTGTTGTGCGATTTTCGCTTTCAGCGTCTTATATGCACGTGTTTATCGTTGCTTGGAAATCATTCATGTAAACAAAACAGACTATCATCAAGTTCTTGTTCGTGTATTGCTTAATATATTGTGTAATTGTCATCTTTGATAATGGCTTATGTAAGCCGAAAGCTTAGATTGGATTAAAAAAAATATGTATCAATATTGTGATTTTCTTTCATTGTTTAATGATAATGTTATTAAGCTTATCAGACGATATGAAAAGAATTTACATAAAATAAATAGACAACACTTATCTATATTATTTAATGAAACATGTATGAATGAAAAAATGCTGCCTAAATACACACAATATATATATATGTGTGTGTGTGTGTGTGTGTATATATATATATATATATATATATATATATATATATATATATGTATAACTTAGTGTTTTAGAATGAATTATCTATGCTAACTATAATCTACTTTCGTTTGATGATAGTGGTTTTAAAATTGCTTGTGGACTTAATAATCAACAGTTGTGTTTTGTTACATTTTAATCTTGTATGGACTTTATAGTCCTTGATAGTCATTTGGATAATATTATTAGTATATTTGTAGGTATATGTATGTATATATGTATATGTATGTGTGTGTGTGTGTGCATATATATATATATATATATATATATATATATATATATATATATATATATCCCTGAACGAGATTCTGCCCTTAGGCGGATCCTCGTCCGGGTTCCTCTCTGCTCAGAGGCAGAAAGTTCGACCGTCTTGCTATCAAGTGTAGACAGCAATATTTATTGTCACCTCCACGAGGGATGGATGTGACACAAGGCCGAATTTAACGTGGGTATTCCCGACCCCGTAGGCTCGGCCAAAAAATGCCCGTAGAAACTGTAAAAACAGAATCGGGTTGGTCAACCTCCCCGAACGAGACTCTGCCCTTCAGCGGAGCCTCGTCCGTGTTCCTCTCTGCTCAAAGGCAGAGAGTTCGACCGACTTGCTGGAACAAGTCGCAGCAAGGCTGTCAACTGTAGACAGAAATATTTACTGTCCCACCCACGAGGGACAGATGTGGCACAAGGCCGAGTTAAACGTGGGTATTCCCGAGCCCGTAGGCTCGGCCAAAAAATGCCCGTAGAAACTGTAAAAACAGAATCGGGTTGGTCAACCTCCTCGAACGAGACTATGCCCTTCAGCGCAGCCTCGTCCGTGTTCCTCTCTGCTCAGAGGCAGATAGTTCGACCGTCTTGCTGTCAACGGTAGACAGCAACATTTTCTGTCCCCCAGAACGAGAGATAGATGTGGCACAAGGCCGAGTTTAACATGGGTATTCCCGAACCCGTAGGCTCGGTCAAAAAATGCCCGTAGAAACTGTAAAAACAGAATCGGGTTGGTCAGCCTCCCTGAACGAGATTCTGCCCTTCGGCGGAGCCTCGTCCGGGTTCCTCTCTGCTCAGAGGCAAAATGTTCGACCGTCTTGCTATCAAGTGTAGACAGCAATATTTATTGTCACCTCCACGAGGGATGGATGTGGCACAAGGCCGAATTTAACGTGGGTAGTCCCGACCCCGTAGGCTCGGCCAAAAAATGCCCGTAGAAACTGTAAAAACAGAATCAGGTTGGTCAACCTCCCCGAACGAGACTCTGCCCTTCGGCGGAGCATCGTCCGGGTTCTTCTCTGCTCAGAGGCAGAGAGTTCGACCGACTTGCTGGAACAAGTCGCAGCAATGCTGTCAAGTGTAGACTGCAATATTTACTGCCCCCCCCCCTGTAGAAGTCATAACATAATTTACCTCCTCGAATGCACACTATGCCAGAAACAATATTTAGGAAAATCTGAATGGCCCTTTCACTACAGAATTAATAATTATCACAATCTAATTATGTCGACTCCCCATGAAAGATTATTACCTGTAGAACAACATTTCCGCCTACAAAAGCACAATTTTAAATCCCATGCCAAATTCACAATAATTGAGAGAATAGAAAAGTTCAGAGCAGATAACATTAGAAAGATTTTAGAGTTCCATGAAAATAAGTGGATTCGGCGTTTAAAAACGCTCTATCCAGCCGGGTTTCATCACAAATGTAACAATATAGATAGTATTAATATATGACCGCACAAATCAGGACCTACCCACATTTCTCACCCACACAAGACAGACATGCTTGCGGAGGAGTTGAGGCCTGACACACCCACACAAATATACACACTTACACACATCATACTCACTCACTCCCTAAGAACCAAATAACAAACACGCTTAACAGAGACACATCCCCTTTCCAGGAACCAATAAAAGTATCAAAATGACCAACGGAATTCAGTGCAGCATGAATCCATCCAGCTCTTATCTTAAATAACAACTCAAAAGATACTGTTTGACCAACAAAAGGACTGACTAAAATTCATGTTAAAAAAATTTAAAAAATAAAAAAAATGAAAAATACAAACAAAAGTACATTTTCTTCATCAAGACATTCATTTCTGTAGTTCACTGCTACTAGCAAACAGACATTTCTTTTTTCTCCTGATGATGGCCATGTTGGCCGAAACTAGTCGAGGAATCTAATTGAAATAATAAAAACGAAGGAATATTAATATACAACCCAGTGTGTTTGAAGATTTTAATTTTTTAATATTTTTTATTGTTCAAAACACACACACACACACACACACACACATACATACATATATATATATATATATATATATATATATATATATATATATATATATATATATATAAAGTCTCTGTGCTGACTCACCACAGAACACAAAAAAGGCCAACAGGAAAAGAAATATCATATGGTTCAACCCACCGTACAGCAAAAAAGTAAAAACAAACGTAGGAAAAATATTCTTAAAACTTTTACACAAACACTGCCCGGAATCAAGCACCCTACACAAAATATTCAACAAAAACACAGTAAAAATCAGCTACAGTTGCACCGAGAACATGGCATAAATAATAAAAAAGCACAACAGGAAAATTATTAACAAACCACACGAACAAATTAAACCCACGTGCAACTGCAGAATAAAGAACAAATGTCCCTTAAACGGTAATTGTCTACAAAACAACGTAATCTAACAAGCCACGATAAAATCACCAGATGATGAAGAAAAAGTATACATAGGAGTAACTGAAGGAACCTGGAAACAAAGAAATTATGTACACAAAACATCTTTCACAAATAGTAGATATGCGAACAGCACAATGCTTTCTAAGTATATCTGGTAAATAAAAAAAAAAACGCACATCACACCAAAAATATCTTGGAAAATAAGGACAAGATCATCAGCCTACAACAGCCAATCAAAAACTCGCAAACTTTGCTTGAGGAAAAAATAGCTATATTTACCTTCCCAGACCAAAACAAATTATTAAATAAATGATCCGAGCTAATCTCAAAATGCAGAGATGAAAACAAATTTTTACTACTTAACTTAAAAATCGAAAACGGAAAAAATAAATAAATACATAAACAAACAAAATGACAATAAAATAAGAAAAATAAATTAATCCAAACAAATTACCAAATCACACCTGTTAGAAAAGACGAAATAGAATAAAAAATAAGAAACAAAATCAATAAATAAAGTAAATAAGAAACAAATTAGCAAACTATTATGACCAAAATATTAGACTATAAAAATCAAAACAAAAATCGAAGAAAAATAGCTATAACTGTCATATAATGATAAAAAAAATGAATAAAAAAATAATATACTGCGTTACTTCAAAATCGAAAACCAAAAAGAGAAAATATACAGTGTAACAAATAAATAACAACAAGTAAAATAAATTGATCTAAATACATCCAAATATATAAATAAACTAACAACCGATACCGATAAACTAGCCGGTTAGAAAAAACAAATAAAGATAATCAATCCAAATAAATAATTTAAAACTGTTCCCCCCAAAATAATAGTAAGAACAAACCACAACAATCAACCCCAAAATTGCACAAATAGCTTTAATTATCTTCCCAAACAAAAAAAAACTATTAAATAAGCTATATAAACAAATTTTTATTACGTTAATAAAAACACCGATCAAAATAAAAATTAAAAATAAATAAATATATAAGATGAAAATAAAATTAAAAATAAATAAAAACAAGCAAAATAATTTGACACAAATAAATAAATAAACAAATAAACGACTTCCGGTAAAATAACCGCCAAAATAGACTACCCACAATAAGCTATATAAACAAATTTTTACTATGTTAATAAAAACACCGATCAAAATAAAATAAAAATAAATATATAAGATAAAAAATAAAAATAAAAACAAGCAAAATAATTTGACACAAATAAATAAACAAATAAACGACTTCCGGTAAAATAACCGCTAAAATAGACTACCCACAATGCACCATTGAACAGTATATATAAATAGCCGAGAAAAATAACAGCACTCGTGGCCTGACGATTGCATCTAGCATGAAAAAGACTGTCGCCTCTGAGTGTTGACTTCTATGTTCACTTTTATTTATATATATATATATATATATATATATATATATATTAATACATGTTTCATTAAATAATATAGATAAGTGTTGTCTATATATTTTATGTAAGTTTTTTTCATATAGTCTGATAATCTTAATAACATTATCATTAAACAATGAAAGAAAATCACAATATTGATACATACTTTTTTTTTAATCCAATCTAAAATATATAGACAACACTTATCTATATTATTTAATGAAACATGTATTAATGAAAAAATGCTGCCTAAATACACACACAATATATATATATATATATATATATATATATATATATATATATATATATATATATATATATCTATCAGTCATACCAGTTTTGCAACAGCTATTCAGTGTTAACTTCCTGTATGAAATAAACTTCCTATATTGCTTCACACCTTTTGTGTATCTGTTCTTACGTGTGAGTTTGTTGAGGTAGAAAGAGGTTGTAATTTTTCACACACTGTATTGAGTCAGACAATGGCGTCAGAGGAAAAACCGAATTTTCTGTTATTAACAATAAATATTTCTTTCGAATGTTGATCAATTTTGAACGCCACCCACAAAGTGATTCGGAATGAAAACCTTGTTCCCTTCGTAGATGTAAATTTTGTTTCAATCTACTTCTTAATTCAGATTAGCTGACACGAAGGCTTCGTTCGGAACCTTTCTCTGGATGATGAGTTGTCATATTCATTGATCGCATAGCAACAAGGTGAGTGATTTCCTTTTCTAATTCGGGTCAATCGTGATTATATAATTAATATAAAAGTTGTTCGGGTATATTTAACAATTATATTTCCAAATAGATCAGTTAGAAATACGTATTGAAGGTGTTGTTTGCCAAAACATTCATAGCCTGAAATATATCCAGGTTTTATATTTGGTCGTAGCGGCAAGACCAAATCAATAAAGAAATGAACCAAGGTAATATCTATATACTTATACATTTATAGATATACATTTATAGATATACATATATATACATATATATTTATACATATACATTTATAAATATATGTAAATATAATTACACTAGTAGTATAATCCGCCTTCGACCGGGTCTTTCATTACTGGGAATTTTTGCCGTTCAGGTGGAGCTGTTTAACTTTAAAGTCAGCCCACCCGAAAATCAATATTAGTAACAACATTTGAGTGCACTTGAGGCACATCACCAAATGGGGGGTTAACAATTTGAATGGCGGTGTAGCTCTGAAAAGGGAACTGTATAATAATAAATAATATTATTGCAATAATTTAAAGTATTTATTTTTATTAAAGTTTTATGAAAGATATATATCCAAAAACAGATAGTAAATAGTAAAACGTTGCTAAGAGTCATAATGGACAGGAAGTAGTGGAGAGCCATTGTCGTTAAGAATTTGAACTCAAAACCGGCACTGAAGAATTATCTATCAAACAAAAAATTTCAAAGAAATCGGAAGAAAAATGTGGAAATGCATAAACAACATCCGATCACACACATACACACACACACACACATGCACATACATACACACACACATACATACATACACACATTGAAAATTTTAGATATAGAGATAAATGCACATATATATACATATATGTATATATATATATACATATATGTATATATATGTACATATATGTATATATATATATACATATATGCATAAATATATACATATATATGCATAAATATATATATATATGCGTATACATACATGCAAATATATATACGTATATATACATACATATATATACATATACGCATAAATAAATATATATATATATATATATATATATATATATATATATATATATATATATATATATATATATATACTTGCATACATATATAAGTTGATTGGGACGTCTTGTCGGACGACTGCCACTCGTTAAGATGTCATTGTCTGAAGGAGTGTCTGTACATAGATGGTTAATATAGATTTGTACGACAGCTAAGTCGTGACCACCGAGAGAACAAGGCCTATTCGGTAGTAACGTGACGTCACAAAAGTAGTCCATGCAGTGAAACAGACAGTAATCATAATGTAACGAATAATTGTAAGAAAAAAATTGGTTTTAGAAAACTTTTATAAAATACATTGTTTTACAAAACAAATAAACAGAATTGGATTTTATACAGAACTTTATTTCATATTAATTTTTTAAAAATAACCGATAAGAAAAAAAAAATGTTGCTGAATGTTTTGTTAAAGAAATGAAACATCATGTTACATTTCATTAAATTTTAAAGACTGAAATTCGTTCATTATTTTATTTGTTTCAAATTTGAAAACATTTTTTAAATCATTATCAGTATTGTTTTAATTTGCATGTTTCTATCTTAATTTTAGTAATTATTCTGTAAAGTTACAATATCGTAATTATTAATGATTATTATATTCATATACACTCGGACAGCAACAACTCAATTATGAATTAGGAAACAAACAAACAATTAAATAAATAGACGAGCAAATTACATGTAAATGATAAATAAACGATTAAAATATAAATAAGAAACAAATAAACTAAATACATGAAAGTAAATAAATTTGATACAAAAAAGATTTAAAATTCAAATAATACTTATAGAAAAGTAGGTTACAGACAATTAATTTTAAGAATGAAATTCATTCATGATTTCAATTGTTTCACATTTGAACATTTTTTATAAATCATAATCAGCATTGTTTTAAATTGCATGTTTTTATTTCAATTTTAATAATACTCACTCTGCTGAATTTAGTAGATAAAAAGGATCTCTTCTGATTGTACGAATCCAAACATCAGATAATTCTTTATCTTTAGTTAAAGAAAATACATGTATTTTAGGGCCGTTTTTATAATTCCCTTTGCAATTTGGTACAATGCATCTATAAGGCATTGTTTTTTGTTTTAAATTAATTCAATATTTAAAAGAAAATATTAATAAGTAATTTAAAAATGCCGCCGTAAAATATCTGCTACACAAAACAGACACGCTCCTTGATAGTCGGACTCAATGTGATGACGTCACATTTGTCAACAACGAAATGGAACAGGCCTTGTCTCTCGGAGGTCACGGCTAAGTCCCTCTCTCGGTTAAAAAAGTTGACATGCAGCAACAAGCAGATGAAAAATAACCTTCAGCAGATCAAACTGTAGACCAACATGATGCGAAACTGTCGTCCGCTGGGTGGTTTTTCCTATCAAAATTTCTTTCTCCTACATGGGTTTCCTTTACCACAGCTTACCAGAACCACTTCTACCCCCTTATTTCATTTACACATGACTGGGACTTAGGCTACTAGAGCACATATCCATATAATTATATGTATACACACACACACACATATATGTGTAAATATACATATACTTATATATATTTACATATACATATATATACATGCACATATATACATACATATATAGATATATATACATACACACACACACATATTTATATATATATACATATATACATATTATGAAATTGACAAAGTCAGACAATTATTTTAAGACATTTTTATGTTTAACATTCTTTTTATATTTACCGGCCTGTGGTCAAATCTGTTAAAAGCACGTCAGGCTATATAACGGTTCCGTATAGGATACAGGTTCGATTCCTGTCGGAGGACGAATATTTTCTAGGAAAATTTCTCGGACATTCAGGCCGGTAAATGTTGTTTAATACTGTTTATTATAAACAGAGCATTTACTTAAATATTTGTATCTTTAAAATGAATGTATAAACATAAAATTGTCTTAATATATACATATATATACACATATATGTGAAATGTGTATGTATATATATATATTTATGCGCGGTACTGACTGGAAAGCGCTCAATATCAGTGATAGAGCTAATATATTTAGTTGGATTGATGCGAGTTTGTGACCCTATATACATATATATATACGTACATATATACATAGATATACATACATATATACATAGATATACATACATATACACATAGATATACATACATATACATACATATATATATATATATATACATACATATATATATATACATACATATATATATATATATACATACATATATATATATATACATACATATATATATATATATACATACATATATATATATATATACATACATATATATATATATATACATACATATATATATATACATACATATATATATATACATACATATATATATATACATACATATATATATATACATACATATATATATATATATATATATATATATATATATATATATATATATATATATATATATATACATACATATATATACATATGTACATATATATACATATGTCCATATATATATATATATATATATATATATATACAGTGTCACCCGGATATAAGAGAGTTGTCGGGACCGGAGAAGAAGTATCTTATATCCGGGTTTATCTTATATCCGGGTTTGGTCTATTACATATATACATTAACACAGGCTCTAATTTTGGACCAGATAAAATTTCTCTTATATCCGGGTTTATCTTATATCCGGGTCTCTTATATCCGGGTTACACTGTATATATATATATATATATATATATATATATATATGTCTGTGTGTGTGTGTGTGTACATACATATATATATATATAAATACATATATATATATAAATACATATATTCACATATATACATTTGGTTTAATTTGTTTTGTTTTACGGCATATCAGCCTCAGTGGTTTATTTAATGCCGACAAGTTTTTATTGCTGGTAATAATTTTTCAAAAAATGTATCGCTGGCAATATTTTTCTTTTTACAAAAATCTATTGCTGGTAATATTTTCCCTTCAAAAATACACTCCTAATAATACTGCTATTTTTTTCCTTCAAAAATGTATTGCTGATAATAATGTATTGATGCAAATGATTTTTCTTCAACAATTTATTGCAGGTAATAATTTTTTACAAAAATGTATTGCTCTTATTAAAACCTATTTTTACACTTTCATAGTGTTTTGACCACATTTTGGGGTTAACTATTTGCCCATGGTTGGGAGCTTAATGGGTCCTTTTTTTTTCCAAAATGTATTACTGTTATTTTTTTTTTAAATATTGCTGGTAATTTTATTTTTCCAAAACTGTATTCCTGGTAATATTTTTCTAAAATTTATTGCTTGTAATATTTTTTTCAAAAAATTTATTGCTGGTAATAATGTTTTCCTGGTAAAAATTTTTTTCTTAAAAATTTCATTGCTAGTAATAATTTTTAACAAAAAATATTGCTGGTATGAAAACCTATTTTTACACTTTCATAGAGTTTTGAGCCCAGTTTGGGATTGAAATTATTTGCCCATAGCTGGGACCCTAACAGGTGCTACCAGGGTGGACCTGGAAATACCAGTAATTAAGAGGTGGTTCCATGCTTCTCAAAACTTGATGATTAGAGGCCTTGCTGTTAGATGTAGTTTATTGTCATACCCAGGACGCGCACATATATATATATAATATTATATATATATATATATATATATATATATATATATATATATATATATATATATATATATATTTATATATATATATATATATATATGTACTTATATACATATATATATACATATATGTACATATATACGTATGTATACATCTATTTACATATATACTTATATAAACATATGTACATATATATAAACATATACATAAATATATACATATAACTATATGCATACATACACACACACATACACACACACACACACACACACACACACACACACATATATATATATATATATATATATATATATATATATATATATATATATATATATATATATATATATATATAGACAATATTAGTGGTGAATATACACATGCATATGCAATTATATATGCACATACACATATGTGTATAAAAATAATTCCAAGAGGATATGATCCAGGTAGAACTCGATGTCCAGGACAGAGTAAGGATATAATAAAAAGACTTAAACACTAATATTCCTTGGTCATAATTTATTCCATTGGAATCGTAAAAACGACCCAATTCATCATACCTACAGATTCAAAATGAAAACCGAAAAACGACTCCGGGGCGTACGTGTACATATACAGTCAAAGACGAAATTATTCGTATACTCATCAATTTCTAATATTTTTATTTCTCAGAATCTAATGCCCGTATCATGCTAGCTTTTTTATGTTAATATGCACGAAAAAAGAAATATAAAACTCAATTTTCAGAACAAGAAGTTAAATACAACCAATCTGTCAGGCGAATTATGCAAAACAGGAAGAGACAAAATTACTCGTAGATATTAGATTATTCGTTATACAGAAGAGAATATCGTTTTAAATTTAAGTAATTTACATAATTATTTTATCGGTGAAGCCTTCTTGACTCTTTCTTCCGTAGAATATTTGTGATAATACCAGCGTATTAATATGCGCACACACACAGACATACACATATATACACACGTATATGCACACACACACACATATATATATATATATATACACGTATATGCGCGCACACAGACATACACATATATACACACGTATATGCACTGTTGTGGAGTTATTTCCACAATAGAACTTGTAGTCGGACTAAATGCGTCCTAAATGGGGTAAACGTACAGAAACGTTAGGAACTTGTAATAAAGTGTTACGCAGAGTAATCGAGTTGTGGTCGCTGATCACTTCTTCTCTCGACTACCTACTGACTCTTACTTATAATAGGTGGGAGAGTCTATTACCTATAGACTAGGTGTCTTTCACTACAACATGCACACACACAGATATTACACATATATACACACATATATGCATACATACATATACACACGTATATGCACACACACACATATATATTACACATATACACATACATATATGCATATATACATATACACACATATATGCACACACACACACACACACACACATATATGCATACATACATATACACACGTATATGCACACACACACACATATATATATATATATAATAACGCACGTTGAGTGGTGGTGCTCAGAAAATACACCTCGATGTATAACAGAACTATAATTTATTTATTGATAATAAATATGAATTTTTCTTCACCGAATTCAATCAGCACCCGACGATTGCGTTGTGCATGAATCGCAGACTTGTAATACCAGTTATATATATATATATATATATATATATATATAATTAATAATATATATATAATTGTATGTGTGTGTGTGTGTGTGTGTGTGTGTGTGTGTGTGTGTGTGTGTGTGTGTGTGTGTGTACGTATGTTTCTATGTATGTAATAAAATCTCTCAATTAATGTGAGTTATATTTTTTATTACATTTTTCCGACGAAATTTTCTGTTTATTTCTGGTTTTAATTTATTCCTTCATACTTTTTCAGGTCTTGGACATCATTAAATGCAGGAAAATATGACATTCTTAATGAAGTTCATCGTATTTTATTTTCTGCTCTTCGTGTCACGTGTTCAATGTGAACGGCCAATAAAATTACAAGTTGCAGACCAACACCATTGCATCGTCCATGTCTCCGACGATTCAATGAAAGATTTTAATGAAAGCCTGGAAAAAGGGAAGAAGGTCATTTTCTTTCGAATTAAATACGACTCGAAACAAGCCGACGCTTTAACCAAACCAAAACCAGATGATCATTTTGCAAATCCCAACGAATATATGTGGCTATTCGATGGGGAAAATGGCTTACCGGTTTATATGGACGCTCCGTATGACTTCCAATTGCGATCATTCTTTATCTTAAAAGAATATACATCCACTTTAACAGTGAATATGAATGTGTCCAAATCATGCAATGAAAGAATTGTGTCAAGAGTGGGTTTTCTTCGACTTGTCTTTCGTCAACTGATGAAAATTGTTTCGACAGCGCAACTTCCAGATAAAAAGGCTTCAGCTTACATCTGCTACGATATTAACAACCGAAAAAACCTTCCGGATTCTACTTTCATTCCTAATAAGCAATTTGGAATGAACCGAAAGATTCTCCTTCGATACTGTTGTCAAGTGAATGATTATAACCACAAAGACTATAATAATTCCATCGATTTATGTAAAGGTAAAAAAGTAAGCTCAGCTCTTGTTAATGACATCCAGAACTATGCCGGTGCTTTTTTATTTGCATTTTTCCCTCTTCTTCTTGGGTTTATTTCGAAAGCCAAACTCAACCAACTTGCAGATCGTGTCCCCCAGTTTGATGAAAATATCAATCAATATCTTCCAGCATTCGGAACTGAATCGGATTGGCTCAATGAACATGATCCGTATTTTAGTATTTACATTTTCGCCA
Organism: Acanthosepion esculentum; assembly: GCA_964036315.1. Lineage (NCBI taxonomy): Eukaryota > Metazoa > Mollusca > Cephalopoda > Sepiida > Sepiidae > Acanthosepion > Acanthosepion esculentum. Next base: position 14,526,971 of record OZ038506.1, on the reverse strand, counting down.
GGTGGTTGTTCCTCTTCGAGAAACGATCGCCTGTTGCATCGAGAATTCGAAGATCTTTGACCGTTTTCGCATGTCTACTTATCATTTTCGCTGAATTATTGTTCGAGAATTTTACAATCAAGGACAAACTAAGATCTTACCTCGAGAATGATGTCCCACTTGGATACAGGTCAATGATGTTTGGTTATAAGGCAAGTGTCGAAAACACAGAGAATTTTTTCGGAGGTCCTTTCGTTTGGTTTTCAGTTTTTCTTATTGTAGGGCTGATTGTGATTAATATTCCAGATCGTCTCTGCCAAACTATAACATATAGTACACTCCAACAACAAAAAACATGGACATTCCTTGTCCAAGATATCGAATTTTTGCAGCGTTTTGGTGGTCTAAATGTCTCCAACTTACAAGATTATAAGTTGCTACACGCTATTCTGAAATCAAGTCTGTTGACGGCTTTAAATCCTTCGTTTTGGTACGCGGTTATTAAACAATGGTTTGACCGTTGTAAAAGGGTTTATAATTGTTTTAATAATTCTAACATGATTTATCAAGTGATAGGTGTTTCTATCACTTTTCTCTTCACTTTTATATGTTTTTTTCTGTGCACCTGCGAATTGCTGCTCTGTATTGTCTATTATGGCTGCCCACAACTTCTGATTTGGAAAGCAATTCCTCACAGCTACATCCTGTGGTATATCTCCCCCCTCATCAGGAAGAAAAACCTCAGAAATTTGGGAGTTGTGCTTTTCCTATTGTCATTGCCCGTCTTTCTGTTCCTTTATCTTTGTGAAGCTTATCTCTTTCTAACGACTTTCCAGCTATTGAGTTCTTATCTTATTTATATTATAATCGCCCTGATTGCAAAACCAGACGCCATTGCTTTCGTTCTTTTATTGCTGATGTTTGTCTATTTTTTGGTTTCCATTGCGAAATCGGTTTCCGAAACCTATCTTTCTCTGCAGAAATTATCGATTACCTTGGCACAGAATGCATGCCAGGACTTTGTTTACATTCGATTAGGAGAGCGTTTCATATATCGTAAATTGTTTGAAAGGATTGTTCGGAAACACCATCCGATTAGGTATGAAATTGCCATGGCTCTGATCAAATTAATTCTGGGAGTTTATATTTTGGCAAGTTGTGCCTATTCTTTTCAGAGAATATCCTTCAATATGTCGGCTTACATAAAAATTGGGCTTTTGATATTCACGTCGATGATTCCAAAAATCATAACCGTTTTAAAAGACACGGTTTTAGAATCTCGTTGGAAAACGTTTCCGATCCTGGAAACAATTTATGTCTTTCAAAGAGAAACAAATTTCCCAAACAATGTACAAATATAAAATTAATTTATAAATGATTCATCGCAGTATTCTGCGCATAATATTTTAATTGGCTAATCTTTCAATGTCCTCGAATTGGGTATGACGCTAAACTACATCCGGCAGCAAGGCATCAGATCAGGAGATTGGAAGTTTTGAGGAACGTGGAGCCACGTCTTAATTTCTAGAATTTCTTGAAGAAATCAAACTGTATTGCAAAATATATGTTCAACAAAACTACAACTTAAAACACACATATAACCGCATCTAGTAATAATATCCACACAAAGAGGTATGTGCAGAAAAGCTGGGAATTATCTACCATGTATTAAATTGTGAAAGCAGAATAACATTATATATTATATTATATATATATATATATATATATATATATATATAACTTCAAATTAAATTTCGGTATTAAATCAATCATAAGAATATTGATATCTCATTAAACAAACCAATCAAACAATTAATTAATCAATGTGAATATCCATCCAATTAGGTACGAAATTGCGAAGGCTCTGATCAAATTAACTCTGGGCTTATATTTTGGCAAGTTGTGCCTATTCTTTTCAGAGAATATCCTTCAATATGTCGGCTTACATCAAAATCGGTCTTTTGTTATTCGCGTCGATGATTCCAAAATTCATAACCGTTTTGAAAGACACGGTTTTAGAGTCGCGTTGGAAAGCGTTTCCAATCTTGGAAACAATTTCTCTCCCAACAAGAAACAAATAGTAATTGGCATTCGTAGAATATAAACAGAAAAGTAATTCACAAACCCATCAAGGTAGTCTTCTACAATGGCATTTTCATTGGATAATTTCTAAATGACAAATTCTTCATCTTCTCGATGTTAATCCTAAAAATGAAATTTTGAAACTACACCTTCCTTTCAATAAACATTCTCGCTTGTTTAAATGGTTCAATGGATTTCCTACCTGCCCTAATGATGGCACTGTCAATAAATATTTTCTCTCCAATATATTTTCTTTGTTTTCATCGGCTTAATATAGGTACTTCCACTATTTCGGCATAAACTTTCGATACCTAAAGTTTAAAATGAATTTTTAAAAATGAAAAAAACATTCTTGAAGATTTCATTTTAGCTTTAATTGAAAGCTAAATGATTAAATTTATTATTTTCAGTAAGTAAAATATTCTGGTGTATTTCAGACAGAAATTATATAGATTGGAATGTCAAATTTAATTTCAATTTCTTAAAATTTTCTTAAGAGCGGCCATTTTCTTAATTTTAAGAAATTTGTCAACAACAAAATTATTGATTTTAAAATTCTTTCAAAATATATATATACATATATATATATATATATATATATATATATATATATATATATTTCTGACATGTTATTTGAGTAAAATTAGAAAATTTAAAGTTAAATTAATCTGATTTGAAATAGATATTACTTATTTATAGCATAAAAAAGTAATATACAACCATTTATTTAATAATGATTGGTCCGGCTTATCATAGTTTATTTGAAGCGATAACGAATGGCTGACTGAGTGACGAAGCGATGACAGCTAGTATGGGTGGCTAGATTTGATACAAAAATTTAATTCTTAGTGAACGCGTTTCTTTTTCTGGTTGGTGGTTTACCTAGTAATTTTTACAAATGAATATTTTCTGCAATTACCTCATAATTTATTAACTTTTATTTACCTTTCAAAGATGCTTTATGCAAAAAAAAAAATTAAAATACTATAAAATGTTCTTAAATTAATTTTTCTGTAAAGTGACAATCTTAGATCACGTGACCGTTTCCTAATAATGTCACGTTTAGACTTTCATAGATAAAAATAGGGAACAAATTAAGTAAAAAAAAAAATTATTATTTTAAACATAGAATAGCGTAATAAGGTTTATTAATCTTAACAATTTTGGATTCGTAAATTTCGTTTCCACTTAATTACTATATTACATCCAGGAAATAGCCCAATACAGAATTTTACATGATTTTAAACTATTATCAATTAATATAATTAAATTTTTTTTTAAATAATAAAATTCTTGTAAAAATTCATTATTCATCGGAAAATTTTTTATTTCTTCAGACAATAATATCCTTAATATAACTTATTTACAAAAGCAATTAAAAGCTTTTCTAATTAAATAATGTCATAGTTTTATTGCATTCATTATTTTTCAATTCAGAGCAGATTTTCAGTTAGAATAGTGCAAGTTTGAAAAAAAAGATTAAGCGATTTAGATTCTCCAAGGAGTCCTACTTTTAACGAATACAAAATTCAGGAAATAGAAAGTTGTTTTTTGTTTTTTTGGCGAAATTTCATGAAATTAAGTAAGTGAGCGTAACATATGTAAAAATAAAAAATAAAAATTAGCAAAATTTTCTAAAACAAATTTCAAAAATAATTTCATTCATTTATGAATAAGTCCTGAAAATTTCATTAAAATCGGACAATATTGATTTTTACAAGTCTTTCCAAATTCAACGGAAAAAAAGAGCAAAAAGTCAATGTAATCATTGTGCCACGGCGATGGCGTAAACAAAACAGGATTTTAACTAAAATTTCGAACGTTTTAAAAAGGATTAAAAAATTTCAATAAATGATTAAAAAAATACGGTCTTTCATCTTAATAATAACAAACATTTTGATGATAATACTTTATTTTTATTAGGTTTGTGGCTTTTTTCATTACGCCATGCTGTTTTTCCGCGAAAAAGTGGAGGTACCTAGCTTAATATCAGACTATGAAACGAACTAATGTTGTCCACTACAATTTGAAAGCATCATTAGCTCTGATAACATTCTCAATATATATTTTTGCTTTGATATCTTTTGATTTGTTGGTTTTCAGAGACTTAATATCATACCAAGAACCAGTGTTATCCAACACGTCACAAAGGAATCATTAGACCTGATGACCCTGACAATACATATTTCCTATTCGATATCTACTGATTTCCTTTTTACTTTTATAAGCAATGCGATGGTTCAATATGCAACTGTTAAAAAGACACATTTTGAACTAAATCATTTTCTCTTATGATCAATTTACAATTGCATTTATAAGCAATCAAATAACAGATGAGATTGCACCAAATTATTTTATTCAAAGAACACAGCATTCTTTATAAATTATTATTTGAAACTCCGTCCGTCTAATTTCTTTTCCATAAACACAACATTCCAGATTGTTTTCTACCAGATCCAATTGACTCTGACAACTTCTCAATATAGATTTCCTCACCCATATATTTTTATTTTTTATTTTCACATGCTTAATATTGCATTGTCAAAAGAACCAATATTTTCCAACATGTCTTGGGATGGCATTATTAGTTCTGATGACTCTGACAATATTTACTCCCTCACTGATACCTTCTGATTTCGTTTTCACTTTTATAAGAAATCCGACTGCTAAAAGGTTTAGTGTTAGCTGGCACTTTTTGTACTAAATCATTTTCTCTGATGACCAATTCACAAATGCATTTATAAAGAATCAATTAACAGATGTGATTGTAGGAAATGGTTTTATTCAAAGATCACAGCATTCTTTATACAATCTCACATATTCAAATGCCGACATTCAAAAATGAAATATATCCAGTGAACCATCAGTTGAGAATCTGGATTTATCACAAACACTTATATTCATGGATATCTTCAAACAGTAGAAATGAACTAGACTCCAAGAAGACAAGGTTTGCATTTTCTAGCATTAAGACTTCTGAGTATACAGCAGTTTTCGTTTAACAAAAGGAATTTAATTCCATACCTGGGGAAAATTCTGAATTCTGAAGAAATATATCTTGCATGTTTTTGCAAATAAATACCTCATCAAAATTAATTTGGATCCCATTCAATAATATTTCAGAAATGTTAAATATTGTTTTATTTTGAAGAATTATTTGCGATATATTTTTCAACTCATTTTTCTTATGGAAAAATCCTTTCGAAATCGGCAAATACTTTTGTGGGAAATAAACTGATTAAATAGTCTATGTTTAAGAAAAAAAGCTTTAGAAAATTTACACAAAATGGGTTGAAATAGCAGAGCAGTTCTTCCGAAGGAATCACGGGTAAGTAGTTTGGCCATGGAGTTATAAGAACTTAATTGTTAGTCCCTCATAATCAACAGGAGTGTCATTGACATATCTATGTAGGTATATATGCATTTAAGGATTAATCCAATATTATTTCCTATCACTGTAAAGACCACATTAATGGGAACACATGTTTGAATATCAGGTTCACTTCCTGTCCAAAGACATATTTTTTCTGTCGGACTTCTCATTGACATTATTTTCACTTGATAAAAAAAGAAAAAAAACGTGTGGAAACTCAAATATACATACTTATATGTAATATGAAAAATACATATACAAACAGATAGAAGGTGTGGCCATAAGAATCAACAGTGCATGACGGCTGTCAATTTCACACTACAATACTGCCTTCAGTAACATTTCTTAGTAGTCAGTGTTCATTAAGTGGGTATTTTTCTAGTTACAAATGAGTGCAGAGAGTATTTCTGGTGCACTGCTGATTATTCTGTTGTCTTATATATGATTTGCTACAGCAGCATTGAAAACAGAACCAAAGTTTTAGAGTATTACTTTAACATTTTATACAGTTTGCTTTGATAAATATTTTAGCTATTTTTGTTTTATATTTTTATTAAATGGTATATTGAACTATAGGATGTTTCTATTTCTGTTTGGTGTAAATATAGATATTGCCAAAAACCTCTGACTTTTAATGATATTTTACACTCAAGTTTTACTTCATTGAAATTTTCACATTAGGCAAATTGTTAGATATTGTGCAGCTTATTGACAGAGCGTTTTCTTTGGGTATTTGAAGTGATTGTGTATATAAAGTGAATGTTGATTCATTATCTCATGGAGGTTTTTTTTATTAATAATCTTAATTTAGAGCATAATTTTCTACATTAAACAACTCCATCATAGCTTCCCATGGTTACATCAAATGTTCTTTCTGTGCCATCCATTAACGATGATGTTTTTTTGTCAAACTGTAATGATGTTTGACAATATTTTATAACTATTCTATTAAACAAATAACACTTTTCTAAAAGGTTTCATTAAGATAGAAGAAAAGGGCCATATGATATAATACACTCCAATTTATAGAAGAAAATCCATCACTTGTGTTTCCAAATTTTTGATATAGAGAATAGGAAAATGGTTTTAATATATTCAGCAAATAACAAAATTCTTTTTTTCCAATAAAATATTTGGAATCAAAGTAAAATTGAATTAATACTCTACATGTGTTGTATGTTTGTGTATAGATGTCATATATTTTGTCTTAACCTTCCACACACACAAGTAAACAAATGTTCTATATTTTCATACATGGCCAAATATTTTTCTAAACATTTTCTAGCAAGACTAGATATTCTGACAAAACCTCTGATTCTTCTGAGAGTAAAAGATCCAAATGGTCTTCATGATCCTCTGGTAAAATCTCTCGGAAATCATCCAATACTTTTTTTTCTTCTTTCAGTCTTTCTTTCTTGCTGGAATCATGTTCTAAAAAGCACAAATAGAAATCAATGAAGAGAGAGTTAATTAAAAACAGAATAAATGTACATCATTTCTAACGAGGCTAAAATGAATCCAAAATAAGATTTAACAATTATTATAAGAAGAATAATAAGAATTATTATAATAAGAATAAATAGATTTATTATAATAAGAATAATAAGAATTATTATAATAAGAATAATAAGAATTATTATAAGAAGAATAATAAGAATTATTATAAGAAGAATAAATAGAATTATTATAAGAAGAATAATAAGAATTAGTCTAAACTCAATGTGTTTGATATAGTTGACAAAAATTAAATCAATTCAAACTTTAAGATTCACTAAAGATAAGAAATGAAACTTTTACATTTACTACTTGGCTGTTTTCCACTTCTTCCATTTTCATGTGCAAATGTTTGCTTTATATTAAAATGAACACTTAGCAAATACGACTTTTAAATACTTGTATAATTTTCAAAAAATAAAAATTTGATCAAATTAATAAATGATCAACACAAAAGATTTTACATATAATTATAGTTTATGTTGGAATATTAAATCCTGCATTGTAAATTGATGTCCAGAGTGTGAAATTATTTGTTGCTATTTTTCTGACTAAGGTAATTTATTTTATATTTATATAAAATAAATTAATGATATAATTTATTATACTAAGGTAATTGCTTTTAACACTCACGCACTAATCATACACACACAATTTTATATATATATATATATATGATCAAATGAATGAATATAAATAAATGTACACATGTACACAGAAAAATACATAATATCCTTTGGCATAAGAAAAACAGTGCTCAATGTTAAATAGCAGAGCTATTAAGTATATATTAGTAAAAATACATAGTACTCTACACTGCCAGTACTACTCAGAGTTTCATGCTAATGCAATCTTCAGGTACTTCAGATATAAATATATATATATATATATATATATATTTTATAGTAAAAAAAAGGGAGAACAGTAAGATATGTAATCCAGTGTGTGACGTAGCCTCGATTTCCATTAACCACCTAGGCGTGAGAAAGAGAAATCCCAAATTCTAGACGAAAATTAGTTAGGTATAAAAAGAGAGAAATAGATAAGAATCTACTAATGCTTTCAACTTGCGAGCGAATATGTTCATACCCTCCTCTTCTCTTCACAACTTCTTTCCCTCTTTGCCTACCCTTCCACCCACACACCACGGGTCCATGACTTTGAAGCGACCTGACGCGAAAACGACCTTGTTCCGAAACACCACAGCTATCAGGCGGTTGACCATAAGTGAATTCCAGCCATTCACGTGATTAGGCCATCCTAAGGGCAGATTGAAATTTTGGCCATCACGCAAACAATGCGTGATCTGTGCCCCATCCTCCCGTGTGGCCGGTCAAGGAAGAAGAAAACCCACGTGACTGTCTTTGAGGACAGCAAGAATCGAAAAAAGGGTTTTCATTTTCTGTCCGATCAGTGGCAGACGAACATCGCTGGGCAAGATCGTCCCGATTCCAAAGTGGACTGCCCACTGAAATGAAGAAGACAACGAAGTCTGTCGACTAGAGACGAAAGGGCTACTATGAAAATTGTATCGACCAACGAAATGCCTATACGTGATGCTGTAAAACTTTGAACACTCCCGAAAGGAAAAAATTCTGGAAAATTGTCGGCCGATCAAAATATCGTGATAACCTACGAACTCTCGCTTCGGCGAATCTGAACTTTGTGTGAAAACGCCAACTCGACTTACAGATAAGTTGATTCTTTTGACTTGATCCCCTTTCTTATTTTATATATATATATATGTGTATTCGCTCGCGCCTTCTTTTCTTCTATAGGTCCCTCCCCCGTTGTTAAATGTATTTCTTTTTTTTCACCTGTTTGTATATTGGTAAATAAATGTTTTATTTTGAGAACCATCGTCTTGCATCTGTTCTTCGTTGACTCCCTTGTGTCGCTTTCATTTCTGAGTGAAGACCGAGAAAGGATCCCACGTTTTCTTTTTGAACCCGTGGTTAATCTATATGCTACAAGTTCGTAACAATATATATATATATATTTTATATTAAAAAAAAGGGAGAACAGTAAGATATGTAATCCAGTGTTGTTACTGATATTTTTTATTTTTACAAAACAGTGCTCAGTGTAAATTTACAGAGCATAAATATTATAAATCAACAATTTAAAAATATGGTTTCTTTGCTACACAGGAACTACCATGTTTCAAAAACAGAAAACAAAACTTCAAATTCAATTATATTAAATTAAAAGCATTAGTTCTGTTTCATCCTCAAGCAAATTGTGGAATTCCATTTTTACCCTGATGATCCGTTTAGGTGAAACTAAGGTAGGTTTACCTGGCTCTTTAGGTTTATATTAGGGTTTTCTCTACTTCGTGTATTGAGCACTTTACGTAGTTACATTTACTCATTTTGGAGGGTTTTTTTCTTTGGACTCTGGGCTTGAATTCTGGACGATTGTTTTCGCCTCAATTTCATCTAAGTTCTTTCTTTTTTTATTCATTTTTCCTTGGGTATTGGTTTGTTCAACTACAAGCCAAAATACCTAAGGTGTTTCCAAGCGAGTACCACTATTCATATATATATACATATATATATATATATATATATATATATATATTTTAAACAAAAACAGACCACTTTAAGGTTCCATATAATAAGTTATTTCACCACAGCCCTTTTAAAGGACAGCGGATCATCAGATTTTATTTCCAAATTTTTTTTCCAAATTATTTTGGAAATAAAATCTGATGATCCGCTGTCCTTTAAAAGGGCTGTGGTGAAATAATTTATTATATGGAACCTTAAAGTGGTCTGTTTTTATTTAAATTATTAGCGCTGATTTACATTGAGCTCTCTGGATTTTATCCTCATTGGGTCTCCCCATATGGATTACCTAGTTTTTCGTAAACTAAATAACTATATATATATATATATACACACACACACACACACACACACACACACACATACTGGATATATAATATTAATCTCATGTTAAATAAACTTGTGGCTGAATATCTTGTTGGAATTATGTTTTTCATATTTGTGATAGTTATGTCTCAAGATTCCTGCTGCCAGGTGTTATGATACAGAATGCATGAGCATGACAAAAATGCATAAATGATAATTGTACTGAACGTCATTCCAGACCCCACCATACAGGTCAGAACTTTGACTATCTGACCTGAGTTGAGGTGTTTTGATCCAATAAGTACATGTAATAACAGTAATGGGTAGATTTTGTCTAAATTTCGACTAAAACTGAAAATTATGAAAAATCAAGGAGATAATTAAATTTTGCTTTATAGTGTTTTTGTTAAACAAAAAATAAATCAGAAGAATCCAGAGCATTTCTAGAATTCAAAGATTCAGACGAAATCACTCATACGTCTTGATCTCATAACCAATTCAAATAACAGTTCATCTTCTTACAAGAAATGCACAAGAATACTTCAAAAATGCAATTGGGAAAAAACTGACTCCAGGAGGAATCTCCAGTAGGTAAATGATAATAAACAGAATAGGTGGTCTAGTATTGTGCTGCACCCTCTCTAACCAAGTAAATACAGCAACTCGCCATGGCATCAATTCTGCATATGGTCCGATGATCTTTGGAGAGATGTTGAATCAGGCTGTATTAACAACTGTCCACTATTCCTTGATATTTGTAGGTGGCGGGTGATTTGTGTGAAAAGATAGATCCACCAGATCAAATATTTAAAGCCCAAACAGATTTCAGAGGGGAGAAGACTGCTTACACTAATCGTTGTTTTCAAGCAGTCCACCATTTATGCAGTGACCAGGCTCAACAGTGCTTAACTTTGGCGATTCCCAATCATTTAGGATATGTAGTCAATCACTGGTACCTCCACATTGAGCAGTAAATAGTCTGATAATTCATGTTTCTTTACCCTGAGCAGCCTAGCCAGAGTTCACACTGATGTAACAGATGTCAGAGCAGAACTGATACACATTTTGACATTCCCATGATGTCTAGGTACAGTAGCACCATCTGCCAGTGCAACTACATACAGCTATTGTATTACTTTTGGCATATAAATGTACAGGAACTGGACAGGGCTGATCTGATTGAGGCATAAGTAGGCATCTACACTGTTAGCACCTTTTTACTAGACTATGTATTTGAAAGTAGATGGGGGTATCATTTTCAAACATTACATATACAACAAGTCAAACTGTGCTTACCTGATGTAGGAGAACTGAGAGGAGAATTTAAATCTGGCGGTAAAATTCCATCGTATCTATCCAGTAGGTCAACGGCTTTCAAGACATCATTATCACAATTTTGCAAAGCTGCCTGTGCAAATTGAATATTGTAGCCAATACCAGTAAGCTGAGGCAAATAAAAGATAAAAAAAAAATTTATTAATATTCTGGTCTCATCATTTTCTTATACACTTGTAGTCAGGTAATGTTAAACAAATTCATTGTCAATGCTTTTAGTTATGAACCAAAATGTTTTGTAAATTTCAAAGATTTTGAATTACAATCAGTCATGGCATGCAGAACATTGGTCTTGCATCTTTATCGTTGACTATGAAGCGTCCAGAACAGAGGAATTTGATCCCTGAAACACTGGCAAAGACCTATCAACAATATTTAGTGTTCAGATCTGTTTTGTCTTGGGTTACCTTCTTAAAGAATTACTAAAAATATCCATTGTTGAGGATGACAATTTTCATACTGGATCAATTTCTGTGGCAAGTTGCAACACTTTTACCCACCAAGTGAAAGTTCCACATTCTTTGACAAAATTGACGTCCTTACCTGATCCAAAAGTTCTTGGTTAACATTGGCACCATACAGGAAAGCCAAAGAATCACAGTTTTCTTCCAGAAGCTGCAAAAGAAAATCAATCTCAAATATAAAACTCCAAGAAAAAGAATTTTGGTTCAAAAACATTGATTCTGAAGGGCAACATTTTCTTTTCACAGATTATCCAATTTCAGAAGTTTGATCTTGGCATCAACAGGGATGACATTCATTTTTTTTTTTTCTTCAGGAAATTTCCGAACACCCAGCAAACTTTATTAAGACCAACTTAGTTATTAATTTCACACTGTCAGAAACCTTTATTTGATTTTTCCACCCACCAACTTTTAAGATCTCTATTTATTGCAGACTGAGAAATATGCCAAGCCTGATTAAGAAACACACCCCCTTGTATTAAGAGCCTAAGAGTATGTTGTGAGCCAATCTGACAAATTTGTACTCTTGTTTTTTATACTATAAACAATTCATTTTCAGTGAATTTGTAACGAAAGACCTACCTCAGAATTTGTAACTAAATGACCTACCTCAGAATTCGAAACGAGCGCGAACGTGCCTTGCCTGCAAAGTGATGACAAAAAGAAATATGGCCGCTATTGAAGACAAAATTTATGCACGCCTATCTCGTTCAAAACAAGATAATAATTTGCACACATGCAAATTTTGGCCATATTGGAATAGCATAAAAAGCAGAGTACCAGCAGCACGAGAGAACCAAAGTCATTCGGTGGACAGCGCGCAATAGAGCTGGACGTACGGATTGACAAACGGACAAAGAGGAAGTCGAAGTAGGTGCGGCTGAGCTGGTATCTGTTTCACAACTGCCCAGTGTAATGACTGAGAAAGGGAGCCACGCAATCCATTTCCTTGAGGCGACCAAAGAAGAAGAAAAAATAGCTGGCATGCCAGCGAGCACTTCACAGCACTTTTTGACACCCCCCCCTTCACCATTTTTCTCTACAGAATTCCGTGTTTTTTTTTTTACATTCTATAACAACATTTCTCTCAATAACGCATTGTGTAGGCTGATGGTGATTCTAAATAGTTTTGTTCACTTCATATAGGTTGGATCCACTATTCTACCAAAACATTTCACTAATGGCTACATTGCAATGCATCATTAACATCTGCACCTATTCATGGAGACCATCTATCTCCAAGAATAGTGGTTATTTCAGCTGGATAATGCACCATGTCATCTAGTCTAAGATGCTCAATATTAATTTTAGACATACACCATGGTCATTAGCACTGATCATATATGAGAATGTCACTAACTTGTTTTGAAGAATATCAAGTAGGCCCAATACTCGAGATCATTAAATAAAAATTCACATTTTTTTTTTTTCCTATAAAACATTTCTGGCAAACTGAACATAAAACTAAATTTCTTTTTTCCCCCTTCCTAAAAATTAACAAGAGAATGAGTTTTTTGACAACCCACTACCCCCAAAATTAAACTTAACATTTTCTCTGTGAACATCAGCAATTAGTAAATATAGAACTAGTCTGTCATTCAACTAAACACTGGACTGCTGCATGCTGTCAAAATTCTCTTTCACTAACTCAACTCTCCCTGTATCACTAGAAGTAAAAGAACAAATAAATTTTAATGTATACTTTTCAAAATAAATTGTTATTCAGGATATTTGGCAAAGCTTTTGTTTGTGTTAATAATGTTGCTTCTATCTATAAATATCTTAGAAAAGAAAAGAATCCTTGTTTAATCTTAATTATAGAATTTTGCTAAATCCTTCCAGTCTGTTTTTTGGCAGTTTAAAACATGGACTCGAAACACATTATGGCTTCCATTCCAAGATTTTCTCTCATTATTATATTTTACAATTGTTTACAAGGAAATAGGTTTTTCACATTACAACATGGTAACAGGAATCATTTTCAAGACATCCATTTGGCAAATTACTTGCAATGTCCTACCAAATTTGCCACAATTTCACTAAAACTCAGCTTTATGTTTTTGATGAGAATTGGGAACTTAATTTTTCCAAAACTAATACTCAATAGGGACAAGGAATGGTACATTTAACAGTTTCCATACTCCAAATATTCGGCATTCATTGACTGAAAACTTAATGTTACTGCGAGCTGAAATTCGTAAAATCATCAGTCAAATCAAATGAGACAAAGGAGAACTTGGAAGATGCTTTCTGATGAATGAAGACATGGTCTGTTTAACCTGAACAAAAACATTCACATGATAAATAAATCTTCCTGCAAAGCAAAGTACAAGGAAAAACTTTAAGCAAAACATTTACCTCCAAAGCTGAATTGATGTCGTTGTTTGCCAACTGAAGGCACCTCAATGCTGCTTCCCGCGAATATCCCATCTCGACAAGAGACTTGTAATTTGGAACGGAAACACTAGATTCAAAGAAGAGATAAAAAAGCAGAAACACTTAATCTAATATGCAGGACAAAATCATTGAATATGTCTCCTGCCAAAATGCAACTCATTATAGATTGGTTTTGTCTGGATTTCTGGGAGGAGGAGTTATAATTATTTACACTATATTTGGACTATTGTCCTCATCTTTGTTGTTGTTATCACAACTTTTCGGGTATTGTGAAAAAAACTATGGTGCCTTCCTTTATGAATTTAGTATCAACATTTGATCCGAGAATTCGAGAGGATTAAAATAAAAATAAATAAACATAATATTTCCAGATTATATATATATATATATATATATATATATGAGGAGGCACCGTGGAGTAATGGATAACGGCTTGGATTGAGGAATCGGAGAGCCGAGTTCGAATTCCAGTTGAATCCATTACATTCACTTACTTGCTAACACCCTTGGGGAGGGTGTGAATCCTCTGCTTCTCCCTCCAACTATGGGTAAATAGCAGGACAGACTGGGTTCTATAGCCTTGGACGGCAACTGGTCTAGGAGAAGGACAACTCTGAATTCAAAACCTATGGAGGATCATTTGGGGACCTTGTGGCATCCGTTGCACCAGGTCTCTGTATTCGTCCCTCCAAAAAGTGTGGATGGCCCTGCACAAAGCCTTCACCACTATAATCAAATCCTGTGTGGGTGTCGGGCTTTCAGTTTCTGGGAACTGATCTGTCTGGCCCTCATATGTCGAGTTCGACGGGAGAGTCCATCATATATATATATATATAGACACACACACACACACACAAGGGTAAGTCAAAAACTATCTGCACTTTCACCATAACATAGCTTTAGGTTTGTTCACAATGCCTTCTGCACATATATGCTTATAGTCATGGTCATGTGATCAAAGTTTGAGCTTGATTGCACCAGTTTTCTTGCTGTTGTTACACATACATTATATATATATATATATATATATACATATATATAAAGAAGAAATATAGTTTTACGGTGTGGCATATTTATGGGATAAAGTACTCAATATCAGAGATAGAGCATATGTAAATATTTATATATATATATATATATATATATATATATAATTCTTCATTCAAAAATACGCTTTTAAGTAGGCGCCCGAGGGGGTCGTCAGTGATGTTTTGACTTGGTTCATCAGGGAGTTTCGGGTCTTTCAACATCATACTCCCCATCACCAAATCAACACAATCAGGGGAGATCTAATCCTGATTCCCCCTCACTTTTAAAACGCTAACAGCTACTCTGGCCTTTTTAAAGAATTCTACGAAGAAAGACCACGTATTCCGCACATCCGATTGGCTGTTTGTACAACCAATCAGCTGCGCGAACTATTTTTAAATGGCCGGCAGTGGTGATTAGCTTTTTTTTTTTCTTTGGTGGATAGCAGCTTCAATGGATAACCGAGGAGGTAATCTTAATATTCCTAAGTTTAATCCCTTCCCTAAGTGTTGCATCGTTTAAATATTGCCGGTTGTATTTTATTTGTTTTTTTTGGGGGGGGGGGATTAAACTCAACCCTATTATTACATTTTATCGTTTAGCCCGATTCTTAAAATTTGTTACAGGTTAACTTTAACTGGATTGGATTTATTCGCTATATTTAAATAATTGTCCATGAACATAGTCTATTTCTTTACACACAATAATAAAATTAAAAAGAAAATCGATAAAGTAAAGTAAGCAACATAATATTCCTTACCATTAATTTAAAACTATTTACAAATTTAAGGTCGTTTAAATACAGTAGACTACGAAATGCTCCTGGAATATAATAAGTATTGTACTTCACATTATAAAACCACACACACACATGTATACATATATGAATCGCTTAAAAGTAAACCCTATAAACTAATAATATAGAATAGAAATAATATACAAACAATTTAAAACAAAAATCGAGAGAAAAAAAAACTCTATAAATACATATAAATATATATATATATATATATATATGCAAAAACCATTGTATATATAAATATATATATATATATATTCAAAAACCATTGTATATATATATATATATATATATATATATATTTGCAAAAACCATTGTAAATATATATATATGCAAAAACCATTGTAAATATATATATATGCAAAAACCATTGTAAATATATATATATATATATATATATATATATATATATATATATATATATAAAGGGGTTGGACAAAATAATTGGAACAGGTGCAAATTCGACTCCTATATTTCAAGGTCCTATTATATTAAGAACTTTAACTAAAACTTCATAATTGCAGGTTATATCTATTGTAAATACATTTATTTATCTAATTTACTGTCTTTGTCGTATTTTTAGAATTTAGTAAAATTTAAGCTAAATGCGTGACCTCTCCGAGTTCGAAAAAGGGTAATTTGTTGGAGCGCACATGGCAGGAGCCTCAATCACTAAGGTTGCTGAACTCTTTGGTTTTTCAAGAGCTACCATATCAAGAAATATGACGCAATTCGAGAAACAGTTTAAAACCTCTAGCAACCGTAACAATTTGGGCCGAACTTGCAAACTTACTGACAGAGACTGACATGCATTAAAACACAATGTGTCAAAAAAATCATCGAAGTACTGCGGCCAAAGTGACTGCCAAGTTGAATAATCATCTGATTAGTCCAGTTTCTACTAAAACTGGTCGTCGTGAGCTCCATGGAAGAGCTGCTATAAAGAAACCTCTTCTCTCCACTCGCAACATTCGGAAGAGGTTGAAGTGGTGCAGAGATCGCAATGCCTGGTCTGCAGACCAATGGAAGCAAGTCATATTCTCAGACAAGTCCAGTTTTTCTCTTTTCCCAACTTCAGGGTGAGTTTATATGTGTGGAGGCAGCCCAAAGAAGCTTACAACCCTGACTGTCTTCTTCCAACAGTGAAGCATGGAGGTGGATCAGTAATAGTTTGGGCCGCCATATCATGGAAAGGTCTTGGTTCAATAGTTACACTCATGATAGAATCAACTGCAAAAATTACCTGAACATTTTTGGAGATCATGTTCATTCAATGGCCCAGACTTTATTCCCTGATGGTGACTGTATCTTCCAAGACGATAATGCTCCAATACATACCACCTGATTGGTTAAGAATTAGTATGAAGAGCATGAAAGTGAGCTAGAACACATGGAGTGGCCTCCCCAATCTTCAGATATCAATATTATTGAAAATTTGTGGTGCATTTTGGAGCGACAAGTTAGGACCTGCTATCCTCCACCATCGTGTCTTAAAGAGCTGGAGCAAGTGTTTATGAAAGAATGGCTGAAAATTCTTCTGGATGAAGTTAGGAAGCTGTATGATTCCATTCCTAGAAGTATTAAAGCTGTATGTGAGGCTAAAGGAGAACCAACTCCATATTAAATAAATTTTCTTTGAATTTAACAATTGTCCAATCCCTGTATATATACATATATATACAAAAACCATTGTAAATATTTATTTATATATATATATATGAAAAAACCATTGTAAATATTTATATATATATATATATATATGCAAAAACCATTGTAAATATTTATATATATATATATATATATATATATATATGCAAAAACCATTGTAAATATTTATATATATATATATATATATATGCAAAAACCATTGTAAATATTTATATATATATATATATATGCAAAAACCATTATATATATATATATATATATATATATATATATATATATATATATATATATATATATGCAAAAACCATTGTAAATATTTATATGCATGTTGTTTGTATTTATTGACACCTCCCCTCACTGCTTGGGAAGAGGAGGAAAAGGAGTGCACTCATCCATCTGTTTAAGTCGGTGTTGGTTCAAATCCATATGGGAATAACTTTAAAAACGTCCTCCTTCCCAAATTCATGCAGATGCATGCTGGGGTTTAATCCTAAGCAATAAACTACTTCTCAGACTCATCCGTCATGTTTTATTCTTTCTTTATCTTGTAGCCAGAATGCTATGATAATATGACTGTATCCCTTTTTACATTTGAACCCCATTCTTAATGTGTGAACCTTTTGCTTTATTACTGCACATTGCCCAATTTGTCTTGCATATATATTGTTTGCCTCATATTATTTTGCCGTGTTCTTTTCTTTCTTTTATTATTGTTTATTGGAAACTTTGTCAATTCCGTTTGTTGGCCATTTTTGCCAATTACATTTAATCATGGCCAATTACTCGACACAAACAAATTGCTTAGCCTGAATTTCTAATTCTGAGTCCAAATGGTCAAGGGAGGTAAATGATAGAAGGAGGATTAGAATTAGTGAAATATGCCAATTGAAATGACAGGTATTTGTGCTGTGTCCTGTGTTCAAATAAGCTAAGCATGAGAGAACAGTTGTCCTTTTCTCTGTCAACCATCGCAAGACATGGCATGCACAAGAAGTGAATGAGTCTCAGTGCAAAGTAAACGCAAGCGGCAGAGCATGTGCTGCCTCCTTTTTTCAAATTGATAACTGTTATCATTTCTACAGAAATAAAATACCAATCTAATAAAGGAGGAATTTGCCAGATGTGTTTTCTAAAATTTCCGTTCTGTTTTGTATTTCTAATTTGAAAATGAACTCTAAAAATTGTATCTTTTTTCTGCATCTGTTGGAAATACCATTTGAATGTTTTGTTTTCATATTTTAAATGCAAAAAAACAAAAAATAAACATTTGAATGTTTGCTGCAAATATCAAATGGCATCTCTGAGCAGATAAAATTTTTGATTAATGGAGGGCCACTAGCCAACATAAAGTAGAAATGGTAAGGTTATATTTTCTCTTGAAAAATACAGGACAAATGATTGATTGGCAATGGACCATGACAAAAGACATGAGGGTAACGGAAAGGAATTATGACACCCCCTCCCACTTAGAATAATTGTTGTTAAATTTTATGTAATGTTACTTTATGAGGATTAATTTTGGTTCTGGCAACAAACAAATAGTTGCTAAAATCAGGATATGCCTCCGATTGGTTGAAAGTCAAAACTTTTCAAAGTGGATTCCCTTTTCATGAGCATGTATAATGCAACAAAACAAAGGAAAAGAGACAGTCAGAGGCGACCACACAGAGGTCAGTCGAAGCAGTCATGCTGCCAGAGAATAAGTTGCCCTGTGGTGTACAGCAGTAAAGCTCAAAGGCCAGAAAGAGAAAGCAATTGCTTAAGGTTCTGTTTTTCTTCACTTATTTCTGGAGTCCGGTTTCATTTCAGTAAAAAGAACAAGAAAAATTGGCAAATTAATTGACTACATCACGTCTGCATATTTGCTTCCCAACTAGTGTAACCCGGATATAAGAGAAACCCTGATATAAGAGAGATTATATCTGGTCCCAAATTAGAGCCTGTGTTAATGTATATATAATAGACCAAAACCGGATATAAGAGACTTCTTCTCCGGTCCCGACAACTCCTATATCCAGGTTACACTGTACATAGTTTTTTTTTTTTATTAATGTGTGCATTTCAAAAATAAGCCTTATCAAGCAGATCTTCAAGTATGGCTGATTGACAGCACCAATAATGACCACACCATCAACAGGAGATGTTTTGAGTACCAACATGAAGAACGTCTTTTCCCCCATAACAAAAAAAAGCTACTGCAACTTACGGATCTCCATCTTCAGTTTTTCCAAGTTGGTGGCAAAGTTTTCGCTTTTTATGATCCACCGCCATTTCTTTTTTGATCTTTTTCTTTTCCTGTGCAGAAAAGAAAACAAAAAAAACATGAACAGCAAAGGGCATTTAGTAGATCACTAACAGTAGTGGATTTTTTTTTTGAGTTTTTTTTTTAACAGTAATAATGGCCTGTGACTATCACCCAGGATTAGTAAGTAATACACAGAAAACAAAAACTAAAGCAACCCCCTACCCCCACCAATACACACACACTATATACAATGATGGATGAAGCCAACCCTAGGGGAAGTTGAATAGAACTTCTTGTCAACCTCCCTGCCACCAGCTGAGAGGAACCCAGACAAGGCTATGCTGAAGGGCAGATTTCTTATCTGGGGAAGTAAACACCCAACTCCATGTATGTGGAGTCTACGGGGAATTTTTGCCAGAGTGTACGTGCTCAGAATGCCCCGCCCTTGTGGGGAGGCTTTGGGTAAATACTGAAGCCAACCCTACCAGCATTGACAGGAAATGTAACTGATACGATAAGCAAAAGTGCTTGCTCATAGGGGGTTGAGGGGGCTTACTTTGAGAGAAAAAAAGATTTGTCTACCAGGCTGTTATTCAGTGTGGAAGCAAGAAGTTCTAGACTAGAGCTGCTGAAGGAGAATGAAAAAAGTGTTTTATAACCATAAAATGTACATAAGCAATGCCAGATACAAAAACGCCACTACTCTCTCTACATATTACTAGCACAAAAAAGACAAAGGAAAACCAGACCCCACAGTAGAGAGGGAAATCATCAAGTAAGAACAGGTGCGAACTGGTAAGGGCAAATAGATATAACCTCTGCCTGAGCAAAAGACTAGTTATCCTGGAAAGCATGGGAGATGATAGAAGGCGCAATAAAAAGGTAGGAGTTAGTAGCATCCTTCAAGCATGTTAACAAGTTTCTTATGAGAAATGTTGGTGTCAGGTGAAAATATAACTTCCACCTGCCTCCTCTGCAAGGCTAGTCATCTAGGAATCATATACAGCATGTCTTACCATATTTTGTATCCAGCTCTCACTTTTCTCACCCTTCTGCTACCATCAATACTATGATTATTTATTATCTATTTTTTCTTATATAAAACCAGCAGTGTGGCAACTCTGTTCTGAATCAGTGACTTATTGCCACTTTCTCTGTCTGATGATTGTGTGACTAAAATTTACCAACATTGCAAGATCATATTAATTCTTTTAAGACTAGGTCGTACCAAGATATCTTATCCTTCACCAATGGTACTTATCAAAATAGTACATTTCTTTCTAAATATTTTTAGAATTTAAAAGAAGCTAACAAAACTCCTACGGTAAAATGGAAAATTTTAAAAAGAGCTAGAACATGTAGATCTTTAAGTGAACCTTGTTTTTTATGCTTACATGAGAAACTAGAAATTATCAGACTTTCAGATAAAAAATTCTTATTAAACCAAAGAAGTGAATTAACTGTAAATTGTAGACATGGCATTGGTTAAACTGTGAATTTCATAATGCTTTTTCTTATCGTAATAATTAGTACATGAACTCCAGTGCACCTTATATGACTTACTATTCTATTTGTAACATTAATTTAGATTTAATATAGCACTGTATTGATGTCTACTTAGTATTATTAACATCTTATATGGATGTACACATGTTTAGTTAGTATTATTAACATCTTATATTGATTAGTTAGTATTATTAACATCTTATATTGATTAGTTAGTATTATTAACATCTTATATTGATTAGTTAGTATTATTAACATCTTATATGGATGCTCTTTACTTAATGGTTGCAGATTCATTTGCCAAAGTAGTTTTGTATTTATTATCTGATTTCCGTTTTTAAACTGTTCAGTTAATTACCACTTTAATAGAGTCCTTTTAATTATCAACTACAAAATTTTATATAGGAAGCTGACCAAGCATATAACTAGTTAACAGTATGTTGATAACCTCTGTACCACTTCCCATTTAAATCCATGTGAAAGTTGAACATCATACTTCTATATAGCTTATAAAATAATGTCCCGAATCAAATTGTGTAGGACTTATATGCAGACATCATTTTTCAGTTGGTTTGAATTTAGTGATGGTCACATTTGATTGGTTAATCAGGGTAAAACCTACAGAGGAGGCACTCCCAGTAGTCAGGGACATACTGGCCTCAGACTCCTCCCTAGGAGAATGGACCAGTATACCAATAGATAACCTGATGGAGATGCTGACTTTCTGTATGCTACAACATAATTTGGAACTTCAGACATATATCGATAGGATGAGGGCTTAGCAATGGGCTCACCATTATCACCAGCAATGGTAAACCTATATATGGAATACTTTGAGGAAATGGCATTAGAATCAATACCACTAAGGCCAACCCTATGGCTGAGATATGTAGATGACACCTTCATACTCTGGCCACACCAAAGGACGTCCAGCTACTACTGGACCATGT
>OZ038506.1:14442277-14497277 GCA_964036315.1 Acanthosepion esculentum | reverse complement strand
ACATTCCAAACTGAAATTGTGTGTTCAATAAAATCCAATCCCTATCCGTCCAACTATAATGCAAAAATATAACAAAAATACTTACTGTTTTTTTGTTTTCTATGTGGTTGATGGCTTCTTGAACATTGCCTCCACTAGCACGAAGACCAAGCCGTGCTTCCTTGTCTTTGTAACCCATTGACATCACTACCATAAATAGAAAATAGAAATAATTTTAAAAACCCATTTTTCCAATTAATAAGCACTCTCATCTCAACAATTTTAGATTCAAAATATTAATCATGATACAGTTATAATTGCATTTTTGTGTTTTAAATGATTTCACCCCAAGCAAATGTCGAGACATCGAAAGCAACTCAAGCTTCGCCATTCTTATTTAAAGCTTGATAGACACTTTCAGTAATAATCATTAATACATCAGCAGTTGACCTAGACAAGTAAAAGCCATATTTCTTATCTGATAGAAGATCCTGTGATATGAGCTGCTTAACCACAGTTAATTAGAGCTTCTAGTACTTTACCATAAAGAGGCAGAAGGCTGATAGAAGAATCAGAGGTCTTAATCTGGAACTACAGAAGAGGATTACCAATAGGCTAGAAAGCTAGAAGCAGCAAGGCATTTTTTGTAGAATTTAGAGAGAACAGGAGCCAGTTCAAGTGCACATTTCTTAAGGACTATTGCAGGGATACCAAGACCACATGCTTTGTGAGGAACCACTTTAGAGATTATAACAGAAACCATAGACAGAGTTATATGCATATCACTCAATAGAGACTCAGTTCAAAGTGGAAAGTCAGGCAAAGATAGCCCCAGATTAGTCAAGAGTAGAATTTGAAGAGAATTTACAAGCAAAACATTCTGCTTTATCAACAGATGTTAAAACCTCAAATTAAGTGAAAAGAAGAGTTTCCATGAGTTTATAATGATTTTCTAAGCATAGCTTAGATGTGGCACAAGGCTGAAATTATGAGCACCCAGTGAGAATTGAACTCACTATTCAGTCATAATTGATATAGCAAGACAAGCTTGCTAATCAGTGCACAACATCTAAATGTTTATTTCCATGATTTTATGCATGTCTGGCAATACTTATCTCCTTTTTATTATTGCAATTTTCCTGAGGTAATTAAATGAACAATTCTTACATCAGTTTACAGCTGAGAAATGACTGGGCCCTTCTTCCCCTCAAGGAATGTTCAGGTAAATGTCATTCCTGCACAGAATGTATCTACCTACCCACCAATATGCAATACATAAAGTCACCTCCGTTGCCAAATGTTAACATCAAACCTCCAGAATCTTCATAACACGCTGAAGTAAAACAAATTACTTTATATTTACAAATTAATCAGGGATTTAAGCTTTAAATGTTTGAAAATTTTTTTTTACATTTCAACAAAAAAGACTCAATTTAACAAAACCCTGAAACCAATGAATACAGTCTCATATTTTTGCAATTGAACTTTAATAGAAATTACCAATTCTTATCAGGGAACCAACCTTCAGTTAACCAGAGCCAGCACTAAGAAGCCATAAGTATTAGACAAAGTATGAGGGCTGGGTTACACACATGAATAGATCAAACTTTGATACAGGGCATTCCTTCTCTACTACATGTTGATTTCATACTTTCCTAATGTGGAGGCAACATACCATCCTTTTATAATGAATTAGATTTTTTAAAAAAACAAGATGTTATTCTTTTTGTAATAACCACCAATATTTTCATGACTAAGTTTTACTCCAAAAAAATGTTTAAGTCACAAATTTTTACATTTCCATAAAGATTAATTGCCAATGCATCTCCACTGAAAAAAAAAGTTTTACAAAGATTCCAACACAACATAAATGGGATTGTCTAAAACTTTATTTTAAAAATAGAATATCAGTTTTCTGTAAAAAAATTTTAGGTGTTGAAATATTTAACCTTTTTTATGAGATCCTTTTCTCAGTTTTATCTTTCTAGAAACATCAAAAAAATAGAAACTAGAAATTTTATTTTAATTACTAACCATGGATTTTTGGTTACACTATTCAGACTATTGTCCTCATCTTTGTTGCCATATTTATTATAACGTTTCGGCCATTGTATGCTCCAGCCTTCTTTAGGTGGTTGGAATGTCAAACTGAACCCTTTATTTCGCTCACTGGGGTAGACTGTTCTAGTTCCACATGCCACGTCTAATGGATGTCAGTTATCAGTTATCTCCTGTTAATTCCCCTCTCCAAGTTCTGTACCACCTTAACCAGGTATTGAACCTTTATCTGATCTAAGTAACGCCTTTATCCACTGTGCCATGTGTCCTTGTGGATAAAGGCATTAGTTAAGTTAATGCTTATATTAAGTCTGTTAGCAAAGAGAATTCGCCATTAATTACATTAATATTACTAATTGATTCATTGTATGATTACCTATTTATAATATATATATATTTTGAATTTGTAAGTCTGATGAATTGGATCATTATTACAATTCCAATGTAATAAATTATAACCAGGGAATATTAGTGTTTGAGCCTTTTATATTATATTCTTACTCTGTCCTGGACATTGAGTTCTACCTGGATTCTATCCTCTTTGAAATTTTTCATATATATATATATATATATATATATATATATATATATATATATATATGTATGTATGTGTGCATGTATGTATGTGTGTGTGCGATGCATCTTTGCCTTGTTTTTCTGTGCAGTGGCCATAAGAGGAATCAAATGTTTGGGAGAAGGTCCAGTTTTCTCCTTCAAGTATTATAGCAAACATCCCTTGTTGATGCACATGTGAATGTCACATTCATATTCCTCCCCAAACTGTTTGCACATGAGACATTCAAAATCCTTATTCCCTCACTTCTCATGTTCCCAATTATTTCCATGTTGTAATAGGAATTTTTCCTTTGTCATCAAAATTGACACTAGGATCAGTTTCATCAACCCAAATGACTGCACATTTCTTCCTTAGTAAAAGACACTGTACAAAACTCATTGATTTGGACATCACACAATGCTTTAATGGTATTAATTCCAAAAAGATGTTTTCTATCTCTTACTAAAAATTTAATCTTTTTTTTTTTCTGAATCTGCCTTATATACACCACGGCTGATACTTTCTATGCCATAGAACGTGAATTTTCCTATTAAAATTCAGTATCAACAACACAGCTGACAAACTGACTTACCCACAACTGAGCAGTAACATCCAGAATCCACCAATTCATCCAAGCATAGTGTTCCATCAATGTTCACCTCAATTTCAGGTAATACCACATTTACATTTTGACTTAAGAGAAAACTGGCACTGATGTCTTTTTTCCTTCCCTCTATTCCATTTCTCTGGTGAAACGTGACTTAATCTTTAGCAACAATGACATTGTATGACTTTCTTTGCTCTCCATTTACCATTGCTTTTCATTCCTCCTTGTTGAAGCAAGAAAGCTCTCACTATATGATTAGATTCCAGACACTTGGATCACATAAACTCAACAGTTTTCTGCCAGTGTTGGTTCTGTCATTTATAATTTAAAAAACAGTCAAATAAACAGTGATTTTTAATTTACCAAATGTTTCCTCCAAGTAACGTAATAACTGTCCCTTGTCAATCCACAAGCCATTCACTTTATATTCCTTGTTTGCATGGACATGGGTGACACAATTTCTATCAAAATTCAAAATCCTTATTCTTTCATTTCTCATGATCCCAGTTATCTGACCATTAAAATACTGTGATCGGAATATTTCACTTGTCATGAAACTGATACCAGAATCAGATTCATCATTCCAAATAGCCACACACAGGTAATTATTTCACCTGAAGATGCAGTGAACCCAACTGATTCATCCAGACATGTAGCAATGAAAGTCATTTTCCTCGTCAGATGAAACACCCATGTGCTGAACGTATTCTCTGCTGAAAATAAAAATGTGATTTATGTCTCAAGATTTGTTGATTAAGATATCAGTAGGGTAATGTAAATTTTGCCTCTCACTAATTAACAGACATCTCAAGTGCTGACAAATTGCTTGCTGGCATAATTGGCGACTGTCCATGTGTTGGCAATAGTTTGGCAATCATTGGTGCACAAGTGACAGTTTGGTGACTTTCGGTGACCTTGCATGGACTTTTCAAATTACAGGATGCCATCTAATATCTTAATGACATTAATTCCAAGAAATATGTGAAAATCATAACAGTTTACCAAGGTTCATACTGCCAACTCCACAGCACTTAACCCTTTGAGCCCTGCATTCCTGAACAATTTTAACCCATCTGCCTGAGCTCCTGAGTCAAAATTCAAAATGTTTCATGGTAGATATAATAATAGTTACAAGTGTTTACCCACTGTTCAATCAGTGACTGGGCATTACATTATTTTTCTCCACCACCGGTAAAGAGTAGTGGTCAGGGCTCAAAGGGTTAAGATCTTTGGTTCCTTCTCTTCATGCATGGTAACATCATGACATACATGCCACTAACACTCTTTCTGAGACACTATGCCTTCATCTAGTCAAATTAAAAAAAAAAAAAGTTTGAAATATTGTTTATCAAAAAGACTTTTTTCCTTCTTTATATTCTGTTTGAAAATGTCTTACCTTGTTGCAATGCTTCATCATTGATGTTGACCTTTTTTAATTCTGACTCAGCCTGAAATATAAACTCAATTGAATTAGTTGTGAAAAAAAAAATTGGCCAACCTATGGGTTTCTATAAGTGCTCAATAACTATGGCCTTGTGCCAAAGTAAAAACAAATTAATTACTTTAGGGGTGCGGCTTTGGAGTAAAATTGGTTTGTTTTGAATAAACCACAAAAAAGTTCGAGTTAGGATGCAAATCAGATTCAGGGAGTTTGCATATTTGCCTTTTTTAAAACCAATGTTTTTGATCTAAATAAAAAAAAAATAAAAAGTAGACAATTTTGAATGCTGATTTTTAAGACAAGCAAATCTACACAATCTTCCTACATCCACATCTACTCCCATTTTGGTCTTAAGTCTTTTTAATTCAATATCAATAAACAGTGACTAACATCTACACACTGAAGAATGATTTTTCACACCTGCAGCAAAATCATAAGTAACGTCAATCAGTAAATCAAATTTTAATCAAGCAAAATTACTTTTAATACTTTGACAATTTTAGTCCCCTTCTTATAATCAGTTCTTGACTCTTCAACGATAAAAAATTCTGGGTTAAGATTCCAAGTCTTGGGGGTGGGAAACAATGTTATCTGAAAGTATGTAATGATAGTCATTGTTCCATGAATTGTATACGTGTTCGGTATATGCAATATAAAATTAGTACAAGTGTTGGTTTGAAAAAGAAATTTAAATAAAAATAATTTTCTAATATCAACATCAAAATCTGTCTATATTTCTGAGATGAGGTATTATGTACACTATTTACATTATTCGAACTATTGTCCTCATCTTTGTCGCCATATTTATTACAACATTTCGGCTGTTGTACGCTCCGGCCTTCATCAGGTGGTTGGAATGTCAAACTGAACCCTTTATTTCGCTCACTGGGGTAGACTGTTCTAGTTTCACGTGCCATGTTTAATGGATTCCAGTTACCAGTTATTTCCTGTTAATTCCCCTCTGAAAGTTCTGCACTGCCTTAACCGGGTACTGAACTCACACTCTTTGGGTCCTGTCACTGGATCTAACTAACGCCTTTATCCACTGTGCCATGTGTCCTTGAGGACAAATAAAGGGTTCAGTTCAACATTCCAACCACCTGAAGAAGGCCGGAGTGTACAACGGCCGAAACGCTGTAATAAATATGGTGACAAAGATGAGGACAATAGTTCAAATAATGTAAATAGTGTATCAACATCAAAAGATGACAAATCTGTGAATTGTTTCAGTTATAAAAGTGAGCATATAGAAAAAAAAAAGATAAGGATGTTAGTGTAATTAATTAGTGGCATCAAGAGAAAGGTGAACATCTCAGAGATGAGATGCAGGTGAGATATAAAATCAAATTCCTATTTTATGATGATCAAAGTGACATGATCAAATTTATCAGAAAAGAGAAAGATTGGTTTACAGCCATGTCAAGTTGAAACACCAGTTCACATCTGATCACCAAAGTTATGCAATGTTTAGTTTGATCAGTATTCAGATAGGTGACCACTGGGTGAAATACCAGATGCTATAAGCAGCGACAGGCCTAGCAAGTGGGCAATGGATACAATCTTGCTACTTATAGTAATAGAAGACCTTGATATGTGGAGATATTTCTAGGTTGCAAGATCTACCTGATGTTGATTGAGGCGTGTGAGAGGAAAAAGACTGAGACATTTAAAGAATTTCACAATGTATGTATTCTTACCATTTTAATAAATGTTTTGGCCAATTCTTGTTTATTCATGTGAAATGCTACAACACCCTGCAGAAGATGAAGTCGCATAAACAGAGCCAATTCTTTTCCTGACGAACCCTGCAAGTAAAAGGAAAAATAAGAAAAAAAAAATCATTTTTCACAAGTTTCATTCACACTAATTTCCCACCCTACAAAATGATCATCATCCCAAAGCTGTGTGTATGCGTGTTCAACTTTCAGCAGTTAATTTTTCTTTTGTTTATGTACAAGAGAACTTATATGTTTTGGGTCCAATCCATCGTCATATGGCCATGTCTGGCTTTAATGTAATTAAATACTTTAATATAATCAAATACTTGAATGACAGACAAAACAAAATACACTCATACCACTTGACTTCTCAAAATCTGGAGTGCCTTTTTCATATACTACAATTTTTTGGCAACACATTTTGACGCATGTTAAAATACTCACAGTATTTAGTGTTGTTGAAGTTATCGCTAACAATTTTTGTTGAGATTTACAAGTTCTACATTTCACTCAATTTTACAAACCAATCGTTTTTTTTTAAATTTCCATTAAATTTTTTTAAAAATTAATGGAAATTTATTGTACTAAGTAAGCTATGCACCCTATTAAATCTAACTATACCTTGTACCCACTTACCTTTTCACACCTCCCCCAAGATTTGGTTTTGATCAGTCAATATATGGATATTTTAGGTGGTGTGATGGATGGACTAATGGAAGTTACAGATTTTTATATATAGAATCCTATTGATTAAGCAATCTGGATTAGTAAAGAAAGAAATCACATGATATGATCATATTTTGTTTTGGCTTCCGTAGGGCAACCAATTTACAATGAATTTAAATAGCAAACTGGATAACCTATTAACTTTTATAATATATATATATATATATATATATATATATATATATAGAGAGAGAGAGAGAGAGAGAGAGAGAGGCTTGTTGTAGTAATGGATTGAGGAATCAGAGAGAGCCGAGTTCAAATTCCAGTCAAATTCATTACATTCACTTATATGTTAATATCCTTAGGAAAGGTTATGAAGGCATTCCTTCTCCCACCAGATATGGGTAACTAGCAGGACAGGCTGGGTCCTATAGCCTTAAGTGGCAACTGGTCTAGGAGAAGGAAAAC
This sequence comes from Acanthosepion esculentum, assembly GCA_964036315.1. NCBI lineage: Eukaryota > Metazoa > Mollusca > Cephalopoda > Sepiida > Sepiidae > Acanthosepion > Acanthosepion esculentum. The sequence continues at coordinate 14,489,784 of OZ038506.1, read as the reverse complement.
TCTGAATTCAAATCAGCCTGACCCGAAGGCAGGTAATAACTCAGTACTATCTGGAATTATCTAGCATCCCCTGCAGCCTGCTTTCTCGCCCCAGCCATCACACACTTGTGTGCACTGGGAGGTGAGGATTGCTTTGGCTTAGCGCAAACCATTGAAATCATACCGATGGACTCCTTTTAATTTAAATATTATATTTGTGGAATGTTTAATCTAGAGTAATATTAAAAAAAATGTTTATTTCTGGTTGCAGTGCCGATTGTACAACTCCACCAAGGTTTGTATGAATGTGGGAATTTGCCATCTTTTGAGGACTTATGTGTAGATCAGGAAACTCCAGGATTTAGGAATTTATGAATCAGATTTATAAATTTTAGTGTTCGGAAAATGAAATAGGAACGGGAAGTAATTAGGAATTTAAAATCCCAACACACGTTAGTGCAGCTTCAACACTTTGAGCCCTGACCACCACTTTACTGGTGGTAGAGAAAAATGACTTAATGCCCAGACACCAGTTGAATGGTGGGTAAACACATGTAACTATTTTTATATCTACCATGAAACATTACATACTAATTATTTGTGAATTTTGACTCAGGAGCTCAAGCAGAAGAGTTAAAATTGTTCATGAACGCAGGGCTCAAAGGGTTAAAGCCATCTAAATTACAAGTTAATTAACCTGCATTTTTAAGAGCACTGGTAAAATCTGATTGATTATGAAATTAATTTAATGTGACAAAATGTCTTAATAATGACATTTTTCATTAACTTTACAATACAAACAATTACATATTTTGTCTATTTACAAAGGACGGTAAAATTAAAAATTTAACTTTTTTTAACAAGCGTGAAAGAACAAAAATTATTCGTAAAAATAAATTTCATAATCATTAAAGTTCACTGTTTTTTTGGTTTTTAGTGAGTTTTACAATTTAAAACTGTTCTCCTCAACTGCGGAAATGTAGGAGAAAATGATATTGTGTTGTTCTCTTTTACATTTTTATGGTTTATTTTAAAGAACAGATGTAAAAATTTACTAAATTTACTTGTGACATTAACTTCATGTGATAAAATTCTTAATAAATAACATTTTCATTAATTTCACAGTGCAAAGAGTTACATTTTTACCTTCTATTTACAAAGGACAGTAAAATTCAACTTATTTTTAAAATACCTTAGATGAACACAAATTATTCATTAAAAAACGAAATTTTATAATCAATATCGTCACTGTTTATGAGGAACAACATCACAAAGGAGTTTCATTAAATTAAATTTGTGGTAAAATTTTTAATAAAGACATTTTGTTGATTTCTCACCAAAATATTGTTTTTTCATAATGAAAATAAAATTAAAATACTGCAATCTCAAAGAAAAGAAAATGGATGAATCATACACATAATTTGGATTCTTAAATAATAGATGTAAATTAATTAAATAGTAAAAGGTAAATATTTCTATTTAAAAAGACTAAATTGCTTAAGGTGATACCACCAGTTAACATCCACTATCATGTGTTAAACTGATAATCAGTGGGTCCCCAATCAAACAAAGTCAGCTGTTCTTTCATTAGATAGTGAGACTGACCCAATGTCCATCTGCATTTTAAAAATTTCATACACAAGTATTGATTGAAATCATAAGTCACAATTAAGCATTGCAATGGTTTCTTGTGAAGGTCAGTCAACAACTCAAGTTTTAATTTTCTTTATTAAGAAAGACTCTCAAATGCAGTCAGGCAGACAAAATTTATACTGTTTAAAAAACATGGCATCAACTCAAACACACATATGTGACGATAAATATTTGCACTTACCGGAGTCAAAGCGCCCAAGATGTTTTGCTTGTTGGGCTGCTGTTTTCTAAAAGAAAAGTACATTCTCCAACATTTGTTATTTTATGTTGCTTGGCACAATTTGTCTAGTGGCGGTCTGCATGCTGATTGGATGAGTTGGGGACTCTGATTGAGAGCAGGCCAACAGCAATGATTGGTGCGTTGGCCGTATTTTCGGTAAAAAAAAACAGTCTGGGACATTGGCTGGCAGTGCAGTCGGGACCGTGGTGACATGCACTATTAGAGTTTCGTATTAAGTTACGACTGTTTATTTTTCTCTGGAAGCTGGACGCTAGCTTCAACCTACTGATAGAGTGAGCTGTATATTACCAGTGTCTACTGAAACGTGGGATGAACACACGTTTTAGCTGGTGAAAAGTGAAGATTGGACGTGTGACCCCAGTTTTGTCATTTCTACTACAACTACAACATACCCACTAAATATACTGTTTAAAGTAATAAGACATTATATATATATATATATATATATATATATATATATATATATATATGAGAGAGAGAGAGGTAGTTAGATATATTGCGTATTTGGGTAGCATTCCCACTCTTATGTAAATTTCAATAAAAATGACTGACAAGATACAGCGGTTAAGTTTTTTATTTAATTTTTGTTGTGTTCCTCCAAATCTTTCTGGACATAAAGTATGTAGAAATTATCCTTGATAATGGCTAAAAGGATAGACGAAAGTGCCCTTTTTTTTTGCTCTTCATTTTTGTTGTTGTTCCAACGATTTTCTCCTGATGAGATGTTGGACGAAAGGGTCTTAGGGACTATTACCATTAATAAATTCCATGTTTTTAAAACTATATATATATATATATATATATATATATATATATAAAATGAGAAAGAGAGAGTGGAAGTCTAAAGAGTATTTATTCTATATATTTATTATCAAAATTAGTGCCTGTCATTAATTGGGTCAGACATATGGATTTCAGCTCCTTTTCATCCATTGGCTTTGATGGATTAGGCATAGTGAATGCAGACCAATAGATACAACTGAATTCTTACTGTTATAACTACCTGTGTTTTTAGTTTGTTTTTTTTTATCAATGAAGTCTGCAATACACCCTATAAATGTTCAATGGGCCTTAGATCTGGTGAGCCGGCAGAGAAATTGGGAGTGTTCTTGGAAGCAGTGTTGTGTCACCCATGTATGATGGTGAAAACAAAATGGTGTAAATAGTTCCACTGTGTAAAAGAGCTCAAAAAAGATATCGATGTTCTCTGGTGTCAATAATGCCATCTTCATAAGTTGACAAGCACGAAACCGTATGGAATGTCACATGCAGTGTGATGTGTATTGACTGATAGGTCAAATGGTTACCATTCTTGTTAATGGTCAGTGGTTTTATTCTCGCGAGTGCTTCCAGATGTACATCTTGAATTCATATATTCCTGGTAGAGCCTTGCCATTGTTGCCCAAGAAACGTCCAAGAGTTATTGTTACCTTTGAGATAAAGCACCTGTCAAACAATGTTATCACTCTGTATGTGACTTCATTTGCCGTACAAAAAGTTTATGCTGAAGGTGACTGATCCCTGAACAACAGTGTGTTTGAATTTCATAGTTGTGTTCATATATCCTGCTATGGCAACAGAAAACAACTTTGAATGAAATTAACAATAAGGATACTAGAATTGAGAGGCCATGAAAAAGAATGCAGTGGAAATGGAAGTAATATTAATTATGCAGAGTACTAAAGGTTAAATCTCGTAAATGTCAGATACAGCTACACCACCATGCAGTCTATTGCTATCTATAATTTTACCTTAGTTTGGTCTAATATATATTACCACATATACACAGGATTGTTTCAGCGGCTGTCAAAGACATTTTGTGGGAGGATACACAGCAGTAACTGATTTTAAAAACTAAATCTGGCACCTGACCAAGAAGGAAAGTCGTCTTTAATCAACAAATTAGATATATTCACGAAATACGTTTTCCTTTTAAGATACAATCTGGGGTCAAGCTGTAAAATGAAATCATCTACAGCTTAGCAATGTTCTCTTTCACAATATATATGTAAAATCCACATCATCCAGGTGTGATTTGATTTGGTTTATTTTGTTATACGGCATATCAACCTCAATGGGTTATTTAATGCCGACAACATTTTTAGGATAGATTCGTATGAATAGAATATGTATTCTTTGGTTTAGATTGGTTTGGTTTATTTTATGCCATATCAACCTCAATGTGTTATTTAATGCCAACATTTTTAGGATAGATTTGTATGAATAGAATATGTATTCTTTGGTTTAGATCGATTTGGTTTATTTTACATCATATCAACCTCAATTTAATGCCAACAACATTTTTTATTGCTGGTAATATTTTGTTTTGTCAAAAATCTGTTTCTGGTAATATTTTTCTTTCAAAATTATATTGCTGGTAATAATTTTTTTCAAAAATGTATTGCTGGTAATAGTTAGCTATTTGCCCATAGCTGGGACCCTAATAGGTACTACTACCCTGGGTTAGGGTGGTCCTGGGAACACCAGCAATGAAGAGTGGTTCCACGCTCCTCAAAACCTCCTGATCAGAGGCCTTGCTGTTGGATGTAGTTTAACATCTTACCCAGGACGGGGATTGTTGTGGAGTTATTTCCACAATAGAACTTGTAGTCGGACTAAATGCGTCCTAAATGGGTTAAACGTACAGAAACGTTAGGAACTTGTAAATAAGTGTTACACAGAGTAATCGAGTTGTGGTCACTGAACACTTACTCCCCCCTCGACTACCTACTGACTCCTACTTATAATAGGTGGGAGAGTCCATTATCTAGACAAGGTGTATTTCACGATAACAGGGATGTAGTTTAACATCTTACCCAGGATAGGTGTGATTTGATTTGAATGACCAATGAACATTCACAGGTAGTAGAACAAGGGTAATGAGATCTGAAGTTCTCAGGCCAGGAAACACAAATCTCTTTCTGCCTTGAAGATAGACTCACATATACAAAAAGCATTTTTCTTAAATGCAAATACTTACTTTCATCACTGTCAGTCTTTCAAGGTTTTCACCATAGCTTTGTTTAAAACAATCTTCGCAAACCTTCAATCGTTTCTCTGCAATCAAAAGTAACAAACAAAAGACAAAGACATTTTTGATAGATAAAACTTAAAATTTAATCAAACATTACAAGTTGCAGAATTAAAAATGGTTAACCTTTATCACTCTCTATGTGATTTCATTTGCTGTACAAAAATTTTATCCTGCCACTGAAGGTGACTGATCCATGAACAATAGACTGTTTGAATTTCATAGTTGTGTTGTCATATCCCGCTATAGCAACAGAAAACAACTTTGAGTGAAATCAACAATATTGATACTGCAATTGAGAGGCCTTGAAAAAGAATGCAGTGGAAAGGAAAGTAATATTAATAATGCAGAGTGCGAAAGGTTAATTTACAAAACCTTTGAAAGGAAAAAGCAAAATAAAATCTTAATTACAAGTTTCATAACACATTATACTACAGCTGTAACAAGGGTTGTGTGACTTGGGCAAGATAGTCTGATGGAGGCCAAACTTCTCCAGCCTGGTTTGAATTCAGAGTTTTCCCTCTCTTAGACAGGTTGCCAATCAAGGCTATAGAGCCCTGTCTGTCCTACTATTTTACCCATAGCTGAGGGAGAATAAATAGATTTATATCTTTCCCAAGAGTATTTGCACATAAGCGAATGTAACAAACTCAAAATGAATTTGAACTCAACTCTACAATTTTTCGTTTTGAGCTGCTGTCCATGACACACCACCTGCATATCTACCAATCGTAATAAACAATGAGAGAAATTCTTAGCTTTGAAGCAGTCATTGCATGTCTTAAAACTGATTTTAATAGTACCAACAGAGTTAAAAAGAAACATGTCAACAATGTCTTATACATGTAATAGACAATATACTTAAATCATTCCCAAATCATACAAACCAATACACCACCAATAGACATATTTTTTTATTCTAAGAAACAGAAACAAGTCTAGCTATGAATGAAAAGAAAAGTAGAAACTGACATGGGCGGTGAGAGGGGTATGAACAGTTTGCAACTAGTACTGGGTTGAGTAAAATGCTAATTTTGTCTTTATCATAAAATAGCATTAGAAATTATTAATTTTAACTTCATTCTAAGGGAAAACGTTGATTATATTTTATCAAATGCAATTTTTTTTTTTAAAAATCATAATAAGCATAATTTTGTTTATTGATTCTAATATTGAAAAAGAGAAATTGAGAAAAAATTTCTTAATGAAAAAAATTAAATTCCCTGAAAGACTTATGCTAAAGTTAAGACATTCTAGAAGAATGGATTTCTGAAGTTGCTTGAAAGGGACAGAGATGAGACAGGGGCAAAGAGACAGAGTCTAGTCAGGGGCAGAGGAACAGAGATGAGTCGGAGGCAGAGGGACTGAGACGAGTCGGGGGCAGAGGGACTGAGACGAGTCGGGGGCAGAGGGACTGAGACGAGCCGGGGGGCAGAGGGACTGAGACGAATCGGGGGGCAAAGGGACCGAGACGAGTCGGGGGGCAGAGGGACCGAGACGAGCCGGGGGCAGAGGGACCGAGACGAGTCAGGGGCAGAGGGACCGAGATGAGGCAGAGGGACCGAGATGAGCCGGGGGCAGAGGGACCGAGACAAGACTGGGGCAGAGGAACAGAGATGAGTCAGGGCAGAGATGTGTCAGGAGTAGAGGGACAGTGATGAAACAAGGGCAGAAGGATTGGGACAAGTCAGGAGCAGAGGGACTGTAATGAGACAAGGGCAGAGGGATTGAGACGAGTAAGAGGCAGAGGGACTGAGAAGAGTCAGCGGCAGAGATGAGTCAGAGGGACAGATTCAAGGCAAGGACAGGGCGACGGTGATGACACAGGGGTGGAGGTAGTCAGGGGCAAAGACAAGTCTGAGACAAAGCAGGGACAGGGGGACAGAGACAAGACAGGGATAATGGTTGTCAGGGTCAGAGGTGAGTCAGGGGCAGAGACAAGACAGGTGCAGAAACAAATTGCAGGAACTCAAAACAAGGATTTACTCAAGACAAAACTTTCATCCTATTGCACTGCCTAAATAATCTTGTAAATATGAGCTCATGTGTTTAGACATGGAGAGGACATTATACACATTTGTGCACACACCGAGTATTAATTGCCGATGATTAACCCTTCCAAAGGTGATCGTCGCAAAATGAAGCTTTATACTGACCAGCATCCGGAAGTTCATCAATATTGCGCAGCTGCTGATAGCACCATACAATGTCAAGATTGACCAGGGCAAAATTGTCCACAGCTGACAAGATATCTGAACGGCACTTCCTGAAAGGTCAAAATAAGATGTATCTTAAAACATTTGCCGTTTCCAACATTATTTCAGAAAAAAATTTTCTTTCACGCTCACCACATTATAGACAAAAACCCACAGCAAAGTAGCCAGCTTAAAAAAAAAAAAAAAAAACAATCCCGTGTTGATTTGCAACATAAAAAAATTAATTTTCTTTTAGTTTCAAATTTTAACTTTTCTTAATTTGAATTTTTTTAACCTTTCATATTTTCTTCATTGACTACAAAAGTCAGTATTTAGCATTAAACAAATCAAATATTATACATTGTAGGGATACAAAAAGCGATTATCTCCCTTTGATCGAGATGAAGTGACATGAGTCACAATGATGGCTGCTTAGGGACAAAAGTGGCCATATAGTGCAGCTTACAAGCCTATCACAGTTTTCCTTTCAGAATATGCATTCACCAGATATAAAAACTATCTCCAGCTTGTAGTCTTCACGTTGAAAAAAAAACCATGACTTGCAGTTTCCTGCTTCCGAGGAACATATCCTCATTAGTGACATAGCAGATAGATCCAGCTCACTTGAATATATGCTGGGAATCTCAAATATGGCATCTCCAGAAACACAAAGAAGAATCCCTCCAGCTTAGCATATACATTGAACAATAAAAACATTTTATATATGTAAACATTAAACTTTCTGTTTTTTTAAAAAGTTTTTTTCTTACACTATTTACATTATTCAGACTATTGTCCTCATCTTTGTCGGCATGTTTATCATGTTTTGGCCGTTTCCACATTTCCTCAAGAACATGTGGCACAGATCCAGTTACAGGACCCAAAGAGTGTGAGTTCAATACCTGGTTAAGGTGGTGGAGAACTTTGAGAGGGGAATTAACAGGAGATAACTGACATCCATTAGACATGGCACGTGGAACTAGAACAGTCTACCCCAGTGAGCGAAATAAAGGGTTCAGTTCAACATTCCAACCACCTGAAGAAGGCTGGAGTGTACAATGGCCGAAACATTGTGATAAACATGGCGACAAAGATGAGGACAATAGTCCGAATAATGTAAATAGTGTACATAATACCTCATCTCAGAAATATAGACAGATACTGAAGGGCCGAAATGTTATGATAAATATGGCACCAAAGATGAAGACAATATTCCGAATAATGTAAATAGTGTACATAATACCTCATCTCAGAAATATAGACAGTTTTTTTCTTATAAAGAAATTTGAGAAAATAAGTCAAGTACGAAGATGAGACATGCTGCTTACAATGAACCATTTCATCCGATACATACCAAAAAGGGATTTAGTGCTCAGAAATTCAAATTGTTTTAAAACCATTGTCTTTTAGTTACATTTCCAAGCATAGTCCTTATTCGTCTTACCTGAACTCTTTGTCTGCTTCCAGCAATAGAAGAAGGGCAACACTGTAGTCTTTTTTCAACATGGATGACCGACCTTTTTCGTTTAAAGCCATCGCAAAAGCAAGAGCCTGCAAGATAAAAAAAAATGACAAACAGTTCAGAAAAAAGTATTTAATAGGCAAATAAAGATTATTTGTTAGACTTTTTAGAAACGACAGTGAAATAAATGAAATCCCTACATTAACACAGCAATGGAACTCACGTGGGGAAACAGTACAGCATAATACCTTGGTATTCAATATAGCTTTTCCCTATATACGCTGGCTGTCCACTTGTTGTCAACTTTGGTCATCACAAAACATCATTGTAATCGTTATGAGCATGCAAAAAGATCTCATGGTATGAAGCAGTGCCTGTGTATGATGTTGCACGGGATCAATCCCACTCAGAATAGAATGAGCCGAAAAAAGAAGATCCAGTCAACATCAATGAATGTTTTTCAAGCCACAGGTGTTACCACAGAGTTTTTCTTCTCTTTGTCAGATACCTTAATGAAGGATAAGAGGTCCGACAATCCCGGGGAGGTGGGGCTTACAACTGAACACCAACCCAAGTATTTCTACGTCCTCCCTCATACCTGTGCAGATGGCCATTGACCCCCAAGAAAAGTAATTCATCCAGCCTATAACAGGTGTTGTTTTTAATCCAGCTAGGTCTATAGCCACTCTCCTCCCTAGAAAAGCCTGGTGGGGGAACTGGTTTAGATAACTGATAATCAGACTATGATATGGGTAGTGTAGTTGTAAAGAAAAGAAAAAAAAAAACTGTCAGCTTATAGTAGCAACAAGCGTCTGCAATAGATTTCTTCTGTCTCTCGACCGCAACACTTGTAGCCAAATCACAGTTCAAACGATAGTCTGTCGTAACAGTCCAACAGGCAACGTAGAAACGACAAAATAGGGTCACAAATCCAACCTTCACTTCTCACCAGCAAAAACGCGTGTTCGTCCACCAAGCTCAGAAAATCTAATCCTCACATAAGTGAAAAACAACGGCTTTTGTTCACCGAGAGATCTTTCTGATTGGTCACACCATTCAAGGGAGGGAAAAACATTAGCATAGATTCTGGTCCTTAAAGTAGATTTTTGCTAACTACTTTTTGGTAATTATTTCTTCAGCAGATCGCACACAAAACACAAAGTCTTTTTCGAGGTACCTGATTATCTCTTTCACTACAGGTAGTTAATATAAAGAAATTGATTCTTATCAATAAAAGAAAATCTGAACAACTGACGACAGTGGTAAGTACAGAAAAGCAAATAGATGGACTCTGCAAAACAAAAAACCATCAAGCATGAAATGTCTTTCCATGCATTCTATATTCAATTTTTTCCAACAGAAATACTAATACAGCTCAAAAGTTTTACACCCATACTTAGCGCTATGCATCGATATTAGATGTCTGCAGAAATTATGGAGTGCAACCAATCATTAGAATTAGTTCTGTAACTATTCTCCATTACAAATCAAGAACATGTCACTTGGAAACTCTAAAATCTTTCCTTATATCTTCAATTTCTTTGAGCCTTGGATCACAATTTTACTTTTTGTTTTGTCTAATTTGGAACTAGACTTCTGTTTTGTTTTTTTCTTCAGCAACCAAAATTCCTATAATTTGAATGTAGATAGATATAAAACAGACATGTTTTGTTTCGGTTTTTTTTTGTAAAAGATGGTTCTTGCCTGAAAGAGAATTTATTGTTATAATTGAGGCAAAAGGTTTTACAAGGACAGATGCACATCCTGATGTGCCCGATTGAGCACGTAATTGTGATAATGCAATTATTCTTTTAATGACTCCAGATTACTTTTTCTTTGTCTTCAAAATTCTGCCTTTTATCATCCTGTTCTGTTTGTAAATGTTAAGTTCTGACTTCTTGAGTTTAGGCTCATTTGCATCTCAGCATTTGGCACATAAAGCTGTCAACATTTGATTACAGTTCACAAGTTGAGAAATATTGAACTTTAGTGACACTTACAAGCTTTTGGGTATGAAAGGTCACTATTTTTTTTTATTATTAACACACATTTTGAACTTCTTAGTTCAAAATGCTTCACTTACCAGCCACACAATTCACTTCGTCTTATCAGTCCCAAACTTTCACAAAGGTTCCTCTTCAGATCAACTACCAGTTTCTTGACTGTCTTCACATATGTGGTTGACACATCTTCCAAAAGGTTTTCTCTGAAGAAGTTTCCACAGTAAATTTTTGATAAGGTCCTTATTTGTTAATCAACATTCAGTCATTGTAACCTTTGTTTTCGATTTAGCCACTGATTCAGCTGGAACATTATCGGGTATTTCCTTCAGATGCATGTCACACATAACCACCTCTCCTCATTTATTCTTCATAGAGATGCTCTGATCAATATTCAATAAAGACACACTACATGTATTGAGAAAGGAAGGAGACTTCAGTGAGAAACAATCAAGTAATTCACATTTGCTAACTTAAATAGGTTTCTCTCTCTCTCTCATGTTTCCCCTCTCTCTCTCATGTTTCCCCTCTCTCTCTCATGCTTTCCCTCTCTCTCTCTCATGTTTCCCCTCTCTCTCTCATGTTTCCCCTCTCTCTCTCATGTTTCCCCTCTCTCTCTCATGTTTCCCCTCTCTCTCTCATGTTTCCCCTCTCTCTCTCATGTTTCCCCTCTCTCTCTCATGCTTTCCCTCTCTCTCTCTCATGTTTCCCCTCTCTCTCTCATGTTTCCCCTCTCTCTCTCATGTTTCCCCTCTCTCTCTCATGCTTTCCCTCTCTCTCTCTCATGTTTCCCCTCTCTCTCTCATGCTTTCCCTCTCTCTCTCTCATGTTTCCCCTCTCTCTCTCATGCTTTCCCTCTCTCTCTCTCATGTTTCCCCTCGCTCTCTCATGTTTCCCCTCTCTCTCTCATGTTTCCCCTCTCTCTCTCATGCTTTCCCTCTCTCTCTCTCATGTTTCCCCTCTCTCTCTCATGCTTTCCCTCTCTCTCATGTTTCCCCTCTCTCTCTCATGCTTTCCCTCTCTCTCTCTCATGTTTCCCCTCTCTCTCTCATGTTTCCCCTCTCTCTCTCATGTTTTCCCTCACTTATTCATGTTTCCCCTCATATGCAACAAATATCCTTTCATTCATAAATCATTCTGTAAAGAGAAAAATTGCAAATTCTAGCAGTGGGAAAAAAATGGTATAGTTCAGTTTCTTCGAAACCTGTATGCATAAGCAAGGTATCGGCTTACATCACTGACATCAACCAAGGGTCAGAAATCAAGACAGGCCTTAATGACAAAATAATGATTATTATATTGAAAATCAGGTAGAAATGAATTGTCAGTGGTCAGAAATAGTTAGATTGAGGTGGAAAGTCTTTATTGAATCCATTGCTAGGTCAGCTGCTAAGAAAGTTGATTCACTGTGTCGTGAGAGATAATTTTTCTCTCCAGTATCTATCTTACATATCTATAAGTCATCCATGCTTAGAATATTGCTGCCACACATGATCCAGTGCCCCTGCTATTTACCTTGAGCTCCTTGATAAAAATCCAAAGAAGAGTCAGCAATATTATTGGTTCTGATCTGGCAGCTCAGCTTCAGTCACTTTCCCAACACTTTAAGGTTACCTCTCTATGTCTTTTCTATAAATACTCCCATGGTAATTTTTGGATGAGCTCTTTTTTTAATTTAAGTGCAGTACTCGACTGACATTGAGATCTCATCAATTTACGGTTGAGCTGGGTAGATGTAGCCATAAATTCTATGCTAACAGTTTCTTTTCTAGTACCTCTTGCTTGTGGAACACCCAGCTCTATGCTTTCCAGCCAACTTTAATCTGCCAAAATTTAAATGCAATGTCAATCACTATCTACTGTCCTTCTGATTACTCTTTTCTTTTTCTGCTCATTATTAATGTTTCTGTTCCTAATTATTCCACACCCTGTAATCCCTTATGTCTCAGTGGCTTTAATGCTTTGAATGGGGTGACACCAATTAAAAAAAAATCAAAAAAGAAAGATTGGCTTGATTTGTTTTACAGCATATCAACTTTTACCAAGTTATTTAATTATGAATTATTTTGTATTGATAAACAGTTTTGTGTGCCTGTATGTCTGGTTTTTTTTTTTGTTTCACCCCCAAGAAAGGCAATAATGCCACTAAGATACAAGATTACTGAGAGCGAAAGATGAGAAAAATTTTAGTGAGGATAAAGAACAATAAAAGAACAGGATCCAAGAATTGGTAATTGATGTTGCATTTAAATTTCTGAAGATGGTAGGTGACAAGGAGGCAAGAAGCTAAATGGAGAAAGTGCGAGAAAAGAAGCTATTAGAATAGAACTTACAGTTCCATCTAGCTAATTGAACAGTAAAACAATGAGACCTATTTGCCAATCTAATAGTATGATTAATTCCATACAATCAAGGTACCAAAGAGAATGACTAATTAGAACAATTGCCATAAAAGTACTCATAGAAAAAAAACACAGGGAAGCTATGTTACAATGGTGGGAAAATGACAGTAGTCAGGATGCCAGGTCAAGACCAATAACATTACAGACACTTTGGATTTTGTCAGAAATTTCTAGATATATAGCAAGAGCAACAGATCAAATGTGTTGGCAATACTCAATGCACAGACAAATAGTAGACTTATAGACATGCTCTCTGGGAGGTTAGCATCAGCCATACTGATGAATGGCAAAAAGGCTTCTCTAAGATGATTAAGAGAGAACGGTTTGGTTTTGTAAGCATTAAAAGTTACAAGCCATTTGTTGCCCAAGTTAACAACAGATTGAATGTCATTTTTAAGATCAACTGTCAGTTTTACTTTATTGAACTCATTGGACTAAAAAGGAAAAAATAGTTGTGTCATCAGAATAAAAACACAGTTGGGAACTGAGAACATCAAAAAGGTTATGGATGAAGATAAGAAACAACAATGGTTCAAAGATAGAGCCCTGGGGAACGGCCACAGAATGTAGATAGAACTAAAATCAGGTCCATTCAACAGACCTTCATTACACGATTTGTTAGGAGAGAATGGATTAAACCAAATATTATTTGAGGGACACCATAGCCCTCGACTTTGTGGAGAAGACCAGCATGCCAAAACCCTGTCAAACACCTTCAAGAGATTTAGAACTACAGCCTGAGCTGTTTATCAGAGATTATCAGTGGTCAAGAATTAAGATAAGTATTACTAGCAGAATACAGTCATAATCTATATAAAGTATATACAAGAAAGCTTCATCATATAAAGGCAGTACAATAAAGCCATAAAAAAAATATTTTTCCACTTTTTTTTTGCAATAGCAATTATACAGGGTGCGATGGATAAATTGTCGCCATTTTATATTTTTAATTTTGCACATGCACATCGTTTGTTTTTTATTTTGTCAACGGCACAGTATAGTAGGGTCAGTTGGGTACTGTCTGGGAGAAAAAAAAGCAGCATGATGCAATAAACTCCGCTAGAAATTTGGAAATGGCATGCTGTACTGCTTAGCATTTATGCTGGATCTCCAATATGAACATTTCAGAATGTTTGGGTTTCAATGTGAGGACAGTGTAGTGGATTCGGAAAGAGTTGGATGAGTCTAATGGTGATTACGAATTTATGGCAGCTCAGAAAACTCACTCTGATAGTTCTGATAAGAACTCCCAAATTTGTTGGTGAGGGCCACAGACTTAACACAGGCTACATCAAGTGCCTCCAAGGTAGTGCTGCCTTGGATCAAGAGGGGAAAGCTGCTGGAAGACCCTATGTCTGACAACAGGACTCTGCACCATGCCATACAAGCAAGAGAACTCAGTCATGACTGTCAGACAATTTCTGCAACCACATCACCCCTTACATCTGGCCACCTAACTATCCAGACTGCAACCCCTTTGATTATTATTTGTAGGGCGTAGTTGAGCAAGAAACCAACAAAACTTGTTATACCAAAGATGAACTGGCAGCATTCACCAGCTTAAACAAAGAGACCATCCAGAAGACATGCAGGAGATTCCGAAGTCGTCTGGACGCCATGGTAGAAGCAAATGGCGATTTTATTGAATAAATTTACTCTTTAGTATTTCAAGATATTTTTGTGTAATTTTGGGAAATATGTCTGTTAAAATGAGAGGTCATTGTTATTTTCATTTTTGCGTAATTTAGATGACACTTTATCCTTCACAGCCTGTATAGTTATGCAATGAGTTGCCATGAACAAGAGTAGCATTTAAAGTCAGATCTTTTTTGCTTGCAACTGCCAAAAATAGTAATCACTCCAAATTCTAACTGGTGTGAGTAATTGTTAAAAAGCAGTGACAAATTTTACAAAACTGCAGAACAGTATTTCTATCCAGTCAACTGAAGGTGAAAAAAAAATTTCAACCTCAGCTTTAAAGAAAATTCCACTGAAACTCCCTGATTTGAAGATATCACATAATGGACAGACAATAGTATGTAGCTGGGCCTGAGCACAGCTAAAAAGAGGAATGAAGAAATAAACATACTTTGTAGAATATAGACCTTTTTATTATATACAATGTAAAAATCTCTCTCCAAATATAAGAGGTGGTCAAGTTTACTTTCATGACTTTGTATGTTCTGCAATGCCCCCCATCAATGTCACTTAGTTCTTTTCTAATGTTCTCTTTCAACTTTAAACACTAAGGTATTAATTTGTTCAGTAGCCCCTCCATATTTCTTTTGCCTTCTGTTCCTCTGCCAATACCTCCCCCCGTCCCCCCCCCCCCCCGCTTATGTCTTAAACATTCTTGATGTCTTCCCGTGTTACTCAAAAATAGTTTTCGGAAAAAGTAGGTTTTTTTTCTAGGGTCATCATTCACTGGCATAACCGATGAAGCAAGTTCAAGATTAGGACTTCCGAGCATCCATTCAGAACTTTAAAAAGTTGACATTTTTATTTCAATTTTATGAATGTTAGAAAACAAATATACAGGGTTCCCATAGATCTGTGTAAAATCAATTCAAGGACTTTTTCAGGATTATGCTAATGAGTTTCAAGGACTAAAACTGGCGCTTACACACACTCACTCACACAAAGTCATCAATTTCAAAAACACAAACTTTGTGATTTATCTTTTAATAGTTTGACAGATGAGATGTCCAAAGAAAAGTTACAGCTGGTTCTAATAATTCATGTCACATAGATTAGTTGAAAGCAGTGACGAAATCTAAGTGCTGAAGTCTAAAACACAATTGAATGGAGACCTAGTTATGCTACATATTTTGTGTAGCATTCGACACAGTTTGGAGTTCTGCTACACTTGAAAATTTTGAATGACACACTTTAACTCTTACTGCTACACATTTCAGCTATCTAGACGAGTCATGGTTTATGAATGGCACAAAAATTCTTGATTGCTGCACATTTCCTGTGAATTATAACAGTTTTCATGAATAGAACTACAAATAGAAATTTTGACAAAAAGACGGCACATTTTAGCTACCCCTACTACTCATGGCTTTTGTTGCACATGGCACAGAACACAATGATGTTAACATTTTTTTCAGTTCATCTAGTTTAGCATTCAACCCCTCTTCCAAATTTGATATCTCTATGAATTTGTCTTTGCAGATCTTCACATAGCATTGGACTTTGCAAGAAGTGTGAAGTTCTAAGTCTCTTCAGCTTTCTCTGCATAGCTGTCAGCTGACTTGAGTAAGTGTTGTGTGCAACTTTCAAACTTGTGGTTTTTGGTCATCAGTTCTTCAATTTCCATAAGCATGGATTTTCATTTTTTTCCAGTTGCATTTTCCTGTCTTTTTGTCTTCTTAGCCTCAAGGTATTGGTTGTATGCTGTTCTGGCATTGGAAGCACTGCAGAGAAGAGCCTTAGTCATGGGAGCATTCCCAGCACCTCCAACTGTAGCCAAATAGCCTATGATAATGTGCTATGCAACCAGAGTCTGCTGTTACATGTTGTCAGTGGAAATTTCCTTACTGACTGAGAAACCTCTCCACTGAGGTCTGTCCATGAGAGAGTACCAGCAATCTGGAAACAACTTTCCACAGTTTTTGATATTCTTTGTTCTACTCTTCTTTGTCTAGCAACAAAGTGTCCTTGCTGAAATTCTTGAAAGCAATATTTCCAGCCTCCTCCTCCAACTCCTCCTCCTCATCATCCTCCAACTCTTTGTACTGACTGATGATGTCATCACAATCAGACTTACTGAGTTGTTTTCTGTCCATCATATGGCATTTTTCTTTTTACACTGACTTTTGTGGCAAATTTTATTGCATCGATGGATCCAGGGTTCAGCCATGCAAGTGACCTTCCAAGAGGGTATCTAAGGGAAGACTTTGCCAGAAGTTTCTCAATGATGGTGATGAACATTGTCTTTGTAGCAATTCTGCATGTAAACAGATCTTTAGTTGACAAATTTCCTTTTTTTGGATAAATTTTTCACAGAGCTATCTTCCAGAAATCCACACTCAATCTTTGCAGCATCTTTGTGCCTGTTTGGGTTTGACTAAATTCTTACAAATTACTTCAGTTTGGAAAATGAAATTTTTCACAAATTTGATAACATCTGGCTAAATGTCTAGGTATATTTACTTGACCCCCCCCCCCACTGAGTCAGGTTGTGACACAAGGTCAATTTTTAACGTGGGGACCCGAGTGTTTTCACTCGGGCCACTGGTCTAAACTCGTCTTAGCTGGTCATAGCTTGTCCAAGCTGGTCAGAGCTGGTCCAAGCTAGTTGTAGCCGTGATACTAGCAGCACAGGGACAGATCCCTACACAAGGTAAGTATCTGGCCAAATGTCTAGGAGTTCTTCAAATATTTCTGCCATCTATGGCAGAAATACAAAAGTAAAAGGACAGGGCTGCCAGATTGAACTTTTAATAGAAAGCCAAGCAGAAAGCCAAATAAGTTTTAATATATTTTTTCACACTTACAACAAAAGCTAGAGATACAGGTCACAAACTTTACAAAGAACATTCTTCTTATTTTTTCAAAGATGCATTTTCTATCTTAAGACACATCAAAGGCACATTTTCTATCTTAAGACACATTTTCTATCTTAAGACACATCAAAGGCACATTTTCTATCTTAAGACACATCAAAGGCACATTTTCTGTCTTAAGACACATCAAAGGCACATTTTCTATCTTAAGACACATCAAAGGCACATTTTCTATCCTAAGACACATCAAAGACACATTTTCTATCCTAAGACACATCAAAGACATATTTTCTATCCTAAGACACATCAAAGACACATTTTCTATCTTAAGACACATCAAAGGCACATTTTCTATCCTAAGACACATCAGACACATTTTCTATCTTAAAACACATCAAAGACACATTTTCTATCTTAAGACACATCAAAGACACATTTTCTATTCTATCATTCTTCCCCCATTTACATTTTCTTTGAGTCAAATTTGATTCTCAAACTTGTTACTTTTGACAACAATTTAGGCAAACGTTGTTTACACAGAGATACACATTGTCACAGTAAAGTATGTTTTTTTCAGCATGAACTCATCCACTGCTGACTAGAGATCAAAAGGATTTTTTAATTTTTGAAATTGACATGTGAATAAAATTTGTTCAATTTAAAAAAAAAAACACTGACATTCTACTAAAATGTATTTTATTACCGTAAAATAATTTATTTCCCTTTCAACTGCAATTCAGTTTATCTTTGACAGATGTTTACTTGTCTCTGACACGTTTTATCTTTGCTTTTCCTCTTTTCTTCTTGAGTGAGGGTAGAGGCTAGGAGAAGACACACCTTCATACTCTTTCTCTCTTTATTTCTCATCACGTAGACGAGAAAATACAGAAGTCACTATGAGGTCACAAACTCATTCTAATCAAGGAAACAAATCATCATTCATAATAAATGCCAAATATTACTGACAACTAAAAAAAAACACTTTTCTTAAAGGGCAATTTTAGCTTGTGAAAAAGCCAAATTTCTGGGATTTGGCATTTTGACTTTCATGAACTGTGAAAATGAACTTTCAAAGGAGCTTTTGAGCTATTGCTGTTTTTCCAGAACTTTTCAAGCTCTGGAAAAAGCACTGTCAATTTTCCAGGGCTTTTCAAGGTTTCCAGGACCTGTGCAAACTCTGTATATATAAACATTTAGCTTTTATTTCACTTTTCACAAATATGTCATTCAATGCATGTCACATTATATGAGAGAATTCTCTGATTTCCCTGGCACAAAACCAAAATTCCCTGATTTTTCCCTGTTCCCATGTAGGCTGAATTTGGTCACAAAAATGATCTAGGAGACATTAATAGGACAGCTGAGCATTTATTGTTTCTAAACTACGTAGTAATTTCTTTTGTCTATTAAGGTCAGCTAGTAACATTTTGTTTCAAGCAGTTCCTTAAACTGCTACCAAGTATTTGCATTATTCCTGATATTCTTTACATGATAGACATTATCTTTGTAACTTTCAACCCATTTCAGACAATATATTCTTCAGACTTCATCCAGCATATATTGCACTACAGTCTGTCAGAAGTCATTGTTAATCTATTTTTATGAATGAAACTTTTCTGAGTTTGATGTGGTCAGATGAATTTACAAGTTTAGGTCTTCCATCCAGATATTTGTAATCGTTGGTTGGTGCCAAAATTAAGTCATTTGTCAGTTGTTGATGAAATCTGTTTCAGAGCAGTCTCTGTTTACTACCATCTGCTAACCTGAAGTCATTTTTGACATATTTCTAACTTCTTGCTAGTAAGCCTTTGTCTTTTCCTTTTTGTCACTGACCATATATATATATATATATATATGAAGAAATATATATTTGTCACTGACCATATCTATATATATATATATATATATATATATATATATATATATGAAGAAACATAGTCTTAAAGTGTGCTATATTTATTGTATAAAGTGCTCAATATCAGAGATAGAGCGTTTGTAAATATAAAAGTGAACATAGAAGTCAACACTTACAGGCAACAGTCTGTTTCATGCTAGATGCAATCGTCAGGCCATGAGTGCTGTTATTTTTCTCAGCTATATACGGGTCAGTGGTGCATTGTGGGTAGTCTATTTTGGCAGATATTTTACCGGAAGTTGTTTATTTGTTTATTTATTTGTATAAAATTATTTTGCTTGTTTTTATTTAATTTTATTTTTATTTTTTATCTTATATATTTATTTATTTACTTTTTTATTATGTTCACTTTTATATTTACATTATATATATATATATATATATATAACAGACGATGACAGTGTGTCTGTGTGTGGCACTATTTAGCTATGGTAATTGGCTAACTAATTAACCATAGAAATTAAAACAAGAAATACTGAGGGCGGAAAGAAGTTATCCCGAAAGATATACCGTTTGATGTTAAAAAGATTTGATTTTATTTACAAAAAAGATACTTTTCACAAAAGACAGTAAACCCGTAGAAAAAGCCATATGTGAGATTTTGTCAAATTGATTAATATCGTTGTGGGGGAGTGCCTTGCTGAGGGAAATAGGAGAACTTGGAAAGAAAAACAAAGCATTAAGATATCGGGAAGACCATATGGCAGTCATAAAAATTTCAGTCTGAGACGATTGCCGATACAGGGTAGGGAGAATCAATATTAATTATCTTTCCAAGATATCATTTTTTTTTTCTTGAGTGCCGGCAAGGAAAAGCCATATGGTATTTGCAGGAATTTTGGCATGACAAGGAAATTTGTCTCGATACGGGTGAAGATTGTTGTTATTTACTTTACCAAAGTGTCGCTTTCAGACACCAAGATGTTGAGTAGCAATATGGTGATTATAAAATTTTGGGCATGAGAAAAAAATAGCGTGGAAGAATTGTGATTTGGTGAGATAAGGAATTTAATTTCTCAAGAAGCCAAGGATTCCAGTATAAGCTAACTTCACGAAGGGACCAGATGGCAAACTTTGACAGTGAACAATGGAATTGGTAAAGAGTGCTGGCTGAGTGGATTCTGGGTGACCAAAAGATATGATAGATTTTAAGTGGCAATGTGGGATTCGTAAAAATTTTGGCCATGGGATAAAGGAGAATTTTGTAAACAAAAATTCTGGATTATAATTTTAAGGAGGCCAGCTTAGTCACACACGCACGGCCGAGATGCCATTGGTCGAGTGGTAGCAATGGTGATAGGTGGAGATGAATGGACGAAGAAGTTATTAACGCCCACTGAAGGGGTTGGTACGAGATATCAATGTGAGAGAGGAAGAGTCTAGGGGGATAGCTCTCCTCCGACCTTCCTTCACGGACGAGTGAGACCCCCCAAAATGGAAAGTGATTAATTTTCAATTCAGTTCCAGTAGCGGGAACCAGAGTGTTGCCTCACAGAAGCTGACCAAGAGATTCCACGACCTCCGACTTCACCTATCTTACCAATATCAAGTTATACTGATGAACGAAGCCAAGCCAGCACCTAAGAACTAAATCAGTTGACTTAAGATACCAAACTTGCTTGAAACGTAGAAGTGTCACATTCCATAGAAAATGAGCTGGGAGAGAAACACACTCCTGTATATAACAGACGGATAAAGTTAATTTGTTATTTCTTAATGTACTTGGACCTCTTGGGGTTTTTTTTTATTTGCTTCTTTTTCTTTACACTTGTGCGATATCACCTTCAGTCTGGACTCAGCTTACACTATGGCCCGACGCCTGATTGATCTCGTCTACCTAAGATCAAAATCACAATGTGGGTAGGTTAGACTCGAGATTGAAGCAATTACTACAGTAACCAGACATTGGAAGTGAGCTAGGAACAACAAAGTTGATATTGAACCGGTTGCAGCTGATGTAACGCCATTAGCATCGACGACCAGAATTCGACCCTGGACGGGCCAGTGTCACACATTGGCATCTTGACCAAGGGATTCCGCCGGGCAGTGACAACCACCGATCGACCGGGACACAGGCTGGTGGCAGCAACTAGGAGTCAACCCCAAAACGTCGGTGGAAGAAACATTACAGCTTCAAACCGCGACTGGGAGTTGAGCATGGGCTGACAGCTCAGTGTCACATGTGTGATACTGTTTCACTTGAGATCCATCCAAGTGATTTTGACCAAACTTGGCATATACATTGTACAATGTATGAGATAGGTTCTCAGTGTAAAAAATCAATAATTTTTTAAAAAATCAATTATCAATAAAGCCGATGAAAATCAATAAATTCAACATTTTTCCTCCAATTTCATTCAAACTCGGTATGTAGGTTACTTACATCATGACAAATTCAACAATACCTCATTTTTATTGATACACCACTGAGTTTAGCGAAAAACAAAAAACTGATTTCAACACAAATTTTAAACTAAAAACTCCTTCAATTTTCAAGCAACCTAATACAAACTTAACTCAATTGTAGCCAACAATAAGTCGATGGTTTAACAGTCATTTAACTTGATAATTGACTCTACCTATATAGTGAAAACCCACATAAATAGTGAAAAATGACGATTTTTACTGGTTTCTTTCTCATTTTTCATTGATCTTTCAACCAATTTCATGAAACTTAACAATTGCTTTATAAATGTATCCTCTTTTACATCTCTGGTAGCACACTGACAAATTGAATTTCAAAATCTCCAAAATAATTGTGGTCTGAAGTCGGTCTTCATGTTGCCTGTTTTACCCCTTCAGGTTCTTGGCTAAATTCGATTGAATAAATACAGACTACTTTTGTTATATCAGTAACTGCATTAATTCAAAATGTTTTTTAATGAAAGTACTTTAAAGTAATTGAAGATGATAGACCCTGTTATACAAGGGTCATTCAATAAATAAGGTGAATTTTTTGGTATAAGGACTTCTAATACAGATAGAAGCTTACTCTTTTTTATTTTTTTTTCGTTTTACTTCTTTTTCACATGGATTTAATTTCTTTTGCAGATTAAAAAAACTTTGAGAGTTTTGGCGATTAACAAAGATGGCCGACCAAGAAGCATGCTCCAGGATTGAACAGCGGTCAGTTATCAAGTTTTTGGTTGCTGAAGGGTGCAAACCAGTTGAAATTCATAGGAGAATGTCAACTGTGTATGGTGCCACATGTTTCAGCCAAAAAAATGTCTACAAGTGGGCTAAATTGTTTAAAGAAAGACGGAGCAGTGTTGAGGATGAAGACAGGCCTGGGAGGCCTACAGAAGTGAGGTCTCCTGAGGTGATCGAATCAGTCAATGACCTCATTCAGTCTGACAGAAAGGTGACAGTGGATGACATTGCAAGGACTTTGAGCTTATCTGTTGGGACAGCACACAAGGTCAGCTGCCGGTGGGTGCCAAAGATGCTTACTGCAGAGCACAAACAGCACAGTAGCCCAAACAGTGCAGACCATCAACGAGCTGGGCTGGGAACTGCTCCCTCATCCCCCTTACAGCCCAGATCTTGCCCCTTCAGACTTTCACCTGTTTGGTCCCTTGAAAGCATTCACGAGAGGCACAAACTTTAAAAGTGACGATGAAGTCAAAAGTGTTGTGAGCGACTGGCTGAGACATCAGTCCAAAGATTTTTACGCTGAGGGAATACGGAAGCTTGTGCACAGATGGGAAAAGTGTGTGACAGTGCTGGGAGACTATGTTGAAGAATAAAAAAAAAAAAAGTAAGCTTCTATCTGTATTAGAAGACCTTATACCAAAAAATTCACCTTTTTTATTGAATGACCCTCGTATCTAAACATGATGCCATTTTTGCTCCATTCTAATTTAACACTTTTTCTGATTAACCAACTGGGCATGGCTGCTAGTACTCACTAAAATCATAATAAAACCTTTTCTTTGTTTACTATAAAACTTAGTTTGTCTTCCTGTTGTTCTACTTGCTTTTCTTATTTCTTTTGTTGTACATGTGACAGTCATTTCTTACATTTTCTTTTCACAACTTCACAGATGAACAGAACCCAACAGAATCACAGGAGCAAGATTTAAAGTTTTGCAGTTGGCATGTTCAGCAAAGGAGTGGCAGATTTTAGAGAAAATTTAAATTATTAAAAATAATAATGAAACATATATATTAAATATTATTACCTTTTTTTCTTCCTTGGGCAACTTGAGAGGTCTTCCATTTTGGTCAGCAATTTCCAAATAAGGAATATCATCTGAATGGTCTAAAGAATAAACAATGCCTAGAAATGTAATCAACAATTCATTCCGAAGAATAAATTTATTTTAATGTTTATTGATATCAAGACTGCACTTAATTTCAACAAAATTTTATAAGCTATGGAAGTTAAAAAGAATTGTTCAGAATAAAGCTGATAGGAAAAAGATGCATATTTAATATTAAAATGATCACTTATAGGTATATAGTTTTGCTGAAGCCTATAAAAAAGAGCTAAATGTCTTTTTTTGTGTCCAAAGAGGTAATGAAGTGTAATACCTAGTTGTACCCTAAGCACTTACTGTCAAGTGTAGAAGTGACTGTTGAGGCAACTGCCTACTGGCTGACCGGCTACAACAAATAAGGGACATACTTATGAACTGTTTAGGGGAGTAAAGGGTGCAAAATTGGCTCCTTGCCACAATTAGTCATGATGGATAAACCTTGGGTTTTAAGATTTGTA
Organism: Acanthosepion esculentum; assembly: GCA_964036315.1. Taxonomy (NCBI): domain Eukaryota; kingdom Metazoa; phylum Mollusca; class Cephalopoda; order Sepiida; family Sepiidae; genus Acanthosepion; species Acanthosepion esculentum. Next base: position 14,465,678 of record OZ038506.1, on the reverse strand, counting down.
TATCTCCTTTCTCACTTCAAAGGCATGAAGGTCTGGTCCAGATTCACAACCAAAATCATTTAAAATTATTTCATGACATTCTGCATACATGGTATATCTCATAGACAGTAGAGTCAATTTTCTGATTAATGGGGGGGAAAAAAGAGAAAAGGTGATCAAGACAACAAAAATAGTGAATTCTTTTGCTGAATCAGGACAGCAAAATTCACAGAAAGACACTATCCTGCATCACCTGCATCACCTGCAATAGTCATCGATGCAAAGTGGTTACACCAATTCAGTTAAGGAGAACATGTCCAATTTTTTCAAAAGACGTTCTTCCACATACAAGGCATGGAAATCAGCTGATGATTTATTTTTGTCAATGCTTATCTGTTTTTTTCGTCTCCCTTTCAGTCGTCACTTCATGATGAGACATCCCATGTTGGACAGTTACGCATTTCACAATTAGATGGTTGAATGGCAAATTTCTGGAGGGTAATCTTAAATTGTTCCTTGTATATTTTTCTTTGACCATGCCCTGTTTTGACTTGCTTCAAGTTTTTTTCAGAAAACATCCTGTCCATCAAAGATGATAATATTTGATGGGGTTTTGTTTTTACTGTTGTTCAACCACAAAACACAAGAGCTACTCCATTACAAAATGTGGATGGTGTAAGCGTATACAAGGAGGGAACTAAGGGTACACATACTATATGTAAGATAATAGCTGACCCCCATCAACTCAAAGAAGCCAAGAGTGTAGTTATCAGGGAAGCATCTCCTCGGGACTTCATTCCACAATGCAATAGTACGAAGAAAGAAGCTGCAGCTCTGACCCAGATGTCTCCCATATATATATATATATATATATATATATATATATATATATATATATATATATATATATACACACACACACACACACACACACACACACACACACACACACACACACACACACACACACACACCATATTTTCTGGCTTACAAGCCGCTGTGGCTTGGAAGACACACCTTAATACTGGAAAGAAATTTCTAAAGAAAAAAAAAGTCAAGTCATTCTCAAACAACACATTCACCATGCACCCCTCACATACGGGCACCATGTATTGTCTACATTAATCACAAAATGATTTTGTTTGTATAGCAATGACATACTAGTCAGAGCATGCTTAAGCTCATGGCTCAGCTCCAGGAAGGTTTATAGTCTTGGAAATACTCGTAACAGCTAAGTACTGAGGTTATATCATATAAAAGGCTGAATTAGATAGCTAACATTATGGTGTAATGACGCAACATACGTCCCTATCAGTCAAGCCAATTAGGTGACTGTCCAACCTTACTTGAGCCTGGGTGTTACCTTCCATTTATCTTGGAAGACACACAGGTATTTATCAGGGTATTTTTTAAGAATAAAAGTGCATGTTGTAAGATGGCAAATACAGTATGTGTGTGTGTGTGTGTGTGTGTGTGTGTGTGTGTGTATATATATATACATATATCTCTCGAGTTGGCCCGATGATTGCATCTAGCATGAAACAGACTGTCACCTCTACGTGTTGACTTATATTTACACACACTCTATCTCTGATATTGAGCACTTTATCCCATAAATATAGCACACTTTAAGACTATATTTCTTCATATATATATATATATATATATTAAAAAGAAGAGAGGTACCACAAACTTTTTTGGTTGTAATGTGGGTTTTTAAAAAAAATATTATTCTTTATTTTTCATAGTTTTACATAGTTTTACAACACGTGTTTCTGGTCTCACGACCGTCTTCAGGTAAAGGGTGGAGATTTCCACATATTATTAAAAATAATTATTAAAAATAATTACTTTTTTCCCTTTATGTTTTTCAATGTTAAATATTCTCTATATGAGACATTCTCTGTTTTTGTGTTGGTCATAAAACAATTAAGGTTGGTTTGAGAAGTGATGAATCGGTTGTCTTATCTTTTAATGTTTTAATAACCCTTGTGTGTTCTTAGATCTCTTAGATCTATTTCCATTTTCGTGTGTTCCTGTCAGCATGTGTGTATATATGTGTGTGTGTACATTCCCCCTGAATACATACACTGTCTCACTCCGAAGAATTAGTAAACACATTTGTACACACACACAAACATACACACGCACATTGTCCCACCACAAGGAATCCATACACACGCACACACACTCACACACAAACACACACATTTTTCCCAAGTTACATGGAACCAGCACGCACGCACGCACACACACACACATACGCATATACATACACACGTATTTCCTAAGTTGTGTGGGGTTTGTGTGAGTAGCTCCCCTGCTTTCGCCAATATGCGTGCATATACATGCATACATACATATACACACACACACACACATATATATATATATATATATATATATATATATATACACACACACACACACACACATACATACATACATACATACACACATCACAGGGGTTATTAAAACATTAAAAGATAAAACAACCCGATTCATCACTTCTCAAACCAACCTTAATTGTTTTATGACCCTTCGCTCAGAACTCTTCACTACCATTTAAAGAAAGACATTGGAATGACCAACACAAAAACAAAGAATGTCTCATATAGAGAATATTTAACATTGAAAAACATAAAGGGAAAAAAGTAATTATTTTTAATAATATGTGGAAATCTCCACCCTTTACCTGAAGACGGTCGTGAGACCAGAAACACGTGTTGTAAAACTATGAAAAATAAAGAATATTTTTTTAAAAACCCACATTACAACCAAAAAAGTTTGCGGTACCTCTCTTCTTTTTAATATACACACTTTTCTCTCATTGGAACCATTATAACCTCTTCATTTTATATATATATATATATATACAGAAATATAGTCTTAAAGTGTGCTATATTTATGGGGTAAAGTGCTCAATATCAGAGATAGAGCGTGTGTAAATATAAAAGTGGACATGGAAGTCAGCACTTAGAGGCGACAGTCTGTTTCATGCTAGTGCAATCGTCAGATCGCCTGACGATTGCACTAGCATGAAACAGACTGTCGCCTCTAAGTGCTGACTTCCATGTCCACTTTTATATTTATATTTATATATATATATATATATATATATATATATATATATACATACACTTCTGGTGTCATATCACTTGATAAGACACCAGAAGTTTTTAAACAAAATGGCTATTTATGTAGTAATTTTTGTAACATATTTATGTTATAATTTTCAAAAAAATTATATCTGTTCTCCTGTGTATTGGACACACTTTTAATTAGTATTTTTGGTCATTGTTATTTATTCCGTATACACCAATCCTATACTTGGGTACATATATATATATATATTATATATATATATATATGTATATATATATATGTATGTCATGTGGCCTGACGATTGCATCTAGCATGAAACAGACTGTCGCCTCTAAGTGTTGACTTCTATGTTCACTTTTTTATTATATATATATATATATATATATATATATATATATATATATATATGGTGGCTGCAAATTTGTGTCCAAGTACAGCCATTACTACATATGTTTTTGCAGAACATCTACCGATGGGCTGAACAAATGTGGATTTTTAGCTCAGCAAGGGACCTACATACTCTGGCACATACATATATACACATACATATATACGTAGAAGCAGGGTAAAAATTAACATGTTAATTTAGGGGTGAAATTATTATTTCACACCACACTGAGCTAGTCTTATTTTTTCTTATGTGTTACTGTCCTTTTCTCACCTCGTGTCTTGAATATCAACGAAAAACAAACGGGGGAAAGCAGAATATCAAAAAAAACGATACATGTCAGTAGAATCTCACTGATTTTCTATATTGCGTATCATAATAAGACAGTTTCATGCCTTTTTAGATTGTTTTCAAATCATCATTTTATGTTTGTTAAAATTAAATAAAGTTGGATTTTAAGCCTAAATCAGGTATCAGATTAGTTTCATTATCCCAATTTTACCCCACCGGTGGAGTAAAAACGTAACATTTTACAATTTTCATTTTCTTTTCACATTAAGTCCTTAAATTGAAATGACATCCAGAATAGCTCCTCATCATAATGTTCACTTAACTCTAATGTTCATGTACAGCTTAAATAACCGTGTCTGTCTTTAATTATATGGCCAGTATGGTATGGCATCATTTCTCGTGATTTCCCCTATTCCTAACAAGAAAACAGAAAAATCAGCCAAGCAACACCGGAGGAGGAGGAGGAGGAGGAGGAGGAAGCAGTGGAAACGTAAACTCCTGACGAACGGACTTCTTGAAGCTCAACTCATCTCTCAGAAAGAAGACAAAGGAAAATGAATTCAAAATGGAAAGGCTAAAGGAAATAAAGGAAGAGTAGATCTACCAAGAAGCAGCTTTATGACGAATGTCAGATTTCTTCCGAGGATGAAGACTGGTATTGCCTGGTATTACCTGGAATCTTACTCTGCCAGCAGGCCAAGTGAAAGGTGTGTCCAGTGCAATGACTGCAAAGGCTAGGCTCATGATGAGTGCAATGACATTGGCATCAAAAAACTAGAGAGCTTAAATAACTGTTCCTATTTAATGGCTTACAACCACATTATGTTGAAACACCAGTTCCCATACGATCACCAAAGTTAAGCAACATCATAACTGGTCAGTACCTAGATGGGTGACCACTTGGGAATGCTAGATGCTGTAAGCGCAGATGTGAAATGGTTTAATGGATAATTGCTCGGAATTGTTAATTGAAGAGCAGAGTTCCAGTTATCGCTGGGTTCTTTATATTCCCTTATGCACAAAAATACCCTTGGAAAAGGTATGACTCCACTACTTCTCTCCCCAGCTATGGGTTAATTAGTAAGACTTGTATCACTAAACCATTATTATCCCCAAAAATAAAATTGTGTGCAAAAAATATTGACATTTTGGCATTAAATAACCCATAGAAATTGATATGCCACTAAATAAGATCAACCAACTAACAATATCTATTTGTAGTACATATTTAGTTGAAGCCATAAAGTTCTGTTCAAAATATTTAGATTTCAGCTTAAATAATCCATAAAGGTTGATAAGTTCTTAAACAAAAGAACCAACTAATCTGTCTTATATGGTCAGTATGGTAATTTGAAAAAAGGTGTTACATTGTGCCCCATTTTACCATATATATATATATATATATATATATATATATATATATATATATATATATATATATATATTATAAAGAGATAATCATACATTGAATCAATTAGCAATATTAATGCAATTAATGGCAAAATCTCTTTGCTAATAGACTTAATATAAGCATTAAACTACTAACAATCCACTGAATGATGCAATCCTCATGTATAAAATTGTTGTCAGATGGATCTGGTGTAATTTTTTGAGCAGCAAGTACTTTCAAGAACTTCATGTCCTCATCATCAGGCTGTAATTTTTTCCTTTAAAATCAAAACTCGAAGACAAAATAAATGTGTTGTAGACCGAAAGATGTTTTTTTAAGAATGTGTTATTTATTAACAATTATATAATATTGGAACGTACAAGTCGCAACGCTAAAGTTCAAATATTTCAAGTGAGAATTTTTTTTTTATATGTATTTTGTAATTTGGTAAATCCATGAATTTTTTGTTGTAATTGTTTTCCAGTTAACATGACATGAACTAAGTACATAGTTCAATTAATAGAGCGATATGTCTTAGTAGTTTTTTTTCTCCGGAATTTCGTACTGTGGATCAATTGTTTTCATAAACGTATTATATTAGGCAGCATATATTTTATATTATAAAGAGATAATCAAACATTGATCAGTTAGCAATATTAATGCAATTAATGGTGAAATCTCTTTGCTAATAGACTTAATATAAGCATTAAACTACTAACAATCCACTGATTTATTATATATATATATATATATATATATATAAAATGTGTGTGTGTGTGTGTTATAATTTTCGAATAAATAATTATATTTGCTCTACTCTGTATTGAGCACTCTTAAGAATAGTATTTGTTGGTTATTGGAATTTATTCCGTATACGCCAATCCTATACTTGGGTATATATATATATATATATATATATATATTATCCAAATGTAAAAGAAAGGAGAATAAGATTTCCGCGTTCAAAACATTAATTTACAACAGGGTTCAATACAAAAGTAGAGCAATAAATATTTATTTATTATGCAGTGTTACATTAAACATATGGGTATGTGCATGTTCTAATGTAACACTGCATAATATATATATATATATATATATATATCACACACCATCAATCAGCCATGTCACAGTGAATCTAATTTCCTTTAGTTACAATTTTCTTTCGTAAAGATTTCTTCAAAATACAATCCAAACTGAAACCTGTGCAGCTATCTGATTTTATTTAGGATTCAATGTCTACATACTCCATGTAAGGCTTCTTGCTGCTGTAAAATCAGTTCATTTAACACAAACACAATTAAATTTTACACATCTAAACTTTTGCGCCTATTGTTTTCTCTCAATGATATTTTTCACTGAACATGATCAGATTTGTTTTTTAAATATTTCTGTAGACACCGGTAATTTAGTAGTTTCATAACTACAAAACAATATCACCAGAGTTTGTTGTACCCATGTTGATCAACTATGTACATAGAATCATTTTTCTTCAGACTAGTAGACTGCTGCCTTCAAGAATTCTGACAAGATCTACATAAATCTAAGACAAAAATTGAAGGTAAACATGATGAAAGCCAAAGAATACATAAGCAAAATTGTATTGACAAGAAACAATGTTGCAAATAATTTGAAGACTTATTTCTTAACTAATTTTTGTTGAATACACTTTTTAAAGCCATAAGAACTTTACCTTCAGTTTTGGAAGATAAAATTTCTGCTTCTTCTCGTGACTTTTCCAAATCACTAAAATTCTCATCCATTTTATAAGCTTCCTTTACCTTCACAGGACATATTATCACCATCACTTGGCTGTGGCACTAGAAATCAATAAAAAAAAATAAAACAGTGTTTATTATTCAAACAATTCCAATGAAACAATATTATTTAAAATCAATATCTTTCTTTTTTTATACACAAAGCTAGCATTAACATGGGTTACAGTCAAGGCCACAACTCAGCAAAAGAGTTTTAAATTCATTAGAAATGGATATGAAGGTTCTCATTCTTTTTTACCCTATTAAATGTTATCTATAAATCTATATCATAATCTGTCTATATTTCTGAGATGAGGTATTATGTACACTATTTACATTATCGGACTATAACATCAGAACAACCTTCAAAAGCTGGACGACACTTCGCAGATATCTCTCCCGAGTAAGACCCCACCCATAGAGGAGAACATGACTAAAGACTGTGTGTACACTATCCCATGCAGTTGCAGAAAGAAATATAAAGGAGAGATAGGCCGCTCCCTTAAGGTAAGGCTTTAAGAACACCAGAAAGCTGTAACTCGAGGGGAAGTGGAAAAATCAGGCGTGGCTGACAACATATGGAGAGAAAAGGGAGATCACCACCCTCTGTGGGATCAGGTTGAGATCATAGACAAAGAACACAATTGGAAAATTCGTAAACTTAAGAAATCAGCACATATGCTAGGTCACAAAAATCTCCTGAGCCAACCAAGCATAGAAATGAATACAATATGGGAGCCAGTAATAAGGAGTGCCAGAGAAAAGCGATAATAACAACAAAAATTGAAATATGAGCTCTGGTAAAAAACATAATATGATAGCAAAAATTTGCAATATGAGCACTGGTGAAAAATGTTTGCTGAAGACATGAGGTTTATAATACCCAGAAATTCATACACAGATGTCCTCAAGGACACATGGCACAGTGGATAAAGGCATAAGTTAGATCCAGTGACAGGACCCAAAGAGTGTGAAGTTCAATACCCAGTTAAGGCAGTGGAGAACTTGGAGAGAGAAATTAACAGGAGATAACTGACAACTGACATCCATTAGTCATGGCACGTGGAACTAGAACAGTCTACCCCAGTGAGCAAAATAAAGGGTTCAGTTCAACATTCCAACCACCTGATGAAGGCCAGAGCGTACAACGGCCAAAATGTTGTAATAAATATGACGACAAAGATGAGGACAATAGTCCGAATAATGTAAATAGTGTCTATATTATAATGTTAAATTTGTAATAGGTTAAATCTGTATCTTTTATAATGTCATAATATGAAATCTATATAATATATATTGTTATAACATTAAATCTATATAATGCTAAAACTGATGTATATTATTGAAAATATTATAACGTTAAATCTACATCATTTTTAAGATCGTCATTTCTGACCCCTCAGGACATGCAGATAGTGTAACAGGTATCAGCATGGAAAGTGGAATTTGCCAGCTAATTTCAAATTCAGGGCAATTCTGTTGCATTCACTTTCGCACCAATGCCTCTAGTAAAAGCATGAATCCATCTCTGCCTGACAAACCTGCTATGGGTAAAATAGTAGGGTCGACTGAGCTTTCTAGGATTTGGTGCCAACCAAAGAAAATGAAAACTGTGAATCCCAAACTATGGATAAAAAATACTATCTTTCTCAAGAACGCGTAGAAATTCACAGATAATAAAGGAAGCTGTAAAGAACCATGATCACCTATGTCCTGTAGAAACACTTCTTCTACATCTTGTGAAGACATGGACGATTATGGCTCTCCACAACTTCCTGTCTTTTCACACTCTTAGTAAGGCTTGTGTTTTTGCTATCCCTCCTAAACCCTGTTCTACTTGTTATGCAGGTCCCTCACCACTTTCTTCCGTCTCTCTTGCCTTCAACATGTCCTCAGAGTGTCAAATTCTCCAAGCCATCTTTTCTCATACTGTGCCCTAGAAAATTACAATTGCCTCTTTCTGGTTCTAAATGTCTTTTTTGTTTGCAATTTCCTTAATACTTCTTTGTTACTTACATGTTCAGCATCCTTTTGTAGAACCCCATTTCTGTTGCCTTAAGTCTCTTCTTCATCTGCGAGGAGATTGTCCAGCATTCAGCACCATATAGAAGGAATACATAACAGTTCAATACTCTTATTTGTTTCTAATGAAATTCGCCCACTTTTTAATAATTTGCTTAGCTTTTGGAAAGCATCTTTCACTATTCCAGTGCACCTTTGGTGTCACATTTTTCTATCCTCTATTAAAATACACTCCCGGATATTCAAATTTTCGTACTTGCTTGATTTTGGTACCTCCAATTCATCGTTCACATCTTCGGCTTTTCCTTCTGCTGACATTCAGACATTCTGTTTGTTCTAATTAATATTTAGTCCTTTCTTCTTTCCTTCCTTTATTGTAGAAGTTCCTGTAGTTTCTTTTCTGCATCTGCTATCAACACTGTTCCATTCTCATATCTTATGTTCTTACGGCAAGAATTACAACTGAGTAGTGAGTTCAATCCTCACTGGGTGCTCTCTACTTTCGGTCTTGTGCCACATCTAAGCTATGCTTGGAAAATCAATATGTTCTTAACGACAATGTCCACCAATATTGAATCCTGGTAAGAATTCTAATTCTCTCAGAATCACCTCACTTTAAAAGCAGAATGGTGGAAAGACACATCTTTGTCTTATGCCCCTTTCTATCTTTGTGTATTTACTAAATTCATTTTCTATCTGTAGGCAGGTGGTTTGCTTCCAATATAAATTCTGGATTATTCTAATATTCTTCCCAAATAAATCAAGCTTTCCTAACAGTTCAAGTAGTTCTTTGTGTTGTACCTTTGTATCAAATGTTTGAATGCATAATGTTTAAAATACAAGCATACATCCTTCTGCATTTGTATTACTCTTTCTGATAGTCTAAGCACAAATTTCTGGTCTTTCCATATTTTTGTGTATTGCAGGTTTTCCTGTTTTTATGAAAGAGTTCTCCAATATATTCACTCCACCATTTTTGTTGTTGTTATATTTTTTCTTTCTCTATTGCCAGCATTAAGTCTTGATTATATGCCTTTCGCCATTATTTCTCTTATTCTTTTATGCATCTCTGCCCTTATCCTTTCTATTTCTGCACACTTTTTGATGCGCCTGTCTGTGCATCTGTTTCTAATTTGTGTAATGTATTATATTCTGTACCATACCTTGGCATTGTTTGCAGTCTCTTTTTCATCATGTCAAGAATTTCATCTGTAATCCATTCCTTTTTTTTCTTTATCTAGTTTTCTTTAGGGAGATCTTGCTTGCTGATGTTACTAAAGCTTCTCTTAATGTGTCCCACTTTGAATTTCCATTTTCATTTCATTGTATCTTCTTTTAACACTCTCAGTATACATATCATATTGCAATTTAGGTGTTGCCTTGGCCTCTTAACTCCTATAGGTTCATTCTAGGATTACATATCACTCGCTCCTGGAGTCAGCTCTTGGGTATGTTTCACAGTGTAAAATTTAATTCCTGAGTCCCTTATTGATTGTCATGGAGTCAAACTGTCCAAAAGCATCGAGAATTTTTTAAATCAGGTCTTGGCCACTATTTGATCATGCACTACTGGAACCATTTTTCTTCATTTTCATTATAGGTTCTTCATTCAAATTTACCAACTAATGCACTGCCTTGCTTTTCCTTACTTTGGCATTCAGGTCTTCCATGACAATTGTAATATCCTTTGCAAGAGCCTTTGAGCAGTTTTGTATTGTCAGTACATATACAACTATAATGGATATATTAAAAGCTTCCCCTTTCAGTTTAACTAGAAGAATCCTATCAGACAGTATCCCAGAACACATTTCTTCAGGTCTTGATCTAGTATTAGTCCTAATCCTCTCTTTTTTCTCTTTACCTGTATATATGACCCATTACTATCAATGATGTAATCTTCATTACTGTTGTGTCGTGGCACAATAGTAAAAAGAAGAAAATCAAGTCGAGGTTGGTTTAAGGAATAAGTGTATTTCACATCACAGATACAATGGTAGGAAACGAGTACTACTCAGCTAGGCAGTTGTAGTACTGTAGCTGCTTACACCCCGGGTAGGTATTACTGGCACTATATATAGTGAAAACCGGTGTAATTCCCTTGTGTTAGAAAGGCCAGTGTAACAATTACCTTACCCTACTTTTGCATGCTCTTAAAATATTAATATTTAGCCTATTAATTTCCTGCTTTATATTTTTCTAACTGAGCCCATTAACTTAATTTTCTAATGTTCTATCTCCTGAAGATTATTTTTTGTTTGATACAAACAGTTGCTGGATGACAGTCCAGTGACACCTGTCACTCATGTTTTCTTTACTAGGCAAGAGGTCAATTCTCTGTCATGCTATTGTGCTAGTCCCACATTACTTTGGGATTAACATGAATAAGAATGAAAACTTTATCAACATTTAATCAAGTTATTTATGCTTAAGAACATGAATACCACAATTAACATAAATACAATGTCCTTTTCTATATAGAGAGAATGTTAGGCAGACATAACTATCTGGTGGAGTGAAATAGGGCCAGAAAACTTGTATCTTTACACCCTTGGTAACTGGTACCATGTCAGCGGAGAGAATTCCTTGTGTGTCACTTTAGAGCAGGTCCAAATATCTTCTCCTCGGGGTCAGCTTTATCCAAACCCCCCGTGATTTAATTACCCAATGAGAGACCACTTCATATCATTTGATCTATCTCTATATATCAGAGCAGACAAATTTTACAGACCCAATAACACCATCATTATTTATATTAGTTTTGCTAACAGTAGCTGGATGGCAGTCAGGTTCTGCACATGTCCCTCCTTACCAGGTGAGGTGTTAATCCCAATGGACTTGATCCCCTTCATACAGTTATCTCTGATAATAACACTGTCGATAGTCATGAATATTCTTGAGATTAATAGTGGAGCTATTGCTCATAGCCTCCTCTACGGTGATTTTATCGAGACACTATCACTAGTTAGCTGGTCATTGACTTATCAAAAGTTCTTCTGCCCTTTGATAGGTTTTATTTTTCATCCTACAGTGCGGCTAACCAACCACCTCACTTGCAACAAATTGGAGTTGGAGAAATGGTTTAGTTGTCGATCATTCAAAAGATTTCATGTACAATCATTAACAAAAGTTTCAGACCACCTTGTAATTTTACTTTCTTAGTTATGAGAGACCGATTCAATTTTACTCACAAATTTATAAATAGCTTCATTCATTTCAAGCCAAATTGTCCTGTAATCAGTATTTTGCATATGGCTTTTGATTATTGCCTGAAATCAGTAGCGCAGGCTGAGAATAATGTTGTTACAGTAGTTAACTGATATTTCTTTTGTCCAGACTTTGTTAATAGCCCCTCAGTGCTTCGGTACTTCAATGTTGTCTTTCTGCAACTTTGTTTTTGACAATTTCTCATAAATTTTCAATGGGGTTCAGATCTGGGCTGTTTTCTGGCCAGTCCAGATTTGTCATATTGATCCTGTTCAAAACAATTCTAAATGACCTTTGACCGGTGACATGGAGCTCTATCATGCCTATATACAGTGCATTGATGAATGTCAATATGCAGTTGTACCACGTGGCTTACAACATTCATTGTTGTTCTTGGAGGCAATACGTCTCCCAGATTTTAACATAGCTCCCAAAATCATCTGGTTTGGTGAGAGCATCACAGTCTGAATTGTATACTGTTCATCAAATCTCAGGGATTCTTCTAATGGTTCCTTTTTGCATAGCAAACTGAGATGAGGCTTCAACTGTTCAGTTTCATGATGCTTAGAAAATGCCAGATGCTTGGATTTAGCCAGAGTTGGAACCAGTTGGAATGATTTCAGACCAAGCTCAAATCTTAAACGTCATGAACCTGTCATAGAACTGACATTTGTACCATTTGGAAGCAGGACATGTATCTTATAAGAACTTGTTGATTATCATGTAACAATGTGCTTGATCAAATGATCATCTTTAGCATTGGTTTCCATTGGATTTCACATCTCTCATTGTCACTAAATGTACCTGAATTTTGGAAATTTATGATAATATGCACAGCTGTTTTGCCACACCCTACTTTGACACTAATATCATGCTCAAAATAGCCTTCATCACATAGAACCACAATTTGAGCCCTTGTGTAGATGTAAGTGAGGATTTTTTTTTTTTTTTTACCTTATTTTAAAACTAATTCATGACACAAATATTATCACAATGGTTTCTAATTTGTCAATAGCAAAAACTTTTTAGCTTAGATCCTGTGTAAGTTATGGTTGATACAATAAGAAGTTAATGCATCATGCAACACAAAGAAAATGTAAAAGAAAAATGAAAATAACCATGTTACAACTAAGTTGTCTTAAACTTTTGTTAATGACTGTATATTAGTTAGCTAACAAATGACCATACACAATAGAAAAAGGTCCCAATCTTAATAAAAACAACATTTTATCAAAATTTTTATTATTATTAAGAGGAAAGACCGAAGAATGTTTTGATTATTAAATTATATTTTTGATCCTTTTTAGAATATTTGAAACTTGGGTAAAATTTTTTTATTTTTCTTGCATTTAGGATATTTCTGCAGTGGAAAACACATTAATTTGGAAAAATCAAAAAAAATGTTGGAATTTAATGAAACATTCAGGATTTATTCACAAATGAATGAAATGATTTTAAAAAGTCTTGGTAAAAATATTTGTTCTTATATTCCCTAGTTTTTTAACTTTATGAAATTTCAAGAAATTCATTTTTATAGAATTTAATGTTTATATTATGTCACATTTAATTTTTGTTGGTATAAAAAGAAGGTACCTCCAAAGATTCGCTAAAAATTGAGCATACATGATGAAAAAATGTCACCAACTTAATAAAAACAAAATTTTATCATCAAAATCTTTGTTATTATTAAGAGGAAAGAGCAAAGTTATATTTTTTTATCCTAAGTTCTAAATCATATAAAATTCTGTATTAATTTGCATTCAAGTGATATTGTCATTAAATAAAGTGTATATTTACTAATCATAAATAGAAAAGCTTATGACAATTCAGCAACGCCAGTATTTTAAAAAGATTTTTTTTTATTTTTTTGTTTGTATAAATGTGCCAATTTTGGTAAATACGAATTTACAACATTATCAGAAAATAAGAGTATTTACTATAGTAAATTAAAAATTTACTGGTAATATTATTGGTAATATTTGTTTCATTTCAGATTAACTAAACTTTAAATTTCCTCAAATAAAATTTCAGAGAACTATATTTTATTTTTGAAAGATTTCTTTTAATAAAGAGAATTATGTTGTACTGTCAGATTTGTCAATGTGGCCGATTTTAGTGATCTAAAAAGAAAAAATAATTTCAATCAATTTAAATTCGGTTTCAAATACAACAAAGTATTTTGCTGATTGGAAATATTAAATTTAATCTATTAGCATGGAATTAAGACAAATAAAAAGCTTCAAAAAATATTTGTCCTTTTTAAAATACATTTAAAACTTTAGGTATCACATTTTTGAAGGTACATACTGTGTGTGTGTGTGTGTGTGTGTGTGTGTTTCCAATTATTCCAAACAATTTTCTTTCTTAAATTCAAAGTAACTGCTTAGCTTAATTAATAATGAGAGAAGAAAAAAAGATAATCAAATAAATTCAGGCTCAAAATGTTGAAGAACTTGAAGGGAGAAAGGGATAAAAGATATCATTATTTATAACTCCTCAAGGTTTTAGGCTTCATAATTATGAACTTTAAAGTCAAATATCATCTCCGAGTGCAGTCAAGCCTGATAAACAGCAGCAGCAGCACTCATCAGCAGGCAGGATAGGTTTAAGATTCCAATTTTTCCACTCAGTGGATTAAAGGTTTATGGATTTGATGACATAGTAATTGTGAGTTCAATTCTTGGGTCTCAGTGGAAACAGAGCGAGCTGTACTAAAATTAAGAACTAACCAAGATATCCATAGATATGGGCAATGGAACAAGAACAGTCTACTCCACCATAGATTAAGTACAGGATTCAGTTTGGAATTTTATGTAAGTTACCCAGATTAATAATGGAGGCCAAAGGGCACAACAGCCAAAACGTTATGATAACAACAACAAAGTGAGGACAATAGTCCGAATGTAAATAATGATAACTCCTCATCCCAGAAATTCAGACAGAAATCATTTCTGATGTTTGTAAAAAAAAGATTTTTTTTCAGTTTAGGATTTTAAATATTCTTTTTGTACACTTGACTTTACTTTCACGTTTCTTAAAGATCAAGGGAAATTACTCTATCAAGAGTTACTTCCCTTTACGTCTGCAAGATGAGATAATTATTTAATTATTTGGGTTGTTTTGTGACTGGAAAAGCAAAGAATTTTTTCCTGGAGCCAATATTCAGTGTTCAAGTCAAAGAAAAATACAAAATTCTGAATGCCGAATTTCAAGGTAATTAAACAAACAGGTTCTTTATATCTTTTTATTTTCGCTATATTTAGTTTTGTACCAGATTTAGCCCTTTTTATGACATGATCAGAAAAGGAGGAGCATATTCAACATTTGATAATTTTGCAGCAATATGCAGTTTTGATCAACATTTGTTTCCATGGTTAGCTGTAAGGAATTGTAAATGTAGGACTACCTTACACTTAAGTAAATAATAACAATAATAATATTTATTAAGAATTCTTTACAGGAAATATCAAGTTGACAATTATGTATTTAGTTACATAACAAATAAATAAAAATAATAATATTAATCTTGATGCTATATTCGATTTGTTGTTAGGTATTTTTCATTTTCTCTTTTGTTATTCGCAACATTTTAGAATACTTGGACTTGGCTGCAATGCTAAGTTTCCTAAGTCAAACAAAATGGAGCTATTCCATTTACGCTTTGTTACTTCTCTTTTCCATTATTGATTTTAGATCGCTTTCTTCCAGTCATTTTGATGCAGAATAGCGAAATTCTGAAATTTAGAATAATCTTATTCATTTAAAAAATAATGTCTGTAAAAAGAAATATTTTAAATTTATAACTTCTTCACCACTTCTTCACCATTTCCACGTTGTGTGCTTTAAATATTTTTCTGAAGCAAAATACAAAATATCTCAAGTGGAAGTGGCTGAGCAAGAGACACCAAACTTTGTCATTTATTTTATTAACTTTCAACGCTCAGCATATTGTGCATTGAAAATTATGAAAGGAATTGTCAGTGGTCAGGAATGAATGCAAGTCAAACTAATAAAAATAGTACTATTATACATTTAATGTAAAACCATTGATAATGGCTTTACTTAATGTTTTTAAAATCAAAAAGAAAGTGACAGTCAATTACCAGGAATTAATGTAAGTATTACACATACAAGGTAAGTACACTGATAATGATCCTATTGAAAAAAAAGGCAAATAATTTTACAATAGAAATGCATTATTATTATTATTATACTAATGCATTATTATTATTATGATTATTGTACCAAAGCATTATTATTATTATACTAATGCATTATTATTATTATGATTATTGTACCAAAGCATTATTATTATTATTATACTAATGCATTATTATTATTATTATGATTATTGTACCAAAGCATTATTATTATTATTATACTAATGCATTATTACTATACTAAGGTATTATTAATATTATTATACTAAAGCATTATTATTATAGTAATGCATTATTATTATTATTATAGCAAAGCATTATTATACTAACACATTATTATTATTATACTAATGCATTATTATTATACTAATGCATTATTATTACTATACAAAAGCATATTATTATACTAAAGCATTATTATCATTATTACTATTATACTAATGAATTATTATTATTATTATTACAATTATACTAATGCATTATTATTATTATTATACTAATGCATTTTTATTATTATTATTATTGTACCAAAGCATTATTATCATTATACTAATTCATTATTATTATTATTATTATTGTACCAAAGCATTATTATCATTATACTAATTCATTATTATTATTATTGTACCAAAGCATTATTATCATTATACTAATTCATTATTATTATTATTATTATTGTACCAAAGCATTATTATCATTATACTAATTCATTATTATTATTATTGTACCAAAGCATTATTATCATTATACTAATTCATTATTATTATTATTATTGTACCAAAGCATTATTATCATTATACTAATTCATTATTATTATTATTATTATTGTACCAAAGCATTATTATCATTATACTAATTCATTATTATTATTATTATTATTATTATTGTACCAAAGCATTATTATCATTATACTAATTCATTATTATTATTATTATACCAAACCATTATTATACTAATGCATTAATATTATTATTATTATTATTATAGAAATGCATTAAATATCAACAAGAACAAGATTGTCAGTGGTCAGGAATTAATTCATGTGTTACTGACCGATCAAGATTTATTTTATAATAATTTCATAATTCTTTCCAATGTTTCAATGCTTGTAAGTATATTGTCCTGGCCTCCCCGCTGGGACGAGATGTGACACCAGGTAAGAGTTTTAATGTGGGGAACCCAAGCGTGTACACTCGTGCCAAGAACAAAAATTACCCGAGACCCTGCAACTGTCAGTTGCTCTAGCCTTGGTGCAAGCACCGATCACTCCCGCTAGTGCAATAATAGGGTGCATCCTTGGGCATCTGTTCCCCAAGGCTGGACACCTCACTGTATAATTTTCCTCAGCCCTGCCTCTGGCCTCCAACGAAGCCACTAATGATTCGCACTCTGCCCAAAGACAGAGATAACTGAAAGATGATAAAACTTACCTGGCCTGTGCCAAACATCCCTTCCCCAAATTTATAGACAAAACATACAGATTCATGCTGGGATTTATTCCTACCCAATAAGATAGGCCACCTTCTCAGTCTCATGTTTGTTCTTTCTTGTCTTGAAGTCAGAACGCCGCAATCACTTGTCTGTTACAATTGCGCCTGTTAACACCATTCTTAGTTTGTGAACTCTTTGCCTTATTACTGTTGCTTCACCTTGTAGATATTGTTTGCTTGCTCAATATTATTTTTGCCCTGTTCTTTTATTTTCTTTCTCTTATTGTTTATTGCAATCTTTGTTAATTCTAGTTTCTGTCTATATTTCTGAGATGAGGTATTATGTACACTATTTACATTATTTGGACTATTGTCCTCATCTTTGTCGCCATATTTATTACAACGATTTGACCCTTCAGTATCTGTCTATATTTCTGAGATGAGGTATTATGTACACTATTTACATTATTCAAACTATTGTCCTCATCTTTGTCGCCATATTTATTACGTTTCGGCCCTTCAGTATCTGTCTATATTTCTGAGATGAGGTTTTATGTACACTATTTACATTATTTGGACTATTGTCCTCATCTTTGTGGCCATATTTATTACAACGATTCGACCCTTCAGTATCTGTCTATATTTCTGAGATGAGGTATTATGTACACTATTTACATTATTCGAACTATTGTTCTCATCTTTGGTGCCATATTTATTACAACGTTTCAGCTTATCTAATGTCTCTGGGTTGTCACTTATGACTTTTGCTCGGTGTTGTAAGCAGCAGATGATCCCTTTCTTTACACTATATGGATGGTTGGATTTGAAATTGAGGTACTGTCCGGTGAATGTCGGCTTACGGTATACAGATGTCTTGAACCCATGCTCTGTTTGAGATATTAGAACATCCAGGAATGTGAGCGTGTTGTTACTCTCTTTCTCCATCGTGGACTGCATCAAAGGACTTATTGAGTTCACATGGTCCAGTAGAACCTGTTCTCAAGGACACATGGCACAGTGGATAAAGGTGTTAGTTAGATCCAGTGACAGGACCCAAAGAGTGTGAGTTCAATACCTGGTTAAGGCGGTGGAGAACTTGGAGAAGGTAATTAACAGGAGGTAACTGACATCCATTAGACATGGCACATGGAACTAGAACAGTCTACCCCAGTGAGTGAAATAAAGGGTTAATTTCAACATTCCAACCATCTGAAGAAGGCCGGAGCATACAATGGCCGAATCGTTGTAATAAATATGGCGACAAAGATGAGGACAATAGTCTGAATAATGTAAATAGTGTTTGTCAAATCTACTTGTTGAATATTTCTGCCAATAACATTTAACCACGGCCAATTACTCTTCAGAAATATCAATCATGTGTCTGAGAATAAATTTCTAAGTTTTACTCAGTCCAACTCTTGCCTGATGTACATGATAAATCTACTAATTCAAAGTAGTGACTAACAGAGAGACTTTGGGACCAAAATACCAAACACATTGTTAATGCTTACCTTGACATTCTGAGAAATCAAACTATTTTCATCCTGAACCAGCTGGCCAGAAATAATTAGTTTTATTCTATCGGAGGATACACCACACAATTCAGCTACCCGCTCCTTTAACTCACACCCTGTTTGTTGTAAACTGATTTCCACACTCTCAGGACGAGAAACCTGAAAATGAAGAATAAAAAACAAAAATACTTTGTATTTTTTTTAAGGGCAAAATAAATAAGGAATGGCAAATTCCTTTTTTAAATTTATATTTCACTCTCAAGAAAAAAAAAAAAAAGACGACTGGTTTTGTTACGGAATTTGGGTAGAAGTCAAAATTCTTTTTTCCAAAGCTCCTAATATTATATTCCAATTCAAAAATCTTAAAATTTTTCAATTAATAAAATTTAGAGTCCAAAGTCTGTCAATTGGAACTCATAAATTTCAGTTCTTAGACAAAGTTTTAAACTCTTCTAAATTTCCTTGCATTAGTTACATTATTTAGACTGTTATCCTCATATCGATATATTCCCGTTTCAGCCGTTGTATGGCCCAGCCTTCTTCAGGTAATTGGAATTTCGAACCGAATCCTTTATTTCGTCCACCAAAAATTAACTGGTATTGAACTCACAACTCTTTTTGGGTCTAGTCACTGGATCTAACCAACATCTTTATCCACTGAGAGATGTGTGCCATTGAGATCATCTGTGTATGAATTTTTTTTGGACTTATAAACTTAATGTCTCAGCAACCATTTCTTTTTTTGTGTGCTCATATTCGAAATTCCAATCATCTGAAGAAGGCCAGAGTTTACAACAGCCAAAACATTGTGAATATGGCAATGAAGATGAGGATAACAGTTTGAAAAATGTAAATAATGCAAGTAATCATAATACTTCATCTCAGAGACATAAACAGATATTCTAAATTTCCATCAGACAAAAATGCATTTATTTTATTGATTCATTCATTTTCCACAGCTTATCAACCCTTTGCAGGTTATTTAAAGCCAGAAAACATTTCCAGATTATAAGAATCTTTTATGGGGACAATAATGATTTGGTGATTACAACATAATATTTGAATGTTTTGATGCCTCACTTGAAATTTACAATTAAGTGACTGTTTTTTAACAAACAAAACTCTTTCAAAAATCTATTCAAATAATGGGTCAACAAATTTTTCCACAAATCTAAATAAAAAACAAATTCCTGAAATATTTTACCTGAGATTCACAGTTTGCACAAACTCTGAGCTTTAAAGTGGCAATTCCTTTCTCGTGGAACTTTCCTCGAGCAGCCAACTTTCTCACAGCATTCATGCGCAGGACTTCCATCATTTCAAGAACACTTTCCTGGGAAGTTTTCACAACTGAGGAATATTTAGAAAGCATCTCCTGAAAATACAAAACTTCTTAGTGAAAGAGAAAAAAAACAATAAAATATCATAATCACATGAAGAAAAAAATTCACAATTCCATGATCATCTGCATTTTGAGAATAACATTAGCAAATAAACAACATGTTAGGTTTATTTGTGAAAAAAGTGAAACAGTTGATCAATAACCAGATTGGAATATTGAATAAAACAGACATGAATTTTTGAAATGACAAATTAATAAATCCAAAATAGTATGACATACTAAGAGCAATCAATAAACCAATAATAAAGATACATAGTAAGTGTATCTGATGCAGGATACAACTAAACCTATATATCAGTAAAAATGAACTCTGATGCCTACATTTTGAAAGACTTTGAATTTAATAACCTATCCTGCTTTAGTTATAAAATGCATACCTTTACAATCATAACTAGTTCAGGGTTTTTAAATCTTGACTTGCAGATATACATTTTCCTTAAGGTTCTTCATTTTACTTTTGCTGTTCCCTTACCTTTCTTTTAGTTCCCATATATGAATAGCAGTAAAAAAAATAAAATAAAATATATATATATATATATATATATATATATATTTTTTACTTCCTGGCACACAGGTATGTATAAATGTTTGGGGGCATATAAGTTTTAAGAAACAGCAGATTATATATATATATATATATATATATATATATATATATGTATGTATATATATATATATGTATGTATATATATATATATATATGTATGTATATATATATATATATGTATGTATATATATATATATATGTATGTATATATATATATGTATGTATATATATATATATATATATGTATATATATATATATATATATGTATATATATATATATATATATATATATATATATATATGTATATATATATATATATATATATATATATATATGTATGTATATATATATATATATATATATATATATATATGTATGTATATATATATATATATATATATATATATGTATGTATATATATATATATATATATATATATATATATATATATGTATGTATATATATATATATATATATATATATATATGTATGTATGTATATATATATATATATATATATGTATATATATATATATATATATATATGTATGTATACATATATATATATATTTTTTTTTTAAGCATATCACCCCAAGCAAGGCTGGAAGCCACTAGTACGCAGGGGGTTACAGAAGGTTTGGAGCGAGAGCAGATGGGAATGAACGGTGAAAGGATGTGGAGAAGGGAAGAGGATAGATCAAGGCAGCTGGAGATGTCGATTGACGTTACACTTAAATAGTTGGAGATTGTATTTGTCAGGGAAGCCGGAATAAGGAAGGGAGTTCCACAGGCGAGATGTGCAAGACATGAAGCTATTGGAGTAGAAGAGACGTCTATATCTAACAGTTTCAATGGTGAAGGGGTGGGAACGGGATGCCAGCCTCGTGGGACGTTTAAATTCATGAGGCCTAGGAACCAGTGAAAGCAGCTCCTCGGAGCAATTACCGTGAAAGTATTTATAAAAAAGACAGAGCGAGGCAACGTCGCGTCTGTGAGAGAGAGACTGCAGACGAGATGTCAGATCGGGGCCAATTACATTGCATATCCGTCTCTGGATCTTATCAAGAACCCTGAGGCAAACAGCAGGGGCTCCTGACCATATATGGCAGCAATACTCCATGCAAGGGCGAATGGTCGATTTATAGATTTGGAGGATAGATTCCGGGGAGAAAAATTTCCTGGCTCGGCACAGGGAGCCAACTTTCCTTGCGGTGGATGATGCAATTGACTCGATGTATCTCAGATCAGCGGACAGCATGAGACCGAGCAGCCACAGAGAGAAGCTCTCAAGAAGTTGGTCATCAGACATTATAATGAGATGCAGGGATGGATCCTTGTGGTGGTTAATAGAGAGCAGTTTAGTTTTAGAGGTGTTAAAGTTAACCATCCATTTCTTGCCCCAGTTCACAACCGATTGGATGTCCTTTTCTATCCGAGATGCCAGGTTAATTTTGTCAGCATCACTGGATTTGTGTTTGAGGCAGGAGTAAATTGTGGTGTCGTCCGCATAGATGCTGACTTCGGAATCTATGGCGTCAGGAAGGTCGTTTATGAATATGAGGAACAGAGTAGGGCCTAGGATGGAGCCTTGAGGAACACCTGCATTAGTGGAATAGGAGCTGGAGATGAATCTATTGAGAACGACCTTCAATTCACGGTTTGACAGGAATGATTGTATTAGGTCAAACAATCGACCTGTGATGCCATAACCCTGGAGCTTGCGAAGAAGGCCGGCATGCCAAACTCTATCAAACGCTTTGAAGATGTCAAGGGCCATGGCACAAGCTTCACCATTATTATGAATAGCTTGGAAGACAAATTCAGTGATGGCCGTAAGCACATCAGCTGTAGATCGGGCAAAGCGGAAACCATATTGCTTGTCTGAGAGCAGATCATGGGATAACAGGTGGTTAATCACATCGGTGTTGATAATGGCTTCAAAGACTTTGCCGAAGAGGGGTAGGAGACTGATAGGACAGTAATTAGAAGGGTCGGAGGGGTCACCAGAATTCTTAAAGACAGGAACAATGGTTGAGAACTTCCAGCGGTCAGGAAAGCAAGACTCCTTGAGGCAGCGGTTGTATAATTTAGAGAGGGCAGACGCCAGTTCAGGCGCACAATTCTTCAGGACAGTGGTTGGTATCCCGTCACCACCAGTAACCTTGTGGTGATCTAAGTTAGAAATAATGCCCAATGCCAACGACGGGGATA
>OZ038506.1:14224777-14434777 GCA_964036315.1 Acanthosepion esculentum | reverse complement strand
TTTTAAAATTTCCACATAAAAAAATTGCATCTATATTTTTCAGTTTAGTAGATGTATATTCTCACCAGAGCCAAAATTTAAGCTTAACCCCAAATAAAAATCAAGATTTTAAATGCTGATCATCATGGCAACTTTACTGTCTCTCTTACCAATTAGCCTTGTGCCATACAACACTAAGCTTAGTAAACTTCAGTTCTATATTTCTAATGTCTTCGTCTAAACACTGAAATTTTATTTACTAATTTTTCTCCAGAAAAGTAGATGGGTTCACATATAGTTCCATTCACACACCTCCTCTGTCTTTTGAAAAGGAATACAGGTTTATCCCTTGTTCTTTGTTTAGCACAGGATTTCCGGTTCCTTAAAAAAAATGTTTCTCTTTCACTCCCAGCAGCTCCTTGCATCTTAGGGCCATTATCATCTTGCTTGGGGTAAATTTATTAAGTATAAAACACTAGAACACTCAAGAACTAACAGCAACAGTGTATGTCTAGAAAACCAAAGTCAAAATGAGTTACCATTGAAAGAAGAGGTAAAAACCAGTAAGGAAGGAGTGTGAAGTGATAAAAAAAGTGATAAAAAGGACAAATAACCATGACATTCTACATGTATAAAGATACGGGCATGTACACACACACACACACACTATAAAAAAAGAAAGAAAAGAGAAACTTACACCAATGAAAAATGCATATAAAAAATAAAAATCAAGAAGTATAAGCAGTCGATTGCTGACATTCCTTGATGAGTGGACAGAGTGATTCTCAGAGGGTCCATCTATAAAACTCTGGAGTCAGGATGCTGAAGGTAGTATCAATCAACTAAGTGAATAACCTTTTACCTGTGTTAATTATATATATATATATATATATATATATATATATATATATATATCAGGTCATCCCATAAGTTCTGTCCGAATTTTGAATAAAGAAAACAAGTGACCAAATGTTACATTTAATTACAGATTCAATCAACAATGTATTTTCCCTGATTATCTATGACTTCCTTCCATCTATTAACAAGCTTACTAATTCCATTACCGTAAAATTCTTTTGGCTTTGATTTGAAGAACTCACAAATGTCAGTTTTAACCTCTTCCTGTGTTACAAAAGCAGTTTCTTCCAAATGATTCTGTAAGCTACGAAACAAATGGTAGTCTGAAGGAGCAAGGTCTGGAGAATAAGGTGGATGAGGAATTTTCTCCCAACCAAGTTCTTCGATCTTTTGTGACGTGATTCTTGCTGTGTGTGATGGTGCATTGTCCTGATGAAACATCACCCATTTTCGATTCACTAGAGCAGGTCTTTTTTTCCTCAAAGCTTGGTTCAAACGCTCTAATTGCTGACAGTATATTTGAGCATTAGGTGGTAAGAATTCAAAGTGGATTATTCCTTGGCAATCCCACCAGATTGAAAGAAGAACCTTTTGCCCATGAAGTTCCCTTCTCGGCTGGGGTCCTTCCCCTTTACCAAGCCACTGTCTACAACGCTTAACATTTCGATAAAAGATCCATTTTTCGTCGCCAGTCACAAGTCTATCCAAAAAAGGTGAAACAAGTTGGCGAGAATGGAGAGAAGAGCAGATGTCAACTCGGGATTTGAGGTTGTTTTCAGACAATTCATGAGGCACTCATTTTCCAAGTTTAGGAACTTTTCCAAGTTGTTGAAGATGACGATGAACAGTTGTATGGTTTGAACTGAGAACAACTACCAATTCCTCAACTGATAAAGCAGGATTTTCTTCAAGGGCTGCTTCAAGAAGCTTTTCATCAAACTCAACTGGACGTCCGGTTCGATCTTCATTTTCAAGGGAGAAATCTCCACCTCTGAATTTTGCAAACCATCTTCTGCAAGTTCTTTCATTCACAGATTCCTCTCCATAAACTGAGTGAATGTTTCTAGCCGCTTCGGCTGCTGAGTTTCCTTTCTTGAACTCATAAAGCATATGTGCCTCAAATGATTCTTGGGTACTTCCATGTTAGAAGGGTTTTAATCAAACAAAATTTAATTTTATTGTTCTCTGAAATAAAATTTTATCAGTTTAAATGCATCTAAACATAAAAATAATGTTCAGCTCCATTAGACATTATAAAATACTCTTTAAATTTTGTTCATTTTAACAAAAAGTTAAAATTCAGACAGAACTTATGGGATAAACTTTATATATATATATATATATATATATATATATATATATATATATATATATATACACACACACACAGATTGTCAATAAAGTTCATGTGCACTTTAAAAAAATTTATAGCTTTATTTGTATTTCCGATAGAAATAATCTGTAGAAAATGTTATAAAGTTTAATGTACCTAGTTTTAAGTATAGCTAAAATAACTAATGTGATTTCAGGCATTACTGTAAATTAGTTGGAAAATGTTTACCGTGAATTGCAAAATCGTATTACCCTTTATATTGCTAATGATGGAGGACATGTGGAAACTTAAAATAAAATTTCAATAAAACCTTAAAAAATATAGATTTACTTCTTTCTAATCCTTTTTACAAATTATTTCTATCGCAAATACAAATAAAGTTATAAATTTTTTAAAGTGCACACAAACTTTATGGACACCCTGTATATAAACAAAGAAGTTACAGTAAGTTTAAAAAAAGAAAAACAAATGTCAAGAAATGTCAGTTGCTCAAATCTTTTTAACTATTGAATAATTGCAAAAAGAAAAAAATAGCAACAGTCATATCTCATGATACTGCAGATTGGCCTAATCCTCATGGTCTGTAACATGCAGAGACAAAGGTAAGAGCAGAATTATGGCAAGTTAATAAGAGACTTACCTGAGTTATCTCCCCTCGTTTTCCATTTCCCAATGTGTAAGGTGGATTCCAGAGTTGAACTTTGTCTGAATTGAGTGCGTGTTTCAGTAATGTCAGCTGGGAACTCATTTGCAAAGATGCGTTTTCATTGGACATTGACTGATCATTTTGGATTTCCTTTTTGGAATTTTCATTTTCATGACTGGTTGACGGTTTTTCATCCATTTTTTTTTTTTTTAACTGAAACCAAAAGCATATGCATCTTCGAAATATATTCATCATGAGCAAATTTTATCTTAAAAAAAAAAAAAAAAAAAAAACCCTTCCTCCCCCCCCCCAGTTTCTACAAGGTTGATCTTTTAGCTTTTGTTGCTATTATAATTTCAACATTTGTATGTTCAACACAACAGGTCTTTGGTAGTTGCCCAAGGTTTTTTTTTTTGTTTCCACTTTCTTTCGTTTTCATATTGCATTCTAAAAGTCCCATCTACAATCCGACGAAATCACTTTTTCTTATTCATGAAATTTTAGGACACTGTCAATGTGGGAGATCAGAAAATGTCAAACTAGAAATAGAAAGTCATATTCTGGAGGTATGTGAAAAGACTTACTAGGTTTTTCTTTCGTAAACAACAGATACAGATTATCGTATTCAGGCAGAAAGGTACCAAAGGAAAGCAAAATG
This sequence comes from Acanthosepion esculentum, assembly GCA_964036315.1. Taxonomy (NCBI): domain Eukaryota; kingdom Metazoa; phylum Mollusca; class Cephalopoda; order Sepiida; family Sepiidae; genus Acanthosepion; species Acanthosepion esculentum. Next base: position 14,431,303 of record OZ038506.1, on the reverse strand, counting down.
TTTGGATTAACCATAAACTGTAGGAAGGCAGAATGTATGGTTATCAGGAAGAGAGGGAGATCCCAAGGCATGAACTTTGAATTGAAGACATTAGAATTAAGCAGGTACTGAAATTTAACTATCCTGAGCACATAGTAACAGATGACAGAAAATGTGAGAGAGTCATGACTTCTCTATCATTTATGATCTGACCTGGATTGTAGATAAGACCACTCGTGTTCCTGATACAATGGGACATCTCGCAAACCTCATACACCTCTTTCTCACATCTTGCCCTGAAAAAAATGCTCAAATTAAGTGCTACCTCGCTTGGCCAATTCTTACCACTCACTGATGAATGTTAAAGTTAACAGCAAACTGAAAGTGTCACAAGACGATCTTTTGGTATCCCAAAGTCGATGGGGACAGCATCAGATCATACATTGCGAATCTCCTTTCAGTTTTCTTCAAAAACAGAACTGCTTCCCTCATCTCTGAATGGATCCTCCCAGGCATGGATAATATTATCACAAAGAGAAAATATCAACAGAAACCAAAGAGCCAGCTTTGGTTCATGCCAGAATGTGCTTCTGCCAAAGCCCACCATAACCGATACTACCATCTCTACCACAGAGAATGATGTAGTAGGTCTTTTACAACATTCTAAATTGCCTGTAATCATTGCAAGGGAGTTTTAGAAAATACAAAGAGCAGCTATGCAAATAAATATTCAAGTTCTAGTTGGCTTGGTAGGTTCATGTTTTATGACTTATAGACCCTTATAAAAATATGTGAATCAACTATAATGAATTATTTATTATTTAAAATTTTATAAAGAAATATATATGAAAGTTTTTATTCATAAATTTATAAAAATGTGTGCGAACAAGAAAATTTAAGTAAACACATAATGACAAGTAACTGCAATTATAAATTTTGAAAATAAAAAAAAAAAATTTTCAAGGCATATCTTTCATTTGCTCTCACCACATAAATTCACTAAAATAGGTTGAGGGCATCACTTTCTGTTACATATTTTGATAATTATGTAATTTTTTATAAAAGTTTTGAATAAAAAGATTTTTTTTCAAATTTATTTCTGTATAAAATGGTGAATAATAAATTTTTATAAAAGGTAAATAATAAATATTACATTTTATTTGGTTTACATAGTGTTTTATAATCTTGTAAATAAACACTATCAAGGGAGTTAAGTGTATATAATAATAACGTTGTCAAGGGAATGACAGTCCTTTCGACTCACTGTTTATTTTGCATGCACAAAAGGTTGTCCTGGGTATGACGATAAACTACATCCGCGTCCTGGGTAAGACAATAAACTACGTCCAGCAGCAAGGTTTTGAGGAGCATGGAACCACCTCTTAATTGCTGGTGTTCCCAAGTCCACCCTGACCCAGGATGGTAGCACCTGTTAGGGTACCAGCTATAGGTAAATAGTTAACCCCAAAACTGGGATAAAAATGGGTTTTAATACCAGGAATACTTTGTAAAAAAAAAATTTTTTTTAATTATTATCAGCAATAAATTTTTGAAGAAAAAAAACTATTATCAGCAATATGTTTTTGAAGGAAAAAATTATTACCAGAAATAGATTTTTGACAAAACAAAATATTACCAGCAATGAAAACTTTGTCGACATTAAATATCCCATTGAGGTTGATATGCCGTAAAACACAACAAACCAAACCACAAAAGTTTAAACATTGCCAAATAACATATTTCTATAATCTTGTAAATATAAAATTATTCTTGTAAATAAGCAATCTAATTGTGTTTAATATCTTTTTTGTCAATTCTCAAGAATAAAAAAATGTATAAATCCATATTTTATGTATTTTGATTTTATTCAAATTCTCATTATTGCTTTTTAAAATAAAAGACATTGTCAAGGGCATCAAAAATGTATACAGTAATAACAGTGTCAACAACAGGACTTTTCCCTTCTTAGGGAAACTTACAAGGCAAGCTGACTTCTTAATTTCACTGAACCAAGTGGCACACTCACATACACTACCAGTAATCTCATAAATGTTTTTCTTTGCTTTTTAAGTTCTCTATTTTATACACATAAATATAATTTTCTCTTCTTTCACAAACTATGTTGGTCGTTATATAAAATATATGTATAAAAAATCTTCCATGTGTTGAATTCATTTACTTTTAAATTTTTCAACCTCTTCTTGAAAGCAATATTTATTTTGAAAAATACAAAAATGTGGCACAAGACAAAAAGTGGGGATAGGGGAAGGCTGGGCTTCAATCTGTCTTATCTATTATGTTTACATAGCCAGCCACGATTACTGACCCAAACATACTACAGTATTCCTTACACCAAAATAATACATTCTTACCATTCTTACTCCAGCCACCATAATACCTAAAAGGTCTCTATGTAGTCCTAACTAGTTACCATATGTACAATTTTTTCTTTTTTTTGGGGGGGGGGGGAGAATAAAAATAACATTTAAGAAAACCCAATGAAAATTTACAATGAATACAATTTATATGCAAGAAACCAGACAAAATAGCTCATCAGAACATTTGCCATGAAAAAATTTATAGAAAAGCCACAGAGAAGCTACATTATGACAATTGGAAAGTGAATGAAGCTGAGATGCCAGATCAGGACTGATAACATTGCAGATTCTTTGGGTTATTTCAAGAGTCTCTAAATACATAGCAAAAGCACCAGACCAAACGTAACAGCAATATTCAATGCACAAATGAATGGTAGATAGATTCTGGCAAGAAAAATTGTCTAACACAACACAGGGAAATAATTTTCCTAACACTTTTCCTTATATATAACCGCAAAAGTGTGTCTTAATTCTAATTCTGTGCCACTAATATATATATATATATATATATATATATATATATATATATATATATATATATATAGAGAGAGAGAGAGAGAGAGAGAGAGAGAGAGAGAGAGAGAGCAACTGATTTAATATAATCATTCCACTTCATGTCAGTAGGAAATGTTAACCAGTGTAGGGACAATGAGTCACCCTCCTGGAGGTTAGCATCAGCCATGCTGATGAAAGGCAAAAAGGTTCTCAAAAGATGATTAAAAGACACCAGTTTAGTTTTGGAGATGTTAAAATTAACAAGCCATTTCTTGCCTCAGTTAACAACAGTTCATCTGCCAATTTGACTTTATTAAATTTATCAGACTTACCATAAGAGTAATCAGTATAGATACCGAGTCAAAAATTGATGATATTGGGAAGGTAATTGATAAAAATTAAGAACTACGAACAAAGTAGATCCAGGGAATATTATAGCGTACTATAGAATACTATAGAATATTATAGAGTACTAGAGTTGGTGGCCTATGTCTACCAGATACGTACAGGGGTTGGACAAAATAATTGGAACAGGTGCAAATTCCACTCCTATATTTCAAAGGCCTATTATATTAAGAACTTTAACTAAAACTTTGTAATTGCAGGTTATATCTATTGTAAATACATTTATTTATCTAATTTAATGTCTTTGTCTTATTTATTTTCAGAATTTAGTAAAATTTAAGCTAAATACTTGACTTCCGAGTTCAAAAAGGGGCAAATTGTTGGAGCGCACATGGCAGGAGCCTCAATCACTAAGGTTGCTGAACTGTTTGGTTTTTCAAGAGCTACCATATCAAGAACTATGACACAATTCGAGAAACAGGGCCAACGTGCATTTAAACACAATGTGGCAAAAATTCATCATTATTCAACTTGGCAGTCACTTTGGCCGCAGTAGTGCGGCCAAAGTGACTGCCAAGTTGAATAATCATCTGAATAGTCCAGTTTCTACTAAAACTGTTCATCGTGAGCTCCATAAGGCTGCATATCATGGAAGAGCTGCTATAAAGAAACCTCTTCTCTTCACTTGCAACATTCAGAAGAGGTTGAAGTGGTGCAGAGATCACAATGCCTGGTCTGCAGACCAATGGAAGCAAGTCATATTCTCAGACAAGTCCAGTTTTTCTCTTTTCCCAACTTCAGGGTGAGTTTATGTGTGGAGGCAGCCCAAAGAAGCTTACAACCCTGACTGTCTTCTTCCAACAGTGAAGCATGGAGGTGGATCAGTGATAGTTTGGGCCGCCATATCATGGAAAGGTCTTGGTCCAATAGTTGCCCTACATGGTAGAATCAACAGCAAAGATTACCTGAACATTTTGGGATACTGTGTTCATCCAATGGCCAAGATTTTATTCTCTGATGGTGACTGCATCTTCTAAGATGATAATGCTCCAATACATACTGCTCAAGTGGTTAAGAATTGGTATGAAGAACATGAAAGTGAGCTAGAACACATGGAGTGGCCTCACCAATCTCCAGATATCAATATTATTGAACATTTGTGGTGCATTTTGGAGTGACATGTTAGCAGCCGCTATCCTCCACTGTTGTGTCTTAAAGAGCTGGAGCAAGTGTTAATGGAAGAATGGCTGAAAATTCCTCTGGATGAAGTCAGGAAACTGTATGATTCCATTCCTAGACATATTAAAGCTTTATGTGAGGCTAAAGGAGTACCAACTCCATATTAAATAAATTTTCTTTGAATTTAACAAGTCTTTCAATTATTTTGTCCAACTCCTTTATATAAAACCTGTGGGGTGAGATATATTTTAGCTTTTTTTTTGTGGTGCGGGATGGAGAGGGATTTTATGCACTTGCAAATACAGTGACAATAATTTTGATGAGAAAAAAAATCTACAAAAATAACAGAAAGTATAATCAATTCTAGGACATCTACTGATGGTACAATAAAAAAATATTTTTTAAAAAAAGAAATAAGCAACCAAATTTTTTCAAAACTTATTTTAAAAGATACATGAACTCCTCTTCCCCATAACCTCACACAATGAAATTGTACTCTCTGATAGATGAAAGTGAAAATCTTTAAACGTTTTTTTTAAATTTCTTTCCTAATTCAGAACAGCACTTCATAGTAAAGAAATATAAAAAGAATACCAGAAAAGAAAAGCAAATTGTTTTGATATTATAGCCTCATATCCAATTTATAATATAAACGAAACAAGACATTAAAAGCATCAAGACAAACTTAGAGATATGAAGTGGCCCCAATGTTTTTATAAGTAAGCAGTTAATTTGATTAATTAAAGTCAGCGGTGTAGCTAGACTATGCTGCCCAGGGCAGAGTTTGTTGTCCAGGAAGCCCTTGAGTTTGCCACCCCTCCTCCTACAAAAAATACAACATATTACACAGTAACACACTCTTATATACACGACTCTCCCATTGAATTCGACGTATAAGGGTCAAGCAGATCAGTTCCTAGGAAACTGACAGCCCGACATCAGCACATGTGATCTGATTATAGTGGTGAAGGTTTTGTGCAGAACCATCCACACTTTTTGAAGGGCCGAATACAGAGACTACGTACCACTGGGTCCCCAAACAACCCTCCACAGGTTTTGAATTCAGAGTTGTCCTTCTCCTAGACTAGTTGCCATCCAAGGCTATAGAGCCCAGTCTGTCCTGCTATTTTACCCATAGCTGGAGGGAGAAGAGGATTCACACCTTTCCCAAGGGCGTTAGCACATAAGTGAATGTAATGGTTTCAAATGGAATTCAAACTTGGCTCTCCAATTCCTCAATCCAAGCCTCTATCCATTACTCCACCGTGTGCCCTATATATATATATATATATATATATATATATATATATATATATATAAGAGAAAGATGAGCAGACTCTAAAAAGTGTTTGGCAATAAATGCTCAATGCCATAAGAAATGGCAGAGTTTTACTATATTAAAGTAGAAATCATGGTAGGCAGTGACCAAACATGACTGCTAGTTTCATGTGTTTTTCATGCAATCATCAGGCAGTTGGTGACTGAAGTTTGTAGAATGGGTACCATATATACCATCAGGCAAATTCAAGATGGCAAACCAAGCAAACCCGCCTGGGGAAGGGTAAACCATCTGGTCAAAATCAAATATAACTGAAAACTAAAAAATAAATAAATTCTACTGGAAAAAGCTCAATGACATAAGTGAAAATAGTGTCACTGTAAAGGAGCTAAAGCTTCAAGCCCCAAAAAAGTGCTCTATTAAACCAGGCCACTAAAGTCACGTCAGAGCATATAGAATATCAGAGAAAGATGAGCAAACTCTAAAAAGAATCTGTCCCAAAATTGCTTACTGGCAAAAAAGTGCTCGATGTCATAAGACGGGTTTAGTTGATCCGCCATCTTGAACTCACCCGGTGGTATATGGGACACACATTCTACAAACTACAGCCAATGACCACATGAAATTAGCAGTTGTGGTTGATCACTGCCTACCAGGATTTCTAATATATATATATATATATTATAAATTAACTGATTTTAAATATGGTTTATTCACTACACAGTAATAACAATATTTCACAAACTGAAGCTAAAAACTTCAAATTTAATTATAATTTAATTATATAATTAAATTTGAAGTTTTTAGCTTCAGTTTTTGAAACATGGTTATTACTGTGTAGCGAAGAAACCCTATTTTAAATCAGTTAATTTATAATATTTATGCTCTGTAAATTTACATTGAGCACTGTTTTGTATATAAATACAAAAATATAAAATAAAAAATACCAATAAGAACACCAAATTATATATCTTACTGTTCTTTCTTTTTATTATAATATATATATATATATATATATATATATATATATAAGAGAGAGAGAGAGAGAGAGATCTTAATTAAGCCAAAAGACAACGAAGTAACTTGGAAAAACAAATTTATATGATAACAACGAAAATGCGTCTCCAACACAGTGGTGCTGTGCTTTTAAAAGAACACATCCTGGATCTGTTCACAGGTTTCACATTGTCAGCAGTGATAAAACAGCCCTGAATATATCACTGGATAAGGAATTTATTTACGTATTTACATGCTTGAAGTTGTGTCAGTAGCTTGTTGCTGGAAAAAAAAATCAGAAATTTTTTTTAAAGCCCATAATTTCGATGGTCATGAAGAGAAAATGTTCATACAACAGATTAAATCATCTGACACAAAATAATATTCAAAAATGTTTGAAACGGGTTAAGAAAGTTCATTGTTCATAGAAGTGAGGTACGGTTGCATACATTAAAAAGGTAGACAAAGAGATATAGCTTGAAATACTTAACTTTCTTGGATTGTTGAAATAAAGTTCTTTGAAGTGCCAAATCCTTTGTTAAGACCAATATAATTGGCAACTAATTTGACACCGGCGAAAAACTGAACACTGGATGTGTAAACAGAAATGAAAGTTTTCACATGACTTCGGACGCTCTTCTCTTGTTTTAATTTTTTTCCTTATTTTATATCAAAAAGGATTTCACATAGGCTCGCTATTTCCTTTTCTTTCCTTTTCTATGCTCAACAGCTAATTTCTGTGAAGGCAAGGATTTCATTGGTCCAAAGAAAATTTCACATAGGCTCAGAAATTTCTTTCCATCTTTTTCCTTAGCTAGACCGATTTTAAAGCAAGTAGGTCAAGGGAGTTATTATTCCGTACTCACCAGTGTCTGTACTCACTCATTAAAACTACTTTTATTTCAATCTAACAGACTCAAATAGTATCACTATGTTACTGACTCAAAAGGTTTTTCTATAAAAATGCATTTTTCTTATGTAGTTTGCAATACAGGATTACAAATTGATTCAAAAGAACCAGTGCAATTAGCTTAACAAAAGGAGAAAAACATAAAAAGACGATTGGTTTTACAATTTCTTAACATTTTAAAATTTTATAACTAAATAGTATTTTATGCAGCTATAAAAGAAAAGAGTGCTGAACAACTATATAATATCTGTCCTCCTCCTGCATGACAATGAATGCTGAACAATCTCCTCACAGAAGAAGAGACTTGAAGCAACAGAAAAGTGGCTCTACAGGAGGATGCTGAGAATACCATTGACCGAACATGTGAGCAACAAAGAAGTTTTTGAGAAAATCGAAACAAATGGGTATTTATACTCAACATCAGAAAGAAACAGTTGAAATTTCTTGGGCATATAATGTGGCAAGAAAGAGGGCTTGGAAAATTTGATACTCGCAATACATAAGGCAAGAAGAGAGACAGGGGAAAACAGTGCATAACTAACGAGCTTATGGCAGGGTTTAGGAGAGATAACAAAAAGAGCTACAAAATAAAATTTTTAAAAAGACGGAATTGTGGAGAGCCATGATCGCGAATGTCCTGACGAGGCAAGTCACATGCTTTTCTGTGTACATTTCTTTCGGAAATCTTTTTATTATTGAGAAAAAGTTAACCGCCGATATTACTCATTTTACGTAAATGACTGAAAAATCCTAATTCTGTGCCAAAAAAAAAAAAAAAAAGGTTCCTTACGAAATATACCGATTTTGCCTTTTCTTCACAGCCCATATTTGCGTAGACAATCATAAAAATAAAATCATGGTTTGCCTTTTTACATACTCTTTAACTTTCAGATTTCAAGTCACACGTTATTGAACATCGCCAGAAGTCAGGGTTCAGATGACATTTAGTTTATGAATTGAACTATACTTTATTCTCTCTAATCTACTCTACTACGCGATTCCATTTTAAAACTTAGTACTTAATTTTTCTCAAAAGTCAAAAAAAAAAAAAATCTCCGAAACTGTCAGAGTTGAAAAAAAAAAGCAAAGTAAAATAACAGTAACACGTATTTTCATATCGATGTTTGTTAGAGACCAATTTTAAACTAGTAAAAAAAAATTTTTTAAATTTCGAAATAGACATTTTTCTGTCTGGCGCGCTAATGAGGAAGAATTATTATTATTATTATTATCAACGAAGAAGAGAAAAAAAGGATGTCACATTTTGGCCCCAAATTGGGGGGGGGGTCGGATTCCACGCTATAAAAATAACGACACGAATCAGAAACTCTGAGAAATTAAAATAATGTAAACATTTATCTGATCGGTGTGTTTTTTATTCTACATACTTTTTTGTACTTTAAACACTTCTAAAATGTAAAATTGTGCGTAGTAACATTTTTAGTTTCACTTTTTAAAATCCTATGTTGGTTATAAAATAATATGGAATGATGAAAAAAGTTTTAAGAAATATTTTTTTTTTAATTTCAAGTTGGAGTGAATTTTTTTAAGGAACGCTTTTTGATTATTGTTTATATTTCTTTTCCTTTTTGGAGTTGAATTTTTTTTTGATGTTGTTGAAATTGATTACATTTTTTTTTTCGGGTGGTTGACTTCTGTTTAACGCAAAAACTTTAAAATAAAAGTTGTAAGCGTAACAAATGCTAACGTTTTTGTTTTTTTTACTTTTTGATACTTAGAAAAAATTAAAAACGTTAACAATAATTTTGTTGAACTGACTTTTATTTTGAAATCAGCTTAGGGTACATAACACGGAAAACGTATTCTCACAAAACTAAAAATCCCAATGTAGATAACTTAAAAAGAGAACTGTTTTGGTTTTGCCAATAATGTTAAAGAAAAGCAACTAAATAAGGTGACATATTTCTTTCTCAATAATCATCATTTTTTTTTAATTGTTCTACCTTGTCGAAGTAACTCAATAAAACAAAACAGAAACACTTAAAATTTTTAAGTGTTTAAAAAAACAATTGGTGTGGTATTGTAAACATCTCGGGAAAATCGTTTTATAACGTCTGAAGACACAGTTTACTATTAATAAAATCAATATTTAGACATCAGTTTTTCTTTTGTCTAGAAACATACCTTCTTTAAAATAAATGCAAAATATCTTTGGCAATAACAACACGTGTCTTCTTTCACTGTAACAACTTCTCGGATGCTAGAAAGATTTAAAGCTAGCAAGAAAATATTCTCTTAAGTTGACATGAGACAAAACGTTTATTAGGATACTAAATGTAATCAGTAAATGTATTTTTTAGTATTCTCACATTTAAAATGAACAAAATGTTTTTCTTTGTATTTATTTTTTAAAAATAACAAGCAAATAGTCATAAGAAGGGTTTAAAGAAAAAAAATTCGAAACTGTTGCTACGAAATAAGTTGCATTTAGGGAGGAAGGTTTCAGTGTGGCGGTTTTGCACTGGGTTTTTAAGGCAATTTTTCTGTGAAGAGAAGGGTAAAAAAGAACCCCCAAAATGCCTCCTAAAGCCAAGAAAAATGAGCCAAGCAAAAAGACAGACAGCAAAAAAAAGGAAAAAATAATCGAGGTGAGATATTTAATCCGAAAGTCACTGTCTTAAAAGTAGTAAAATGTGTCTTCTTTTTTTTTTTTTTTTGTCACTCGGATTTATACAACATGTCTCTCTTCGTCCCGACTCCGTTTTCTTTTTCTTTAATTATTAAAAAAGTAAACACTTCTAATTTTAAACCATATATTTTTATCAACTTATTATTAAGAATATAGCAAGAATATTATTTTTGAGTTGTTTTTCACCAGAAAATCGTGTTTTATTACGTCGCCTTTTAAGTTGTCGACAAGCCATAAAAACTCTTTTTTTTCTTGCCATAAGATTTCGATCTCCTTATTTTCCCCATATTGAAACAAAAGAATAAGAAAATCTGCTTAAAATTCATTATTATCGTTAATTTACTTCAGACGCCAATAATTTGTTTTATTTCAAAATAATAAGTTTTACTTTTAACCGACGTTTAATGTTTTTGTTTTTCTTAAATTACGAAGATTCTTTTATTTCGTCTTTTATTTTCGAAAAGAAAAAAAAATGTCGATACTCTTCGACAAAAATTTATCGTAAAAATAATGTATTTTGTTCTGATTTTAAGAAGTTCTCAAGAACAAATCGGTTTTTCTTTTTTCAGAAAGAAATCTTTCCACCTTCGAGAGACAAGAATAAAATTTTCCATCTCATTAATTGCGATATTTTGTTTAGTTTTTTCTTTTTAATCACCAAGAAGACAAACGACAACTTCCACGTCATGATCTCCTTCTTTATTCATTGTTTTCAACTTGAAATCATAAATAGATTTTATATCCAATGTAAAGTTCTATTTAAAAAATATAAGTAATGAATGAATTCTAGTAAGAAACATTTTTACAGACTGCAATACAGTCCAAATACGGGTCGGTAGTTATTTTCAAAAACTGTTCTCTATTGAATTAAATAACTCGAGTTAATTGTTTTTTGTTTTGCTTGTTTTTTTTTTTTATGTCGACCATTGGAATTATTGTCTTGTGTTTCTCGTCGACAGAAAAAGTAAGGCATGAACACTGTTCATTCATTCAAATTGGTTAATAATCGTTATTTCTTTTATTTTTATAAGCTTTCGAATTTTTCTAAACAGCCTAACAGTCCTCACGTGGGTTAAAAAAATATTCTGATTTTTTTAGTTCGAAGTTTAAGCTCGACTCTAAGAAGTGTGGCGGGGGGAACAAAAAATGAATTGAATTTAAAATAAATGCTACAATACAAATACTTAAAAAAAACAAAGAAACTATTCCATTACAAATGTACCTGACAAACTCTATAACGCAAAGTTCAAAGTAGTTCTATTTTCAACAATGAAGAATAAAAGTTATTAAAAATCAAAAACAGATGTTCGGGGGTAGGGGGACATTTATTCTTGGGCACGTCATTGGATTTTATTTTCATGCCTTACGCCAAAATAGATATACAATAAAGTACATTAGAGTTAGTAGTACAATATAGCCTACATGACGATGGTAGTTAAATTTTAAATTAAATTCCGAGGCGTTTTTTAATCTGCTGCTGTCAAAGTAGAAAATTATATCACCAGTTCACAAATTAATTCTCACTATTTTGCTGTTATCCTGAAGATAACATTTTTTTTTGTTCTTCCAAGCTAGTGCTGGAGACACCATCACTTTTTAAAATAGGTGCCCGCTGGGTTTTTATGCAAACTTCACACTTAAAGTAATCTGGTGTAAAAATGGTAAATAAATTGTAATGACGGATCCGAGCGCTAGAAATAAGGAAGTTAACTCAAATGTTCTATTTATGAAAGAAAATCTAATTTTGTGTGTGTGTGTCTGGTGAATAAACAAAGTTACTAAAAAATAAAATTATTTTCCTTTCTATAATCCTGTAGTGTAGTTGGTTGCATCGGTGACAGAATGACAAAAAAGAAAAACAATGTAGTTTTAAATGCCTTCTTTTTTTCTTTTTTTTTAGCAACACATACTTAACTTCTGTTTCTTGTCAACTGATTAATAGCCCAGAACTCTAATACATAATTTGGTTTTACTTTTAATTACCATTTTTACTCCCATTGAGAAGTTTTGTGCTATTCTGTTAAAGAAGGATGTCTGGGTACGAGTTACCTCAACCTATTGGCCTGGTATGAATCATACTTGTCATGCTATAGAGGGTGATGTTTGAAGCTGGGGGAGGCGGTGCACATTATGTAATGAAAACTGCAGTAAAACTAATTTACATGTTTGTTTAATGAGTAAAGAACTATTTCTGTTTGGCATTACATGACCATTGTATAAGAAAACAAAATAGTTCATCATGCTAATAAAATCCAAATATATCAATGTTTTCAGATGCCCAAACATTTATTATTATCATTTTTTCTTTAAAGATTAAAATAATGCAAATTTCAATGTATATGTATATTTGAGTTTAAACAAAAACCAAGAAAATTATCAAAATAAACAAAAGACATTTAACATGGGCATTGATGTTCAAAGTTCATTTTGAGCAAAAAAGCATTCACAAGAATAAAGGTCTTACAAAATATTACAATCCTGAAAGAAGGGAAAGCTAACAAGCAAATTTATACAAACAAGAGAATCATTTGATAAAGTTAAAATATAAAATTATATAAAACTCTATTCTTAAAATGTTTATTTAATATCTGACCATCTGAATTGTTAATTGTGACATCAGTTGATTTGAGTTTGTTGAGACAATGTTAGACAACACCTGTCTACTTCTATTGTTATTCTTTGGATGGACTTCTTGATCGTAAATGCAATCAAACTAATAGTGCATCAGTTATAAAATGTATTTAATGATTTCAAGAATTGATTTGAAAGAAGTCAACAAAGATGGCAGCCAGGTTGATGTGGAATCATTCAAATCAAACCTGTCTTTAAAAATGTTCTTCTTTTACTTAGAATTTTTAATGAATACTTTCATTGTTTGTATGTCTCTCTTTACTTGTTTTCTTGTCTCTCTTTACTTGTTTTCTTGTCTCTCTTTACTTGTTTTCTTGTCTCTCTTTACTTGTTTTCTTGTCTCTCTCACTTTCTTTGGATGCTTCTTTTCTGAAAGAATACTATCACGTTTTTATGACCACAATCACAGATTTTTAGACCAATAATTCCCACCGGTGGGGCATGCGTAGGATGTGCACCCTCGGCTTACTATACCAACAAAATAAGGGAGCAATTCGAGAATGAGTTATTATAGTGAATATTTGTTTTCTAGTGTGTCTGTGTGTTAATTACGTGCTACTGTTACAATGCATATCATATATACACTTTTATGCCTACATAAAAATATTTTGTGTGTATGTACGTACATGTGTAATTAAGGGGAGAACCAGAATTTTAGAAATACCAAAGTGGGGCATGGCCTAAAATCAGTTGGGAACCACTGCTATAGACAGTGTTCTCTCACTTGCGACTGAAACAATGAAATCAGAATGTTTACATTTCTTTCTACTTCAATATGACGTTCAGTTCTAGTACCCAACCTAAAAATACCGATTTTAATCTTTTTTCCTTTTTAAATAACAATTTCTGAATTGTCTGATTTTTTATACTTGCTGAATGCTAGTGGCCACTGCTACTTTTTTATTATTATTTTTAAATGAGGAGGATTATTAATTTCCCCAAATATTTCAGCCATTTGATTCTATCGGTTTTTTTTTTTTTTCTTTAAGTGAGTTTTTATCGCATGTACTGAATCTTGACACAATTTTAATATTCCAAAAGAATAATTAAGGTATTTTTTAACACTCTTACAGCTTTCTCATATAGTTTTATATCCATTTAATATTTCATTCCATCTACTGAAGGATTGCCTAAACGATATTAGGACTCTCGTTAGGTTTCCGAGTGAGTATCTTAATTCAAATTTACCGAAGTTCAAAAACCTTATTTAAACTGCTGATAATTCAAGGGAGACAACTTTCTACATTTTAATATTTTTTTAGAATAGCTATTACTTTTTATTAATAGACATAATATCCAGATATTAAAACTGACTTTGAATAGAAATATTAACATCAAATATAGCTTTAAAAAGTTGTTAGCCTAAGTTTATATTGCTATATGAAATGCAAACCTTAGAGAATTTCTAGTTTGCTGCAGGTAATGCCTATTATCAGACATGTGTCTATCAAACATATCTTATCAAAGATATCTTACCAACCAAAAACTTAATCATGACTTTAATTACATATTTCTCTTTGGATCAATCTAAATAATTCTCCCATTAAATTTTTTAAATAAATTTATCGGTTTAAGAATGTCACTATTGATGTGTGTGTATATGGTCATAAAAACATATTTAGCCCAAAATTTTCATTTCTAATTGAATGTCTTTTTCTTTTTTCTTTTTTTTAAGAATTTCATGTTTTTATAGTGGTTTTTGTGTTAATATTTTGAATGAAACTGGCCCCAAGTAAATAACTGAAATTATTTCATGTTTATCTAGGTACCTCCACGAAATGTAAACAAAAAGAGCATAGCATGATGAAAAAGACACCAAACTTGACAAAATCAAGATTTTATCGTCTAAATGTTTATTATTAAGAGGAAAGATCAAAGTATTTTTGTGGTATTTTTTAATTATTCCTAACACATCCGAAAATTTCGTTAAGAATCTTTTTTTTTCTTTTTTTTTTTTTTTTTTTTTTTTGAGTCAGCAAAATTGACCTTTTTTTTTTTTTCCATTTTATGGAATCAATGAAAATCTCAGTTTGAAATTCTTTTAAATATCAATTATAATTTTTTCAAACTCATTTTAAGAAAATCAGAAATTATGTTTATTTAAAAAATTTTGAAACAAGCTTAACTTAACTTTTGCACCGAAAAGAGGTCATTTGAAAATAAAACAAAGCAAGTCATAAACTTTCGCATCATTTGACAGGTGTTGAATGACCTATTGATGGATTCCGTGAGGATAATTTGTTCTACGGAAGGAGAAAAATGAAATATTTTACATTTAAGTGAACAAATTATTTACCTCGTTATTTTTAAGGAAAAACTTTCAGCGCTCTAATTTTTTTTTTTTTTTTTTTTTTTTTTGTACTTAGCTTTCACCTTTACATTTATGATGCTTTATGGAAAATATATTATAAAGAAATTAAAACAAGACTGTTACGAATGAGATTAAATTTCATAAGGTATCTAATTAATTTATAGGTACCTTTCTCATGAAATTTTATCAGAAGTTTTCATAAAATACTATAATTTTATGTACATTTACTACATTTTACTGTGTTATCTGTATTTCCATTCATTTTATTATTAATTTTAATATTTCATTTATGGAAAAAATGCCATAACTGAGATTAATATAAAAATAAGATCATATAAATTTCATAAGATGATACTGATACTTTTAGGTACCCTTCTCAGTTGAAATTGAAAAATCAAATAAACTTCACGTGTTTCGCAAAATTAAAGGCCTTAACAGCGGAGAACAATGCTTAACTCAAATAACGCAACTCAATTGTATTCTGGTTGGTCTTACGTACTTTATAATTAGAGCCCGATTATAAACACAAAATTACATTCTTAATTACTTTCTGTCTTCTGATTAGTTAAAAGTGCTAAAAAAAAGATCTATCTCATAAGGACACTTAGGAAACCCGACGCGGCTTTTAACTAATTTTACAATATTTTAACAACTTAAATGTAAAAATCTATTATAATTAAATAAATAACAAATAACTGTATTAAAAATTCATTTTTCATCGAAAAAATTTTTTCCTTTCAGAAAATATTGTCCATATTCATAAAAAAAACAAAAAGCAAATAAAAGCATTTGAAATTAAATAATATATTTGTTTATTGAGTTTTGTATGTTACAATTCAGTCCAATTAAAAAAAAAATATGATTTGCATTTTTCAAAGCCTTGTGCTTTTAACTATTGTAATCACTAAACCCGACGCGAGCGAATTTCTAGAGTTTTCATAAAATTAGTTGGGGGGGGGTAATAAATATATAAAAAAATTTCTGCCATGACTTTAATAAAAAAAAAATATATAATAATTTTGATCATCTGTAAATACTTTCTGAAAGTTTCATTAACATCCGACAATTATTTTTATTTTTGCAAGATTTCCCAAAATAATGGGTGTCATACAAAAAAAAACGTGCTAAAAATTGTATGTTATTTTACTAGAGCCGGTGATACAAAGATAAACAATGTTTTTTTTTTTTTAATCAAAATTTAGAATGTTCTAAAAAAAAGAAGGAAAATGTTTTAAAAATAATGGAAAAAAACTTTGGTCTTTCCTCTTCATGATAACATAAGCATTTAGACGATAAAATTTTGTTTTAGTCAAGTTTGGTGTCTCTTTCATCATGCTATGCCATTTTTTTAGCGATTTCGTGGAGGTACCTATGTCTATCTCAAAGAAGGGCACAAGACAAGAGCCAGATTTTCATGTTAATAATTACAGATATTGATGCATAATTATGAAGGGTGTCTTCCAAAGTGAAAATTTGTCTTTAATATTTCATTTTATATATGATCCACCCTAATGACTTTTTTTTTTTTTTTTTTTTCCCCACAGGATAAAACTTTTGGCTTGAAAAATAAAAAAGGAGCCAAGCAGCAAAAATATATTAAAGCGGTCACTCAGCAAGTGAAATGCGGAAACCAAAGTGCCAAGAAGGTCGGTGTAATTCTTCATCAATTCTCTTCTTTCATATCTAAATATGACATGCTCTCCTACCACTGTATCCACCCTGCATGCAAACTATTGACAATGAGAACTCTTTAATGTTGGCCGTGTGACAGATGTATAAAAAAAGATAAAAGGGCTCCGACTTAAATTCTCTAAATATGCAAGGAGAAATAATTTATCCAATATAGAGCTTCATATAAAGTGACAAAAGGACAGTTACATATTTTCTATGTATATTGTTACGGTTATAAAAGTTGATTTGTCAAACTTTTAACACTTACTAAATCTGTTGGTCAAAGAAATTAAGAATTCAAATAAAGTTGTTTTGGGGTAGGGGTGTCTCTGGAATAGTATGTGTTCCTGTTTAGGTTGAAAAAAGTTAAATTGTTCTTTTGATTTCTTCACTGTTAACTCATTTTGTATGCAATGGAAAAATCAATTTTGTTTTTTAATATGATTCTGAAGAATAGACAATTTAGACAAAAAAATGTATAATTTTCAAACAGTCCCATCTGGGAAGAGAAAAATGACACCAAAATTATATTTTATATATGACAATTTGACATTCATTTTCTTTGCTTGTGATCAAAATAAATGTAGGCATACAATTCATGAAGGCACTAAGATCTTCCAAGAACCTGCAATGAGTTGGGCAAAATGTCAGGTGTCCAGCTAAGAAAGAGGAAATCATTGCTCCAGAAATCTGTCAATTTGCACGAGGAATGTGGCCAAGCTGGCATTGGATGTTAATACAAATACACATGCTTAGACATATTAGAATTTTAAAAACTTACTTACATAGAGAATTATGGTTTTAATGCAAATGATACATGACTGGCCAACCAATGAGAAACTGACCCAAACAAAAATTGAAGATTCTGTCTTTTTCTCTGTTTTCTCTCAATCTCTGACAAAGCTTTAATAAAAGTGAATCGTGTTAGATTGATAAATGTTTCCTATTTGTTTTTTCTTATCCTCTTGGATCCATATGGAGGTTTCTTTTAATGAATTTGAAAGATAATATTTAGATATTTTGAACATGTTTATTCAACCATATAGTGATTTTTTTTAATTTTTTTTTTTTAAGCCCGGCTTAGATGTGGCACAAGGCCGAACGTATAGGACACCCAGTGAGGATCAAAATCACTACTCGGTCGTAATAGATCTAGCAAGCCAAGCTTTCTAACCATTACGCCACGTCGAGGTGTTTGTTCAACCATATATGTGTAATTTTAATCCACTACCTTTCGCCCTCCATGGTGCAACTTCATGATTACTCTTAGGTGCCTAAGATAAAATGGTGGGTTGGGGGGGGTGCACACTTAAACATGGAACTGTAATTATTATAGTTGGTTCGAGTTTCTACATGCATGCACTTTCATGATATAATGTGTGTTGGAAGATTCTATTCCATTGCATCATTTTAAAAAAGTGTTCTGTTCCTTTATAATTTCAAAAATTCCAAAATAATTGTGGTCTGATGTGCTTCTTCATGTTGCCTGTTTTGCCCCTTCATGTCCTTGGCTAACTTTGATTGTATAAATGCAGACTACTTCCCTTATATCAGTAACTGCATTAATTCAAAATGCTTTTAATGAAAGTACTTGAATTATTTTTTTTTTCTAACACTTTCAGTTTGGTTATCAATGGCTGCAGGTCTACTAAACTGTTCTCGTCTTCCAGATCAAAATTTCCACTTCTGGCATCCTCTCCATAGACAACACCTTTTTTTTTTTTTCTTTTTGCTGTTTGTACAATGTTGTTTTACCCCATTTTCACTTCTAGAATAAAAATATTTAAAATTCACAATCCACACAAGTATTATATCAAAAGATGAAATGTGACTTTTCAGTGCATGTCATAAATTTCAGCCACGTGTCAAAAGAAATTGTATTCAAACTGCACCTAATTGAAAAGCACTACGACTCAATATATACATAGCCTATCTGATTGATTGATCTTTATTTACATTGTTTGGACTGTTACCCTCATTTTTGTCATATTCACATTTCGGCTGTTGTATGGCCTGGCCTTCTTCAGGTGATTGGAATTTTGAACTGAACCCTTCATTTTGTCCGCCTAGGTAGATTGTTCTAGTTCCATGTGCGATGCCTCTTCTGGATGTCTTAGTTATCTCCCTTTAACTAAACTCTCCAAGTTTTTATTCACCACTGCAGGTATTGAACTCCCAACTCTGTGTGTCAAGTAACTGGAACCCACCAACACTTTTATCCACAGAGCCATTAGAAATTTTTGATATTTAAAAACCTAATGCCTTGGTTACCTTTTTTTTTTTCTTTTTTTTTTTTTTTACCAGAGCTCATATTAGTTTTGTTGTTATTGCTTTCCTCTAGCACTCCATATTACTGATTCCCATATTGTATTCCTTTCTATGCTTGGCCAGCTTAGATTATTGTGCCCTAGCATATATGCTGATTCCTTAAGTTTTCATATTTTCCAGTGACGCTCTCTGTCTATTATTTCAACTTCATCCCATAGGGGTTGGTGATCTCCCATTTCCCTCCATATATGGTCAGCTACACCGGATTTTTCTATTTCCCTTGTGTTACAGCTTTACAGTATTCTTGCAGCCTTACCTTAAGGGGGTGGCCTGTTTCTCCTTTATATTTCTTAACGCAGCTGCACACGATGGTGTATACACAGTCCTTAGTCATGTTCCCCATGGGTGGGGGTTACTCCTGATATATGGGCCACAGATCTTTTGTATTTTCTCCAATAATCACTTCATATAAGGTAGGCAAACGGAAGCTGTTTTCTGAGTGTTGTTATCCTTTTGTACCCTTCTATCCTGGTTTATCAGATCTGCTGCCATGTACCCTGGTAGTTATTACATTGTAGGGTACTGCTTATGCAGACCATTTCTTGTTCATATACCTCTGGGTCACCACTTATGAGTTTTGCTCAGTGTTATAAGCAGCGAACAATCCCTTTCTTTACACTGTATGCGTGGTGGGAGTTGAAATTGAGGTATTGTCAAGTGAATGTTGGCTTGCCATGCTCTGTTCAAGATATTAGTACATCCAGGAAGGCGAGTTTGCTGTCATTTTCTCTCTCCATTGTAAACTGTTTTGATGATCTTACTGAGTTCACATGGTCCAGTAGTAGCTGGACCTCTTCCTTGTGTGGCCAGAGAATAAAGGTGTCATCTACATATCTAAGCCATTGGGTTTGCTTTAGTGATCTGGATTCTAATGCTATTTTTTCAAAATATTCCATGTCGATGTTTGCCATTATTGGTGATGATGGCGAACCCATTGCTGAGCCTTCATCTTGTCAATATGTCTGATTCCATTCTGAAGTGTATTGTTTGTGTACAGAAAGTCACCATCCAATCACCTGAAGGCCAGAGCACACAACTGCCAAAACGTCATATGACAATAAAGACGAGGACAAAGGTCTGAACAATGTAAATAATTACAATACCTCATCTCAGGAATATATATATGTATGTATGTATGTTGCGGCATTCACCCTGGATTGGTTAAGCCAGCTCCTTCCAAGGAATTCACCGCGTCCGGAACGAAGGCCGACCAAGCACGGCGATCCGTCGCCAATGCTGAAACGAGCAACAGCCATTCCCGATTCCAACGGCGGCGAACACTTGAAACGGAGTAACAAGGGAGTTTGAACTTCACACGCGGTCCCCACACCTCGCGTGCTATCCCAGTGGTGGGAGGAATATGCTCTTACTTGACCTTCTCCTAGACCAGTTGCCATCCAAGGCTATAGAACCCAGTCTGTCCTGCTATTTACCCATAGTTGGAGGGAGAAGAAGAGGATTCACACCTTTCCCAAGGGTGTTAGCACGTAAGTGAATGTAACGGACTCGACTCTACGATTCCTCAGTCCGAGCCGTTATCCATTACTCCACCGTGCCTCCTCGTTATCCATCACTCCACCGTGCCTCCTAGGAATATAGACAGTGATTGATCTTTTCTATTAATAATTTGTCTGATTTTAAGAAATGATGGTTACAAAGTTTTGAAGATCATATAAAATTGGCATTGTTTTGTTTTTTTTCTCTCTCCAGCTGTCAGAATTAGAAGCTGAAAAGAACAAGAAGAAAACTGAAAAGAGAAGTCAAATAGAAGAATTGAATTTATTATTCAAACCTGTCCAGCCAGCTTTGAAAGGTTAATATTCTTTCTTTTGTCAAATGTATTCTTTACACATTTCTAAAAAGGCTGAATTGATTGGTCATTGATGTTTTAATCTTTATTTAATAGTAAAACAAATTGACTTGACTTGTATCGGTTTTTACCCTGCTCTGGTTGAACCAGCTTCCTCCCGAGCAAGTACAGCATCTCGGACCATCGCTGCCCACGAGATGCTGTACTTGCTCGGGAGGAAGCCGATTCAACATATGTTAGCAAAACAAATGGAGATCTTTACTAATTGATGCCTCACTCTTTCTACTTAAAACTGCCTACTCAGCCAGTCTGTGGATATTGCTCCTTGTAAATGCTGACAATGATTTTACCATTTCAGCCATACAAACAAATGCCCCTTTTTGTCTATGGTGACTAAACCCTTGACTACCCTGTTTTGCTCATCAACTCTGCAAAACCTTTACCGTAATCGTAATGTTCATTTATATTGACATCGTTTTGTCATTGAGGCTTTTAGGGATATTAATTCTTGTATCAGTTCTGCTCTAACTTGAATGGAGTCCAGTCTTGCACAGTTAAAATTTGATTATCAGCTCCCATTTTTAAAGAGAATGGAATATTGGCCGGAGGGGACATTAAATGATGATAAAGGGGAGGAAATGTCAGTGATAAACAGAAATAAAAACTGAAGATTTTTTAAAAAATCACTGTTTAAATAAATTTTACAAAAATCTTTAAATCAAAAGATTTAGAAATAAAACAATTTTTTTTGTTTTCATGTCATTTCTTGAGGGAAGGAAAAAGCTGATCATATTGGGCCAGATATTTATTATTCAACTCCTTTTTCTTTTTTTCCTTCTTTTTTTTCTCTTTTTTTCTTCTTTTTCTTCTTTTTTCTTCTTTTTTCTTCTTCTTTCTTCTTTTTTCTTCTTTTTTCTTCTTCTTTCTTCTTTTTTCTTCTTCTTTCTTCTTCTTTTTTCTTCTTTCTTCTTTTTTCTTCTTCTTTCTTCTTTTTTCTTCTTTTTTCTTCTTTTTTCTTCTTCTTTCTTCTTTTTTTTCTTTTTTTTTCTTTTTTTTTCTTTTTTTTTCTTTTCTTTTTTTTTCTTTTTTTTTCTTTTTTTTCTTTTTTTTTTCTCTTTTTTTTCTCTTTTTTTTCTTTTTTTTTCTTTTTTTTTCTCTTTTTTTTTCTTTTTTTTTTTCTTTTTTTTTCTCTTTTTTTTCTCTTTTTTTTTCTTTTTTTTTCTTTTTTTTTCTTCTTTCTTTTCTTTCTTTTCTTTCTTTTCTTTCTTTTTAATAAAATAAAATTTAAAATTCAACTTTAGCAGTGTTTGCATTCATGTCTTTAAATAGAAAGAACAGTTTTCCTGCTTTACTTGTACCAAGACGGTTTCTCAATTTGGAACATACCAGTCCATAGGACAAGAAAACTCCTTCAACGCCAGAAGATGAGGCCACAGCTGACAGGAGTTGCTTAATCACAAAAAGTATATCGCTGCTCAATAACTCCGAAATTCCAAAGTTAAAAAAACAACACAGACGGGAATTGAAAAACCCAGATCTAAGTTTTAAAAAATAACACTGGCTGGTAGTGTTGCTAGCAAACTACTCCTTTTTAAGAAAAAAAAGAAAAACACAAGATTATTTATGTACAAATCAAGCATACATAGCTGATGATCACCATGTAATCTGTTATTTTAAAATGCTGTAAAAATAAAATAATTGTATGATGTTATCTTGGAGGGTGGGGAACAAGACTAAGTTGAATACCTTAAAAAATGGTAAAAATTAAATATAAATTTTTAGCGACTAAATTATGGAACTTAACATTATTTACATTATTCGGACTGTTATCCTCATCTACATTGCCATATTCACAACGTTTTGACCGGAAGAGGCATAGCATGTGGAACTAGAACAATCACCTGAAGAAGGCCAGAGTGTACAGTGGCTAAAACTTTGTGAATGTGGCAATGAAGATGAGGATAACAGTTTGAATAATATAAATAATGTAAGTAAATTGGGGAAAATCAGCAAGATAGGACCCAAAATTGTTAATTTGCCAACCTGAAATTATACTACTGTCTCGATCTATTTGCATCAGCTTTGCTCTTTCTTTTGTTTTCTTTATATGAAAATAAAATTTAGAAATGCAATTTGAATTTCACAAATCCCCCAACTCTGGTTCTCTTTTGCTGCAATGGTATTGAAAGACTACTGCAAATGTTCCAATTACATTTGTAAAGAAGAAACTAGTAAACTGTTTTCGTAAATGTCATTCTCCAAAAGCAAAATGTTTCTTGTTCTTTTTTTTTCTTCTCTTTCTTAGGTGCTGATCCCAAATCCGTTTTATGCGTGTTCTTCAAGCAAGGCCTGTGTTCGAAAGGAGACAAATGTAAATTTTCTCATGACTTAGCGGTTGAGAGAAAAGGTGCCAAGAAAAATATTTATGAAGACACACGTGAAGATGGTAGGTTGAATTTTATTTTTTTTTTTTAGAGCCTCTTTAGATTTGTTTGCACGGGTCTAAGTACATGTGGATGTCATAATCTGGAACAATATTTTACAAACATCTATTTAATTGCGAATTATGGCGATTTTAAAAGGTAAAGATTGGATTAATTTGCTTACCTTGAAAATCAGCATTGTAAAACCAGAGTGAATATGAACTCGGAAAGAGGCAGGTTTATGGGTCACATAAGAAAAGAGGATTTGCCACCATTGCCCATAGGAACCACTTCTTCCACCTATTTCGTAGCGATTATGTCCGACTGCAATAGACGCCTATTTGCCTCCGCCCGTAACGAGTGTAAGCGTGTCCTCAACGAAGCTAAGTCACCATTTGCTGTTCGGGTGCTCCACATCCTCTCCTTTACCACTCCTATCTGCTCTTCCTCCAAACCTTCTATAACCCCTTGCGTGCTAGTGGCTTCCAGCCTTGCTTGGGGTGAAAAGCTTTTTTAAAAAAAAAAAAAAACATACCACAAATTTGTGTAAATGGATGGCAGAATAGGGAGTGGCAGAAATAGTGAAGAAAAAACCAAAAAAAAAACCCACTTTTGTAAAAGTTACAAAAGACAGGAAGTTGTGAAGAGCCATGAATCCCGTGTCCTGAATGGACATAATACATAAAAGTAAGGCAGGTGGGAAATGCATAAGGGCTTTAGCTGTAAGCAGGATAACCACAAGAAAGACGCGTAGAATTAAAAAACTTTCTTATACTGTATCAGCCAAAAATGCTATTATAAAGCTGATTTCATTTGATTGTGTATAAAGTGGTTCTGCAGAAATAAAATTCTCATTAACTTTCATCTTTAACTATTTTATGCTCTGCAGATTGGCTGGTTGATTTTATAACATGTCAACCCTTTGTTAGTTTATTAAATGTTGAGTTTTGTATGGGCTACCCAGTGAGGATTTGAACTCCCTACTAATGCAGTACTGATCAACAAAACTAGTCTCACTAACCATTACTCCCCGATGACGAGGCCCCACCTTTAACTTCAGGGTAGGAAAAATGAAATGATCAAAATAATTGAATAAATCAGAATCTGAATTCTCAAGAAAAACCCTTTTTATGCCATGATTAATTTCCACTGATTGTTTCATTTTGGTAAAAAATGTCCAATTTGAAGTCACCAATTGAATGTTTTGTTTTCTGCTTCAGAAACCATGAACGATTGGGATCAAGAGAAACTGGAAGAAGTTGTAGATAAAAAACATGGAGAGAGCAACAAAGCAAAACCAAAAACCTCCATTGTATGTATTTTTTTTAAAATTCTGCTTTTTTTTATAACAGTATGCAACACTCGTCACTTGTTCATTATTTCTGAGCTTATACCTAATGTCATGCCTGGCCTGGGGAAAGAATATACAGGTCTGGGATAGAACTAAGTTAATGAACCCCAATGGATGTTATTCCTAGTCATTTCAGGGGTTGAATGCAGCACATATGTCAACCGCAATGGATTGCATTGTCTGTGAACCATTCTCCTGGCTGATGGGGTAATTTGCTTTAAAAGGCCCTCATTTTTATTATTTGAACATTTTTTGATGAAGTGTTTAAGTCACTTCCAATGACGTTTTTGAGAATTTTGTGTTCACTTTTTTGCTTACTGTCATATTTGGTGTCCTTTTTAAACACTTGTCACTCACCCTACCCCACTCTCGATACTCGCCCCCCCCCTATTTTGATGCTGCTCCCCACAAAACCAATGCACTTTTACACTGCCTATCCCAAGGTTCAAGCTCATACAGGCGATCTAGCATTTGTGTTTGATAGTCATGATGCGAGTGGTTTGCAATATGGCCACATTTGTGTATTCCCCTTTTCTCATTCTTGTAGATTAAAAGTAATCGAAATGATGTCCGACATTCTTGGTTCCAACCATTTTCCAAAAGCAGGCAAATTGGTGCCTTGATTTGTCTTAACCGTATTCTTCATCATGTTGACTTTATTGACACTTGTCTTGCACAAAGAACTCATTTTGTATCTTATGCTTTAATAAGATTAATTCATTTCCCCTGTAGATTTGCAAATACTTCCTGGATGCTGTGGAGAACAATAAATATGGTTGGTTCTGGGAATGCCCAAACGGGAATGACAAGTGTATTTATCGGCATTGTCTACCTGCAGGTCAGTACAAACATTTCTTTCCTTTGTCAGTTTGTTTTCCCTTTTTTCCTCTTCTCTTTGCAAGTTTATAAAATGTATTGTAAGAGCCAATCACTCTTAACACATTTAGTCAGACAAATACTGCAAACAGTGATTTGTTTTTCATTCCTGTCTTCATCAAAGAAGAAATGTTGCCAAATTGGATGGCTTTTCAAATCTTCCCTATTTCTTCATTACTAATTCTGTTCCTCCTCTTCTCCCCGCCCACTTTTTCAGCCTTTTCTTTGCAACTCTACAATGCCATTTAGCTGTTGATCTCTAGTTTCACCCTTCTCTTTACTGTTGTCTAAATCCCAACACCCACCAGTTTGATTTCTTGATTGATATGAACACGCATTCATTGTCTTTTTACATCGACCAAAAGTACAGGTTCACTTGCTTATCTTCATTGATTTCTAACTGAAGGCAAGACAATATACAATGTGAAGAATTACAGATAAACATTCTTTCTATATTTTTTTTATACTTTGATCCTCATCACAAGTGTCAAAATTAAAAAGGAGCTTGTAATTTGCCAAAACTTTCAATGTTATGTGCATGTCTAATTTCCTTTGATTTACTGAATGAAGAAAAGAAT
Organism: Acanthosepion esculentum; assembly: GCA_964036315.1. Taxonomy (NCBI): domain Eukaryota; kingdom Metazoa; phylum Mollusca; class Cephalopoda; order Sepiida; family Sepiidae; genus Acanthosepion; species Acanthosepion esculentum. The sequence goes on along the minus strand of OZ038506.1, from coordinate 14,405,113 downwards.
TTTTTATCAGTTTACCAATGGCTACATAATTACATAGAACAAAATTTGTAGTTGTATCATTAGGATATAAAAGAGAACCTCTATTAATCCCCTGAAAATAGCTGTTCATTTCAGGTATTTCTTCCACATTATCCCTTACAGTTATTTAAATTTTTGCAACTATTGCATTTAATTTTCTTAAAAACTGCATCACAGCAACAACCTGCTGAATATCGTATAACAGGACGAACTTCTCTGCATTTACTAACATCCTCCTCTTTAACCCCAATCCTAAATTTATACATATCTATCTTTTGATCCTCTGTCACTTCATCCCAGTTTGGTTCTTGTAAATTCTTCAAATCAATTTTAATATATTGTTGATGAAGTGATAAGCTCAATTTTAAAACTGATAGCATTCTGATTTTTTTTCACGCTCAAACATTTGCCATATCAAGATATTATACTGATCCACACTAAGTCTCTGGTACTGATGAAACCTTGCCTCGAGGTGATCAGTTTGAAATTTGCCAGGTAATATGTATAGCATTTTCAATTCTTCTATGCAGTACTTGGTCACTTCTAGAAATGCGTTGGTTGTATGATGCAAAGCAGTGAAAGTTTCCTTTGTTAATTTGCCATTTCTTCTAGAAATGCTATTCCAAGATTCTAATCAGTCACAGAATACAGAGAGAAATCTAAAATTTTCTTCATTTACTCTAAATGGATTACAATATTTATTTCTAAGCCAACAACCTTTATGTGGTCTTTTTACATTCAGTATTGTCCACAAAGTATAAAATATGTTTATATATTCTGCAACTTCAGCAAAATTAGGCAAACTTTTCAGTTTTCCTGAGAACAACAATCTCTGAATAGTGTACTCATTAAAAATGTGTAGAACTAAATTAACATTTTACCTTTTAAGATTAGTAGGAGAAAGTGCTTTTGAGGTTAATTTATAACAATATTTCAAAATTGACAGATTCCTGGGCATGAGGTTTCTGTAAAGTACAAGATAGAGCACATTGGATACTATCTACTTCTTGATTTACATTATGACAAAATTTTGGAAACGGCATGCATTTACTTGCATGTTTTTTACCAAGTCAATTGTTTCTAATGCATTTTAATATATGGACTGAGTTAGATAGGAAAAAGAGAGGTCTAAACTTCATAACTGGGTATGGATATACAATTGAAAGGTTTGATGGGCTACAAAAGATACCTTTTTTATTTTTAGCATTATTATCTTTTAGGCTTTCAAGTATTATCAATCATATCTCCTGTAAACCAATTAATATACATTTAACTATGTCAAATAAATTCTCAGCTTGAAGATATTTTGTTATTGTGAGAATACACTGCTAATCATAAAAGCAAAAGCACTTGTTGCAGCTTCATTGCTTTTGTCAGATATTATCACCATTATAATAATTTAAGGTTTTAGGTGAATTTCATCAACAAGTAAAGATACTGTGGTGTCTTTCTGTACTAATAACTTAAATTTATTTTCAATATACATAAAGTTATGTTGCTCAAAGGATCCAAATATGTTGATAAGGTTAGTCTTTTAATGGTTCAATAGCTATAAGTAAAATTATATTTATACTGTCCCTTAACAACCTGTACCCTTATGGGGAGAAGTTATGCAACAATGGAGAAAATAGCATTTCTGTTGAGACCATACTTATTCTGTGGCATTAAGTTTAGCTGTTGATATATAAATTTGATCAAATTAAAATATTTGTTTGATTCTTCTTGCACCAATAGTAGAAATGATGTTACCAATTTAATATAGAAATCACATTTTGAGGTTTGGTTTGCTTTTGTTCTGTGTCCATTTTCTTCATGTTTTCCATCAGAATTTCAAGAGTATTTTGATCTCTTGTTTAGGAATCTTATAGTTCCCTATTCATTTCCACATCTCTGCAAAACACATGTACTACAAAATCAGATTCAATTACAAAAGTCAGATTGATTTTTGGATAGGGAGATTTTATGATGCCGCACTTAAGTCTCTAGAGCTATCTAACAACACTCCAGTAATTTCTGTCAAAATTTAATTTCCCTTCTCAATCATTAATATTATGGAATTTATTCTTTTTTTTTTTTTTTTTTTTTCTAAGTCTTCATTAACACTTTGATTTAAAGCACTTTTCAGGGCAGAATTCTCCAGTCAAATTCTCTTAGAATCTGGTGACTCTCTAGAGGTAGTCATTGAAGATAAATATGAGGGACAGTTTGGTAAAATTCGAGGAATGGCAGCATCATGAAGATATGTTTTCTGAAGTTTAACTGCAATTGTGGCTCCTATTTTTTCATCAAAGGCTGACGATTCTCTCCTTATGTCTTCAAGTTGAAAATGTAGTTCACTTACCTAAAAGGATTTTTAAAACCAAACCTATTTTAAATTCTTGTAAAAAAAAAAAAAAAATTCTACAATAGTAAGCAAAATCTACATTAAAGTTTTGACATTTTGAAAGAACATCATTTAATATATTAATTCAATAAAAAGAATATTAGCTGCATTCTTAAAATGAATAAAATGATGAAGCTATAGAAAAATAAACAGAATTTTTAACATTTTATAAATTTTTTAAATTAAAATAATAAATAAAATTTTAAGAATACAATTCTAAAAAATTGTCAGAATTATTAGAATTATTTCAATAAAAATCTTCCTTTATGAATTTATATTGACAAAGTTTATTTAGAAAAAAATGATGTTTTTTAGCTTTTAAAAATTTCACTAGATCTGTCATAACATTGTCTTAATATTGTGAATTACAATTAAAAAAAAATTAAATAAGTTTCATTTAAATTTACTTGCTCTTTAATACAAAAAAATACTCGTCCTGGTAAATTTATTAAGTGTAAAATCCATTCTTTTGATTGGACATGTCCAAATATTAGATGTCTTGTCTTTCAGAAAAGAAAACACATGGAGTTTTGGTTCATTTTTGTAATTTCCTTTGCACTGGAGAACAACACAATGCATTTCTTTTTTTCTTTTTTATAAATTGATTCAATATTTAAAAGAAAAAAAACAAATGGATAAATAATTTAAATTTAATTTAATAAGTTTGGTGACTAACCACAACCACCATTCTTCTGAAAATCAAATAAGGACTCGTGATAGTGACGTCACATTTCCCCGCTTCCACAGAACTTTCCTTCTCTTTCAGTGGTCTCAGCTAAGCTCACTGTTGCAACTATCTCATTGGGAAGCTGGTAGACACTTTCTCCATAACCAGATGTTCTGGGTATTTGCACCAACTCTGTTCTAGCAGGGCAGCCAATAGAGACTCGGGTCAAGATGGAAAGTCAAGCAAAGATACTGCTGATGACTCCAGTAAAATTAGAGAACTTATGACCAATGTATATTAAATGGATTGAAGAGAGGTGCAATTGAGGACATATTCTTATTTAAAACTCTTACAGAGTTGCCAGTAGCCTAATATTTTTAAGCTATTTACTATGCTTTAAAAAGTTCACTTATAAAAAAAAATTAGTTTCTTTAAAGCTTTTCCATTAAAATTCCATCTAAAATGTTAATATTTAGTTTTCTTGAATAATATAAATATTTAATCACCAGTGACAACAGAAAGGAACTTTTTTCCTTCCCCAGGTCTCCCCCCCACACACACACACACACACCTCTTTCGGACTTTAGGTGTTGGCTCAATAGTTTCTGATTGTTTTGGGGTTTTGATTTTTCCCCTCTTCAAATAAAATGTTTTAGATAAACTGTTTCTTGGGTAAATGTAAACCCAAATAAATGTACCTTGGAATATTATGAGTTATAAAAATTAGTCTTGAACAGAATAAAATCCTCTCTACTAAACACTGAGACTCTTTACAATCTGCAAACTCCTTTGAAAAAGTTTTTTAAATTAAATAATGTACTTTTTCTTTTTCTTCAAACTTTTCAGGTTTTGTACTAAAGAAGGATCAGAAAATTTTAGAAAAGAAAGAAGAAATTTCTTTGGAAGAATTAATTGAAAAAGAGGTGAACTTTTATTTTTATTTTTTTTATTTCAAAACAAAATATGGAAATCTGTTTATTGTTGCTAGAACTGAAAAGTTTTTTTGTTTCTTTTCATGGAATTAATTGTTGGCTTCCTTAGATTTTAGAATCAAGTGTCTATCAGAAATTTCAGATTTTTAAAAGGTCATGAAAATTCTTTATAATTTTTCTTCTTTTTTTTTCTTTTTTTCTTCTCACCAGAGAGCTGCTCTATCAAGTTCTGGAACGAAAATCACGTTGCAGACATTTTTGGAATGGAAAGAACGAAAGGTGATTATATTGTTTATTTCTTTCGAATTTATTTATTGAAGTCTATAGACAAAAAACAAAGGCAACAACTGATGTACTTTTCTTTTTTTTCTTTTTATCCCCTTACAGAAAAAAGAAAAGATTGCAGCTTTAACTCTTTCTACTGAGAAGAAAAAAGCTGAGTACAAAGCTGGCCGAATTGTTGGGGTAAGCATTGTTTCAGGTTCTAAGCAAAGCTAAGATTTCTCTCTTCTAAGATCTTCTTTCCAAGCCAAGACTTAATGCCTTTATATTTGGAATCCAAACAACCTTAAATAAAAGTGAAAACATGGATGATGAAAACACACTCTTTCAAATGAAAGCTATTGCAACATGGTCCCTTTTTAAGTAAATATTTTCAGTGTAGAAATAAACACAAAAATTACATATCCTCAGTCTCATGACAGGTGATTAAAGGGTTGCTGGACATCTGACCAGCTCCCTCCATGTGTCCCTGTTGCATGTCTATGTAAATGATCTTGCAGTCTCACCAAGTGACATTGTCAGCTTATTTTTTCACCGCTGTCTGCCTCTTCTTTGGCCTTAAGGTGTATCTTGTAGGATGGCAATGGAAAAATTGTTGGCACTTAGGATGTGCCCATTCCAGTTCAACTTTCTCTTATTGGCAATGGTTTTGACGTTTTCTAAAGAGTCTTTTTCTTGCCTGATGGTTTCTCACAGTGTCATTTGTGATGCGAAACCTCAGATGGTTCTGTCACCTCTCATTTATAATGCTTGGATTCTTTGCTGTAATTCTGCTGTTAATGTCCAAAACTTGCGGGTGTCGAGAAAGATTGGGATGGTGAATGCACACAACTGTCTGTTCCTTGATTTCAGGCAGATGTTCTTGTCTTTCCACATGGTTCCTTAGTTTTGCAACAAATGCTATCATTTGTGCTGCTCTTGAAATTCTTCCTATTTTGGCGCTGTCTTCACTAAAATATTTGAATTGTTCCTGACTACTAATGGTTATCTTGTTTGAAAAGTACAATTCTGACAAAAACATTTAGAAATAAATGCAAATATTTTTAAGTTGAAAAGAAAACTTGCAAAGATTGAAACCAACCATTCTATAAATTTGGGAATCTCAAAAGAATGCTGCACATTATGAAAACGACCAAAATGTTTACAGTGTGCGTTTTTATAATTTAAGCAGATCTACAGTGATTTCTTTATGCAGACATGCCATTGTTTCAACACTTGTCTATTTTATGAAATCTTCACTGAGTACACAATTTTAAAATCAGTTAACGGCATTGTACCTGAACAAGAACATTTAAAATTAACGCAGGTTAAGATTGAGGATAATCAGGGAGTAGTCTGATTTTAAAATAGTTAATTAATGGTAATGCAAAAATATATGTTGGTACGTTTTTTTTTTTCCTCCTTGTGCATAATCAGTTTAATGATTGGATAATAAAATAACTGATCATGAGATTCCCTTTTCATTTACAATTATTTCTGACCTAACCAGCTTGAGATAAAAGAAAATACAACTACCAAGAGATATGAGAAGTCTTTTTTATATATATATATATATATATATAGTGTGTGTGTGTGGTGCAGTTTAATTTATAACTGTCTTTGTGACAAATCTAATTTTTGAAGTGTGTAAGAGAAAGGGCGTGGTTTATTCTCCTCATTAATTTCAATTCTCTGACTCCTTTCCTGGAACCCCTTGTCCAGTGGAAAACACAAACTAGATCACTTTCTCATTTTAACCTTCCAAGCAATAGATAAATATTATTTCACAATTTGTTTTCATCAATGAAAATATAATTGTTTACCTAAATTCTCAACAAGGGGACACGCTGTTTTCCATCCTTGGGCTGGTGACTGTCTTAGTAAAAACATAAACCAGATCACCTACCTGTTACGACTGATCAATTTTCATAATCCTGCCTTTGCAACATTCTCTGTTTTCATTTCTAAATTTGTTTTTGCTAACAAAAATATAATTCCTGTCTGCTTCTCTTTTCACCAATAACACATGGTTTTCTAATTTTCCAAGAAAGAGATAAAGCCATTTCTCAATTTGCTTTACTTGCTTGCCAGATTTTCGATAGATAAAACAAATTCTTGGTGCATCATTCCAATTCATATGGGTGAGGCAACCCAAATGGCCCTTTCTTCATTTCCACATTACCAGGAAAAACGTTTTCCATTCTCTCTTTCTATCTTCCAGTTTATATTTCATTTTAAGCTTAACCTTCTTTCTGCTTAGAATTAAGGTTTAACCACCTCACAGCCTCAGTGTCACAGACATGCATGCATACATACATGTGTGTGCACTTAGTATTCATTAAAAACCAGAAGAGTGTATAGTTGTAAAATTTCTAGCAAATATCTTTTTATACTCTAAAGTCCTCATTTCAGTTTTTAGTCGACTAAAAACTGAAATGAGAATTTTTTTATAGAAATAAATCTTGATCACATGGTCCACCAGATTCTGGCTTAAATTTACTCTTTCAATCTATTCTTTTGGCACACACCACACACACACGAGGTAGAATGTTTGTTTTTTAAAAGGATAACTACAAGTAATGGCTAATGAGTTGATGGTTATTTGGAGCCGATCTTGTCCATTTCTAACATTTTGTCTAATTTGCATCGAAATCTCTTCTGTTTTTGAAGTTTTTATTTGAAACAAAAGCCCAATTCCTTCACTTTGTAGATCAGTGGAAGAGAAATGTTTGAATTCAACCCTGACTTGGTTGCCATGGACGATGAAGGTGCAGATGATACTTGTTATGTTGTTGAAAGTTCTGATGAAGATGATGATGATGATGACGACGATGATGACTATGATGATGATGACGACGACGATGATGACGTTGATGAGTATTCAAACGTAAGTGAATCTTTGGTTTTTCTCTTTCCTGTTCCATTTAATTGCAGCATTTGCTCAATTCTTTCAGTGCTCCTCACTCATGGCTGTGTGTCAGGCTGGAGAGTTCAATGAAAAACTCTTTGCACGCACACAAACACGCATGCCTGCACATTTTTTATCAATTCTATGACCCTCTCCCCCTTCTAATCAGAAAACCAAACCTAAGTTCAACAATCTTCTGCTGAAGCTATTTGGAACTTGGCAATCCTTTGTAGCAAAATATATATAAATAAAAAGAAAAAGAAAGAACAGTAAGATAATAATCCGATATAATTGATATTTTTTATTTTTACAAAACCGTGCTCATCTATAATTAAGCATATACCTTTATCTATCGGAAAAAGAATAAGTACAAAGTTGGCAAATGAGATTTTCTATGAACATATTAATTTCTATAATAAAACTCTAAAATTCAGTGGCTACAAAAACCCAAAACTAACTTATATAAAAAATGAAAATGGAAAGCATAGAAAAACAGAAGTAGAAAAATAATTTGGTACACACCCTTATACAACCAAATAGTAAAGAACAAATTAGGACAAAAATTCCTTGCATTAATAGTTAAGCACTTTGCTGGAGACAGTAAACTAAGTACAATTTTCAATAAAAATACACTAAATTAAGTTACAGCTGTAATGAAAACTTAGAGAAAATTATTAAGAAACATAATGCTAATATCTTGAATAAACACTTAAACCAAAGAAATTTAGACAAAATAAAAATAAAAAGGGATGAAGATAAACAAAAATTATGTAACTGTAGAAGCCCTCATAACTGTCCTCAACAAAATAAATGTTGCACGGAATCATTAGTCTACCAACGCAATATCTCACTGAGAATCCTGAAAACTTAAAAATCTATATAGGTTGCACAAGCCATGAGTTCAGAAAACGGTTCAATCAACATCAAACTTCATTTAGGATAAATAAATACAGAAATCAGACATCTCTTTCAAAGTACTTCTGGCACTTAAAAGAATCTAATAAAATACCTACAGTAAAATGGAAATTAATAAGAAAAGCTAGACAATGTTGGTCATTAAATGACCCATGTCCTTTGTACATACATGAGAAACTATATATTACTAAGTTTATAAAAAATAAAAATTTACTGAATCAGAAATGAAATGGCTATTTTTTTTTGCCGTCATTGTCAAAAATTTTCCTTAAATAATATTTAAAAATAAAATTAAAAAATGGGAGCTGGTAATATACATACTTATATTTGATAAAAAAAATATAATTTGAAATAATTCTATTACATTTACTTGTTTTTAAAAGAAAAATAGTCTATTAATAATTAAGATAAAAAATATTTTTAAATTGTAGTTAAATAAAATGTATTCTAACCCAAACACCCCAAAAAAGAATCTTTAAGTATACAAGTAAGAAAAAAGAAAGACTTTTTGCCGTTAATAAAAAAAAAAAACCCCGACGACATGCATTTAACAGATGTTAGAATTTGTTGAAAAATACACCACTACCCTCCCTAAACTTAACCTCTTTTTCAAATGTAAATTATAATTGATACAACAATAGTTAATAAAAATGAACACACTACCGCCCCCCGTCTGAATGATTGGATTTCTCTGTATCCTTGGAAATGTGAAATTATGGATTTATATGTGCGTTTAAAACTCAGTAAATTTAAAAATAAGTTATTGCAATATTTGCTTGAAGATGGAACGGAACTAATGCTTTTTAATTTAATTATACAATTAAATTTGAAGTTTTTAGCTTCCGTTTTTGAAACATGGTTATTACTGTAGCAAAAAAAAGCATTTTAAATCAGTTAATTTTTATATATATATATAATCTCACATGTATTTCTTTTTTGCTTCAAATCTTTTGCTACTTGACTCTTTCACTTCAGAATTACACCTCTTTAACTACCTCTCTCTCTTTACCAATTGGTCAGCCTCTCTCTCTCTCTCTTTACCGCTCTTTCTCTTTACTGACCACTCTCTCTCTCTCTCTTTCTCTCAATGCCTCTTTATCTCACTCAACTACAAATGTTTTAAATTGCTTCCTTTAGGGTAAAACTCTTTATAAAAAATAAAGGATAATAAATAAACATCTGCAAAATGAAAACTCTATTTGCTAGTTATCAGTTTCTTTATACATCTAAATTACATTTTGACTGAATTTTCAAGGTGTCTCAGGGCGCCATTGATCCACTCTCTCTCCCTCCCCTCTCTCTCTCTTTTTTTTTCTTAGCTGACTTTACACTGACCAAAAGAAATTTAATTTTTGTCAAATAACTTTTTCTTTTTTTTTTTTTTTTGTTTGGCTTGTTTTTCAGGAAACATATTCTGGTCCTATTCGTGATATCGATCTGACCTCTTTTGAAGCAACTGAAAATACTGGAATTGGTGGTACCCAAGTTTCTCTAGAAGAGCGTAGGATAAGAACTGGTATGTATCTCTCTTTAGAAAAGCTTGTGCCCTTTGCAAAGATACATTGTTGTTGTTTATGACCATTTGCTTATTAGTAGAATTGGTTTTCTGAATTCAGTTTGCAGTCTGCTGCAGTTTTTCATCCATTCTTTAAAATGGTTCTGATGTAATAAAATGTTCCAAGAATTAATTTACTTATCTAAAATACAAATTATTGGTAATAAAATGACATAAAATAAGCAACAAGTGGATTCTAAATCAAGGAGTTAATTTTACAAAATAAATTATTCTTAGATTTCTTTGTCAGATTGAGAAGGTCAGAGGAAGAGATGTTGCTATCATGCATCTACATTTTGAAGAGATTGTTAGGAAAGAAAGATAAAATCTTTTGCTTTTTGGAAATCATTTCTAACTTTAATCTGTTTTCGCTTCTCTTTTCTCTTCTCTTCTCTTTTCTCTTCTCTTCTCTTTTCTCTTCTCTTCTCTTCTCTTTTCTCTTCTCTTTTCTCTTCTCTTTTCTCTTTTCTCTTCTCTCTTCTCTTTTCTTCTCTCTTCTCTTCTCTCTTCGCTTCGCTTCTCTTCTCTTGCTTCTCTTCTCTTCCCCCAGAGACATAACAAAATAATGTGTATGTTACGATTTTTGCTTAGTTTGTGTTGTTGAGTAATCATTTTTTGGTTCATTAAAATTTAATGACCTGTTTCCATAAACATACACGTGGCAGTGAGGGATGAAATGGCAGGAAGTTATTAGTAATGAATAGTGACTTGGAAAGCAGGGCATGCAGGCCAATCGCCAAGGTGGGCAGTGGGGGCCTTATTACACCACCACCCCCCCGGTGCCGCCATTTGTAAATGCAATATGAGCTAATTTTAATGTGAGAAAATGCACTTGTACCAACAGGCCATACATCTGGATTGATATGTGTGTCCTGCCATTAGTAAAACACTGGCAATCATGATCATTATTGGTTAAATCCAAGAAAATAATAAAACCTACAAATAATGAGATATTTAACATTTATACGTAAATCAGTTCAATTCTTTTTGTTTTTCTTTTTTGGCAAATTCATCAATGACATTGCTATAAAATATATCAGCATCATGCTCGACATTCATTGTCTCCAAAAAGTTCCAAATGAAGACCAAATTATTTCATCTCTCTTCACTTTGAGAACACCTAATTATTTATTCACGTTGGTGAAAAAAATGATCTTTCACAGGAAGCCAATGTGGCTGGTGTGGTCAGAATCAGACATCATAATTTTGTTCCTTCTGCCAGATTTTGGTTTAGTTCAATTTGTGCTCAACATGAACAACAACTTTCTCCAAAATGTTGTAGAAAAAAAATGGTGATGAGAGTGGGGGTCAAAAAGTGCAGTGCGGTGCTCACTGGCAGGCCAGCTATTCTTTCTTCTTTTTCGGTCGCCTCAAGGAAATGGATGGTGTGGCTCCCTTTCTCAGCCATTACACTGGGCAGTTGTGAAACGGACACCAGCTCAGCCGCGCCTACTTCGATTTCCTCTTTGTCCGTCTGTACGTCCAACTCTATTGCACACTGTCCGCCAAATGACTTCCCTTCACTCGTGCAGCTGGCACCCCACTTTTTATGCTGTTCCAATACAGCCAAAATTTGCACGTGTGCAAATATTGTCTTGTTTTGGACGAGATAGGCGTGCATAAATTGCGTATTCAATAGCAGCCATATTTCTTTTTATCATCACTTTGCAGGCAAGACACATTTGTGCTCGTTTCAAATTCTGAGGTAAGTCATGTCTTTCGTCACAGTTGATAAACAGGTTTTAAAATAGCTTCAGTTTCTTGAGGTTGAACACGATTCTTTGGTCGTTCAATGACATCATCCATAATGCGGTAATAAAATTCCTCAAACTTATTATTGATCAACTTGTTCATATTTTGAAGTTCTCAAAATCACAAATACACTTCCAAATATGGGAACATTTTTGAAAAATTCTAAAGAGAATCTCTGAGCCACTCAATATGGTTTCAAACACCATGTTTAAAAATTTACTGAAAATCTGGGATTGCAATGAATTCCTTTACCCAGTGTTAGATTATTCATCCTTGTCATTTTTCTTTTTCCCTCTGGCTTAAGGCCAAAATTGATGGCTTTAACAGGACAGTCATTATTTATTAAATGTCTATATTGTCAAGAAAACTTAAGTGTTGAAATTTTTTTTGATTTTTCAGAAGAAAGTAAACTGTCTGAGGCAGCTGCCCTTCCTGCAGTCAATGGAACAGCCAGTGATATTCAAATTGATGAAGATTTATTTGTAGGTGAAGATCTTGACCAATTACAAGACGACTTAGATACTTTAGACATGGAAGCCTGACCATTTACCTAAATTTAACCCTCTCCCACAGAACTCCCTCCCTCCTGTCCTTATTTTCATTCACTTGCTTAAAAAATCTACTCATAATAATAATAATTAAATTTTGAAAGAAAGCAAAACTGAGAAAACCTTGTGACATTGGCCGAGACTTTTTTTCTTTTGGAAGCAAATCTTGTCACTGGCTTTGTCTCTTCCAGAATTTGCAGTGACAATCAAAGTAATTTGCTTCCTCTTGAATAAACAATAAAAAAATTTCAATGTGAAATTTTTTCTTTTATCTCTCTCCCACTATTCATATGCAGTCATCCAAATAAGGACAAGTTTAATTCTCCTCTGACTGCAGTTGTTAAGTGTTGTTCTATGATACAACACAATTGTTCAAGGCAAGTTTTCTTACCACACCACTCCCCCTCTTTTTTCTTTTTTTTTTTTTCTATCTCTAATCAAACCCATAATGTGGACCTGAGTGTAAGCATAAAATAAAAAAATAAAAAAAGTCTTTTTCCTTCCCTCCACCTTTATGCTAGACCATTTTTCATTGTAGCACAAAACATTTTAATAGGTGCATCTTTAGCCAAAGTTAAAGAAATTGCCATTGCTAAGCAACTCCAGTATACACATACATATTCTGTCAAATCCCAAATTTACTTAATACAGCTAAATAAATGCCCCCACACACAAAACACATATGAAGGCAGGACATAGGGTTCATCTTTAATTTCTACTTTTCAGTTTTTGTCCCTCCCCTCCATTATTTCTCTCTCTTCACAGAAATTCATGATGAGCATTCCTTAGACTTTTAGGAAAATGGTGCCTAATGCTTCTCATTGAAATATGAAAAAGTTAGGAATGCCTGTGCACTCGTCTTACCAACCATCTATTAACTCTGCATTGTAAACACAAAAATGTCTTTACTTTTCACAAGCAAGAATAAAAATAAAAACTTTCTTTAAAGAAAAACTGGTATTAATTTATTTGCACCTGTACATCGTAAGAGATCCTTGTCATTTTAATTAACCCCCCTTCTCTCTGCATGACATCTATTATAGGAATGAAGTGCTTGTCTGTCTTCCTTTTCTGATATAAAGGATCTCCTCTACAAAAAAAAAAATACACACACACACACGTCTCCTTACTGATGATATTATATGAAGTACAATTGTCTTGAGGCATTGACTCTTACACTTTGAGACACGCAGAGCTTTATAGAAAAGTGTTACTTTTGGCAACAACATTGATAATTTTAATGTTTTTTTTTTTTGTTTTTGTTTTTTCTCCTAAATCAAATTTGTGAGATAAAATTCTTCACACAAATTTCTATGCCCCCCCCCCACACACACACACTCGATAAATCCTAAATTTCTAGTCTGTTATCCTAAATCCAAAATATAGTTTATTTTATCAAATACCTCACAAGTCCTTATCCATTCAGGTAGATTATAGATTTTTTTTTTTTTTTCATCTACTTCTTAGCCCCCACCCCTTCGTCTTTGGCCATTCTACATTGTTATATGGTTCGGCTGAGGGCCTTGCAACCCGATACCCTTGCATTTTACTTGCCTCCATTTTGAAACACATATACCAATGTTTATATTTTAGACATGTTTTCCTTGGAAATAAAGGAACTTGAGGCTTTTGTTTTAAGGTAATTTTTCTTTCTTTTTATTTTTCAACTCCAAATATGCAGGTATAAACTGGTCACTGCTCTGAGCAGAACCACTACCAACTTTGACATATAGAATTCTTCAAGTCAATTGTGGAATGATATGGACCACAATTTGAAAAAGTGGAAGGAAGATTTTGTTGCACCAGATTACCTTGAAAATCAGCATTCAAAATTCTGGATTTTATCTCTATGATTGTTAACAAGTGATACCAAATCGGAGCATGCAACTATTTCAGCCACCAAGCCAAATAGGTTTTATTCCTTTATTTCCCTCAAACTACATTGTAATATAATTTGAATTTCTTTGAAGCATTGTTAATAGTTAAGTTGATGCTTTTTTATTTATTTATATATAATATATATATATATATATAATTATTTATTTGAAAATTATAACATAAATATGTTACAAAATCACTACAAAAATAGCTATTTTGTTTCAACACTTCTGGTGTCTTATCAAGTGATGTTTAAGACACCAGAAGTGTTGAAACAAAATGGCTATTTTTGTAGTGATTTTGTAACATATTTATGTTATAATTTTCAAATAAATAATTGTATTTGCTCTACTCTGTATCAAGTACTCTTTTAAGAACAGTATTTGTTGTTTATTGGAATTTATTCTGTATACACCAATCCTATACTTGGTTATATATATATATATATATATATATATATATATATATATATATGACCAGATGGTGTCATATCAGCTGTTTGGTGAATGCTACACCATAAAAGCCATAGAGCTAAATTGGAATGACTACTATTGGTGGTGTTTGTAGCCTGATTGGTAAAGCAGATACAAGTCTAAAGTCTGTTCTTTATTTCCAGTCAGTGCTGCTCAATAACAAACATGTAATGAGGATTATTTACATTATTCAGACGTTATCCTCATCTTCAGTGCCATATTCACAATGTTTTGGCCGTTGTACACTCCAGCTTTCTTCAGGTGATTGGAATTTCGAATCAAACCCTTTATTTCATCCACCAGGGTAGGTTGTTCTAGTACCATGTGCCATGCCTCTTTTGGTTATTTCTCTTTAACTTAACTCTTCAAGTATTTTTGGTTCAGCACTGCTGTAGCCTGGTATTGAACTTGAAACTCTTTGAGTCTAGTCACTGGATCTAACAACGCCTTTATCCACTGGACCATGTGTCCTGAAGGCGTTGGTTAGATCCAGTGACTAAGCCCAAAGTGTTGTGAGTTCAGTACCAGGCTACAGCAGTAGTGAACCAAAACTTGAAGAGTTGAATTAAAGGAAAATAACTGAGGTATCCAAAAGAGGCATGGTATGTGGTACTAGAACAACCTACCCTGGTGGACATAGACAGATGTAATGAGGATTTCAGAGTTTCAATAAATTAAAAGTAAATAAGTCTAAAATAAATGAAACCAATATATGTTGGTGACACTGAATCTGCACGTGCCATCTTCAAGTTAAGAGTCATATCTCTTCAGTCTTTGAAATCTTTGTTAGCCTTCTTGTAACAGGGTAGGCTTATGACCCTGTCATCTTGAAACACCAGTTCTTGTCGGATCACCAAAGTTAAGCAATTTCAAGACTGGTCAGTACCGAGATGGGCATCTGCTTGGGAATACCAGGTGCTGTAAATTTGGATGTGCAAGTGGTTTAATTAATAATGGCTGGAAATTAGAAATCAGAGCCGTGTTTCAATTCCAGTCGGATTTGCTACATTCATTTATGTACAGATACCTTTTTGAGAAACACATGAATCCACCTTTTTCTCCCCCAGCTAAGGGTTAAATAGTAGGACTTGTCAATAAATCATTATTTCCCCAAAAAATTCTTACAATCCAAAAATATTTTCTGGCTTTAAATAACTTGCAAAAGGTTCATAAGCCATAAAAAAAAAGCAAATCCATCTTGTAACATGATTGGAGGGAGGTATAAACTCGACCCCTGCAATTCTCCATTCAGTCTATTTTCATTTGTGCTGGATAAAGGTCTCACGAGTTACTTTGTTCAATCACTATTAGAACTAGCTACATGATTTCAGGGTCATAGGTTATATTTTTTAAATTGTGCTCATGGATGACAGCTCTCCTCACTACATCACCATGGCAAATGTATAAAAAATAATGTAATTTACGCTACAGTAAATTCTCTGAGGAGCTGTGATTCTTTAAGACAGTTTTTGATGCCTGAAAAGACTGCCAGTGTTGTTAAGCTAACCTGAAGGAAAGAATAAAAAATAAAAACTTGGAATTCTTTTTAGACAAGCAGATTTCATACTATTTTGATACAGGCTCCAATTCCAAAAACCTTTAGTTTTCTTTTTCTTTCTTTCTTTCTTTTTTTTCTAATCCCAATTTTTAGTTGATCTTCAGCCATTAAATGAAATCCAAATTAAGATCAATCTGAAGCTGCTTCTTTGACTCCAATATCTCTGGAATGGATGTTACTTTGCAATGCTTGGCTTTTCATCTCTATCTGGTCTCCTTCAGGCAACCATTATGAATTTACAACACTAATAAGAAAGGTCTTCCAAAAATGCAGAAACATTAAGATGACTGTTAACTTCTCAGTAATTTCAGATCTCAAGTAATGCCACCTTATACCAGAGATGTTCAGGTTACCAAAACGGACATGGAAGTAAACTTTATTATATATATATATATATATATATATATATATATGGTTGGTGCATAATTATCAGACGATTTTAAACAATATTATGAAAAAAAAGAAACTCGACAATAATATTTTCAAATGATTATTGTGGGGCGTATGATTATCGATGCATTTATTATAACCTGAAAATTTTTTTTTTTATTAATAAAGTAAACAAAACAGCAATTTTTATTGACAAATAACTCGCCTACAAAAACGCCTGATAATTATGCACCAACCCTAAATATATATCTATTTGAGTATTGAGGCAGCAAGCCTTCTTTCATGTGCATTTCATTGAATACGACAGGCAAGGCACTTTGATTTAGTTTTTTTTATACAATTTCTCCTTATCTAATAATTTTCTTCTCGGATGATAAATTCTATAAAAACTGTCCAATTGTTCTTTTTATCCAAGCGCTTTCGGCTATACATTTAGCCATTTTCAAGGATTAAATATATTAAGTCTTAACAAGAAATAGTTTATTGTATGTATGAATTTATGTTTTCATTTTCAAAACGCAGTCAAGATATTATGTCCATGTTCATAGTTGATATTTTTGAGTGTTGGTTTTTGTTTTTATTTATAAGGCTTCCATTATTTTTAGGCTTTTTTTTTTTTTTTTTTGCATGTAGATGATGCTATTATATTTGTGTTGTCAACAAGTAGATCTCATTTAAATACTCATGGAGACATACTGGATCCTATTTGTGTAATTTATCCGAAAAGAAAAAAAATTATTAGATCACATGAAAAATTGTATAAAAAAAAAAAATAAATCAAAGCATCTTGTTTGTCATATTCAATGAAATGTGCATATATATATATATATATATATATATATAATATATATGTGTGTGTGTGTGTGTGTGGGTATGCAGAAAAATAGGAAAGAACATGTTAGGTAAATAATCCGGAGTTCTTTTGTATTTTTTATTTTTAAAAAGACAGTGCTCCATACAGAAGTAGCGCTTATATTATATTTTTTTTTTTTTTTTTTTTAAACATGATTCCTTCGCTACATAAGAGTTCTCATGTTTCAAAAACGAGAGCCAAAACCCTCAATATAATTATTGAAATTAAGTTGAATTAAGGTGTCGAGTCCCGTTTCATCCTCAAGTGAAAATTTAATTATTCCTAAATTTTCGCTTGCGGATGAAACGGAACTCGACACCTTAATTCAACTTAATTTCAATAATTATATTGAGGGTTTCGGCTCTTGTTTTTTAAACATGAGAACTCTTATGTAGCGAAGGAATCATATTTTAAAAAAAATATATATTTATGGATTAAAGTGCTCAGTATCAGGGATAGTGTATGTAAATATAAAAGGGGAGCACTGAGGTCAACACCCAGATGGCCTGAAGATTGCACTTATGCATGAAACACTGTCACTGCTCAGTGTTGACTTCAATGTCTACTTTTATATTTTATATATAATTATGACTGGCATGAGGAAATGCGTTGCTATTTTTCTGTTCTCCCTTTATGCTCTCATTTTGGAGATCTTGCCTAAAGGGAAATTTATCAAAATAATTCTATAAAATAGAAACGAAGAAAGATTTATATCTATTTATATTTTTCCCCTTGGCATCAACTCCAAATTGTCTTTTGGTTTCTTTTCTCATTGAGTACTTACTGGCTTTGGTTTTTCATTGTCCCTTCCTATATTGAGAAAGGTTGTGGGAATAGATATCTTTCTTCTATGCCTCCATGACCAGTGGGGAGTTGGCAGAGAAAAGTTCCTTGCATCTAAACTTAGATTTTCATCTTGGAATTTAACAAACGCTTCCCCTATTTGAGGGATGATTATTGCGTGTTGTTCTTTGATTCCTTTCAAGTTGGAAATGTTTTAATCAAGAGAAGGAAAAAACAAAATTAAGAAAAACAATGAAAGATTTTAGAAAAGGTAGGAAAATAAAATGATAAATTATGAAAAAGTAATGAAAAAAAAAAAAAGGTGTGTAAACACAAAAGAAAAGCAGAGAAAAAAAATTGGCTGCTGTATTTATTTTGGAAAATATAACCTATTGGCACTATCTATCTTGAAATATTTACCTGTTTCTGTCCTCCAAGACAGTAAAAACAATGACCAATCTTCTAGTTCAAATGTCACAGCATCTTATTTCTTTTCAACCAATTTCCTTGTAAATAATTTTGAAACAAATTAACTGACATATAAAAACTACCCCCTGAATGGTTTCCAGATTCTGGAAATAATGGACAAAGCTGAAAGGAGGGGGGGCAATGAAGCTGATCTGGTAATAACCTTAATTCTAACTCTGGGGAGGGGAAGAATTTGAAGTTATTTGGTTGGAGTGTGGAGTAAAGAGTTCATATTCCAAATGGCCTTCAGCATGTAATGATGTGGAATTGTGTGACCATTATTTTGATGTAAGCCAGAACTTCTATCAGCAGAAATCTCAAACACTTATGAATTAAGGAAGAACACAACTTGTCCCAAAGTTTGTAAATTCTTCACTGAAAAATGATTGGAAATAGAGCAGATAATTTTCTTTTCCTTCTACAATCCCAAAATAACTGCACATGCCGTATTGTTTTATTCAAATGAGGAAGAAAAGTAGTTTTTTTTATGAAAAGAATAAAATATTTCCATTTAAACTCCAAACTAAATGGTACTTTAGCATATCATAGATATTTATTTAGTATGGAACAAGGCCACATTTGGGAGCAACCATTGTGCCATCTGCTAGACCAGTAATTCTCAACCTCCATGCCATGGCATATGAGTGTGCCATGGAATATTGTCACAGCATAAATGTGTGCGTGTGGAACTAGTGATGGTACCGTGTTAGTATTTGAATAAGTATTGAACTTTTTGTCCCACATTAGCTAAAAAGGTTTTACCAGTTTTATTGCAATTTTTTACATCTTATTTATGTGAATTGGGCCTCTCAACCCTAAATAGCATCAAAAATAAGAAGCAAGAAAGACTACACTCAACTGAAGAAGAAAAGGTGGGTCTGCATATCGCATATTCAACCAAAAACTGAAGTAATCATGAAAAAACACCAGGCACAAGTTTCAAACTAAATAAGCTGCACAAATAGGTGAATAGAAACATTGAAATCAATTTTCATATTTGTGTGTGTGTATTTTTTAAATCTAGGTTTTTACTTCATAACATTTAAATGTATGCCCTTCAAAAATTTTGCTAATATGCCATGATATTTTCATTTGCTCCTAGGTGTGCTGTTGCTTGAAAAGGTTGCAAAATGCTGCTAGATTAACTTGTTAACCATTACTCCACATCAAAGCCTTCATTCCACACTATTAGGGTTTTTAGAAAGTAATTAGATTTTACCAGATAAGTTTATTTCAATATTATTCATCCAAAATGTAATCCTCTTCATTTTCAACAATTGCTTCCCAACAAGAACACATCAAAAAATTTGAATGACTAACTTTCTTGCTTCAGAATGTTCTGTCACTTCCATAATGTTCTAGTAATTAAAACAAATGAAAATTTGTCGGTGCTTCATTTGGCGACTATGGAAGATGTTGAAGAAGCTTCTCTCCTAATGTTTGTTTTGCAGTGTCATATCAAAGAATAACACCTTTTCCTGTTTACTAAAGCCGAGACCCCTTTTGGTAAAATGCGTCATCTCCCAGATTAGGTTACTGGCAATGAACATCTGGACAATGCCTTTCATATTCCACCAGACACAAAGCAAGGATTTTTGTAGATGGAGTCTTGGTTTTAGTGTTGGAACCAGTTTCTCATTTTGAGAAGCACTCTCCTTTTCAGATCTGCTGACATGTAAAACCCACCTTTTATCACCTGTAATAATAGGATGCAAAAGTGAAATGTTGGCACTCCCAGTTAAAGACTGCAGCAGATGGAGAAACTTTGTACTTGGTTCTAAAATGAAATTTCATGAGGAACCCAAATTCTCTATCTGCAATTTTTCCTTTTTTTTTTTTTAAGTCATAAAGCAAGGCAATAAAGACACTGCCCTTCTTGGTTGAAATGTCGAACTGAACCCTTTATTTCGCTCACTAGGGTAGAATATTCTAATTCCTCAAGGACACATGGCACAGTGGATAAAGGCGTTGGTTAGATCCAGTGACGACCCAAAGAGTGTGAGTTCAATACCTGGTTAAGGCAGTGGGAAACTTGGAGAAGGGAATTAATGGGAGATAACTGATAACTGACATCCATTAAAAACATGGCACGTGGAACTAGAACAGTCTACCCCAGTGAGCGAAATAAAGGGTTCAGTTCGACATTCAAACCACCTGAAGAAGGCCAGTGCATACAACGGCCGAAACATTATAATAAATATGGCGACAGAGATGAGGACAATAGTCCGAATAACATAAATGGCTTGGTTCACTCCTAATTCATAGTGGTGAAATACGTAATTACTTTCCAAACCCTGATGGATGCTGTTAACATTATGACATTGGATCGATCCTTTTAGTTAAAAAAAATTAAATAAAAGGGATTCCTTACACTACCTTCTTCCCTCAACCTCGCCATGATGACAAGCTATATCTAAGTTATGCTGTTGGGAATGTCAGTCCTTGGTAGGTTCCCCCTTAGATTGATGCCAGCAAGGGTCACACCCTGACTAACGGGACTCTGATGAAAATCCAACTGGAATCTGATGTCTCCAGACTGTAGAGTATGCTGGGGCGTTTCGCTTAAACTCCAGCTTGCTGCTGGATACCAACAGGTGCAGCATATATCCTATAGTTTGGCAGATCGGAATCGTTCAAATAGGAATGGTTTCACCCTTATAAAACGCCCCCTGAGTCCCACAGTTATTGGGTGGAGAGCTAGCTCTATCTACCCTCGGTGAAGACTGAGACAATAAAGGGCGTTTGAAAACTTTGCAGGATCAACAATGAATAAATATTCTCAGATGACATGTTCCTGGTGAGTAGCAAAAATAAAGCCAACGACTGTATACTTGCACAAGTAATGTGCAATATGTATTCAAGCCTCATTTAAATAGATAAGCGTTCTGTTTTAAAAAAAAAAATGAAATTGGAAAATTAAATAAGACATTAACATTTCCGAAGATATCAGCAAGTAGTGAGAGTTGCAATGATAGCAACCGCCAGATTTGCAGCAAAAACTATACATTTTCTTGGAGATTCAAACAAAAAATATATTTTTTATTGAGTTTCACTCTGGCACAATCACTGATAACATTAGGTTGACTGTCCTTTAGATAGACTTGAGTCAGGATCAAATCACGTCTGGGGTAGTCAAATAGACTCACAATCCAAACATTGGGATATATATATATATTTTTTTTTTTTTTTTTTTTTTTGTTCAACTCAAACAATCCACAACAAAATCAAACAAGCATTTGAACAAAGTACAAAGAATTCACCTGAAAATTCATATTTCATTACTTATCTTTTGTACTGGAGAGTTAAGTATCTTGCGTATAAAAAGGTGTTAAAAATTTTACTGATGATGGCCAAGAATAAAGTCGGAACATCCTTTGCAAACAAATTCTGACAAATAATTCCAGTCATTTTTTTTATTCTGCTGCAGTCTTCAGAAAGAAATCAATTTAAATGGATGTTTTTGTAGATATTTACTTAACATGGCACAAGACGGAAAAGAAACAAGGTTTGGAAGACTGTTGCACCAAACTTCAAAAAGGCAGGGGGTGGGGGTTACTTGCCTTTTCAAATTCTCGTTTCCACCTGCGCGCTCAAAAACACCAACCACTGTCACGGGAGGGAAGTATGTCACAAGATTAGCCAGGAAGCATGATAAGATTGGCCATAATGACTAAAATTATTTTTGCTGCTCCTACAACTTTTCAGCCAGCTCATTCTACAGCCTTCTTGATAAGAGACAGAAGGTTGATGGCGAGAGTGACAAAATTGAACGAATTGGCGTATAACTTGCTGTCCAGGGTCATAAGTCAGATCGATGTGTATTTCGACATGGTGTGCCTTTTCTTGCTCAAAAGGAAACACAATATTAAATACTTTAACCAAGTAAAGAACTGAGAACATCTCCATGTGAAACATTATGGAACGAGCTGTTACCAAAAATCAAATCGCTTATTTCACAAGCATTGTGCAAAAAAGTTTCTTTCCATATGGAGAATACGCCTGAAGAAGGCCATAAAAAGGATCAACTGAAGCATTATGGAAACAGAAAATGATTTCATTTATCTGAATCTCTCTTTCAATGACTGGATCTTAGGACTGATTTGTAAAAATAGAATGAAATGAGCAGACAAGGTTTTCAAAGACTTTAAAGAATAAGGTCTTTGTGGTTTGTCATGGCTCTTCTTTGTCAACATCCCTCGTCTAAATACTCAAACCAGTGAGCGATTTAATAACGGAACCAATTTAAATATTTTACATGTCATTTTTTGACCGTGTATTGAGGATAACTCGTAAACAAAATGATTTTTTTTCTTTTTTGTTACTTAAATCTTCAAATATTCGATTTGTATTGAAATAAAAATGACGATTATTAAATTCATGATTTCTCATTTATCTTTTTAATACTTTATTCAAATGCTTACACTATTTTTTGTGGACCCCGAATATTTAAATTTTTATTTTTTGTATTTTTTCGTTCTTTTCTTTTTTTTTTTTTTCTTTCTGTAATTGCAGATTGGCAGTAAAAAAAATCCATGCTGTACATGGATGAATGGCTGTCATACTAAAGCATTCCACCACAAGACATCCACAAGTGATTCCTAGGATCCAGGGACCAAGGCCAGGAGTTCCAACCAAGACAACAGCAGACACTTCACAGTTTCATCAGCTTGTGAGCTAATACTGTTGGTTGGGAGAGGGGGCAGCCAAACTGACCGGTCAGATGGGTAGGAAAAATACCTGTAAAAAAATCGTTTGTTGCAGGTTATTAGAAAGTGTAGATCAGAGTTGAAACTTTAAGGGAATCAGAAAAATACAGCTGAAATTTCTGGAACACATAACGAGGAAAGAGTGTTTAGAGGATTTGACACTCACATGACATACTGAATAGTAGTAGCATAAGAGAACTGTGAGTAACCTACCCCCAAGAACTTGCGCAAAACAGGGGGTGGGATGGATAGTAAAATACAAACATTGCAAAGAGCTACAAAGGATAATAAAAAGTGGAGAGCCATGATTGTTCCCGTCTTGGATGGGCCAGACACATAAAAGAAGATTAGGGTGAGACAGTCTGTGGCTCACAAGCCAGATCTATTATGCAGAGATTTCGACCGTCCCATAAGAAAATGTTATGACATTTGAAATATGAGATTTTCTAGTATGCGATAACCATTGAAACAGAATATCTCTCTGAACAATAATGGCTACTTTACACACTTCAAGTATTTCATGACATCAAAGGTGACCTTCTGTTCATAATTTCATGACATTTATCATCGGTGTCCTCAGGTTATTAATTTCACAATCTATGATACATTAAAACCTGTAAGAATCTGAAATATTAATGTTTGGGTTAAGCTCGGCACTGGCCAAAATGAACTGGAAAAATACTAGAAGACCAGAAATTCTAACAGATAGTTCCAGCCTTAGTCAATTTGGCCCTGACATTTCTGAGAATTGTCTGTATGATACAGCAGTCATTCCATCCCAGTGTTTGAAAAGGAAAAGCGGAATCATCCCACTGTCTGTCGGTTTTAATTCTTCAATAATTCACAACCCTTTTTAAAATTCTGTGACCAGGTCATAAAATTTGGTCCTGACCTTTCTGAGAAGTGTCCGTTTTATACACTATTCATTCCATTCCAGTCTTTGAAAAGTAAGATTGGAAAAATGCCATTGTCAGTTATGGAAAGCCATGATTATCCCCATCCTCAATGGGCAGGACACATAAAAGAAAATTAGGGTGAGGCAGCCTATGGCTCACAAGCCAGATATATTGAGAAGAGATTTTGACCATCCCATGAGAAAATGTTATGACACTTGAAATATGAGTCCTTTGATTTTCTAGTATGCGATAATCATTGAAACAGAATATCTCTCTGAACATTAACGGCTACTTTACACACTTCAAGTATTTCATGACATCAAAGGTGACCTTCTGTTCATAATTTCATGACATTTATCATCAGTGTCCTCAGGTTATTAATTTCAAGACCTGGGCAAATTCCTGACTCAGCTAACACAAGGTGGATATATATACTCACCAGCTAAAAATCACCGAGGAGGAAATTACCATATGGCCGAGAATGGAATGGCCATAAAATCACTGCTATTTGAGGAAGGGAAAGACAAAAACACCAGAATAGATTTATCAGTGCGCCAAAAGTGCTCAATTACATAAGAACAACAGCACTTCGACAAAGGAGATAATAATGCAAACAGCAAAACGTTTTCAACAATACCTGGCCCCAAAACTCTCTGTACCAGAGTGTAAGTTCTGACAATCCTTGTCGCTCAGGCTAACACCAGAAAATTATGAAAATTACCCTGGATAGAAATAACTGGAGATATTTGTGCCATAGTGGTATCAGAAAGTTTGAAAAGCATCAGCAAAAGTTCCTGTTGCTATGTCCCGAGATTCTCTCTGTGGCACAATATGCGGACTTGTATGCAGGTCACAAGAGGGATTGAAGTGTCACATACGACACAAACATAAAAAAACTGAATGAGGTTGTCTGATTCTCATAAGTTGAAATCGACGGGAGGATCCATCATATATATACAGGGTGTCCAAAAAGAATTTGACATTATTTAAAATGTGAACTATATGTGAATACATGTCTCAGGCAAACGAAATTAAATAGGCTTCATGTTGAACAATAAAAGATTTATTCATCAAAATTCGAACAAGATATTCAAAGAGACGTCAATTTTATAACTGATTTCACGAAGCTTCACAAATGTTCAGTATGCGCTGTGATACGACACACGGCAAGTCGGTCGTCCAGTTCCTGCCAAACCTTCTGTAAGCATGTCTTGCGACATGTTCTCCAGCGCCTCAGTGAAAATCTTCTAGGAAGATGGATTAGGGTGAGCAAATGAAAATGAAAATGTGGTGTTGAAATGGCCACTAGGTTCACCTGACTTGACACCTTGTGATTTTTACTATGGGTCTATGTGAAAGGACAGGTCTATATCCCCCCTCTACCTACAAACCTAGAGGAACTTAAGCAGAGGATCACTGAGGCGCTGAAGAATATGACGCAAGGAATTATATATACAGGGTGTCCATAAAGTTCGTGTGCACTTTAAAAAATTTATAACTTTATTTGTATTTACGATAGAAATAATCTGTAAAACATATTATAAAGTTGAATGTACCTAGTTTTAAGTATAGCTAAAATAACTAATGTGATTTCTGGCATTACTTTAAATCAGTTGGCAAATGTTTTCCGTGAACTGCAAAATCGTATTACCCTTTGTATTGCTAATGATGGAGGACATGTGGAAACTTAAATAAAATTTCAATAAACCTTAAAAATATAGATTTACTTCTTTCTAATCCTTTTTACAAATTATTTCTATCACAAATACAAATAAAGTTATAAATTTTTTAAAGTGCACACAAACTTTATGGACACCCTGTATATATATATATATATATATATATATATATATATATGTGTGTGTGTGTGCGCGTGCGTGCATAAATATACATATGTGCATTTTTATATATATTATTTATATATTATATATGCACGGTACTTATTAGAAAGTGCTCAATATCAGTGATAGAGCTAACATTTAGTTGTGTTGATGTGAGTTTGTATGTGTGTGTGTGTATATATATATATATATATATATATATATATATATATAGTATTTTATATGCGCAGTATTTAGTGGAAAGTGCTCAATATCATTGATAGAGCTAACATATTCAGTTGTATGACTATGACCTTGGGGTGACACCCTCATACACATAGACACACATACATACAGGTGCACGCATTTTAGTTCACACAAGCACATCCATATAAACCTCGGGTTGTTTATATGGATGTGTTTGTGTGCACCAGTATGTATGTCTCCCCATGTGTATGAGAGTGTCACTCCAAACAAACACAGAGGTTTCCCCCGTCCCACTGCGAAACATAATTAAACAAGCCTAAATAGATCCAAGTTAAAAAAAACAAAAACAGTTTGTCTGATAATCGCAATAACGCTACACAAATGCAATCATGTTTCGACGTGTATTAACACATCTCATCAGGACACCTGATGACATGTGTTTATACACATCGAAACATGACTACATTTGTGTATCGTTATTCACTTGTTTTTTATGTAATCCCCTAAAATAAAGAATATATATCTGTTATATATATATAGAGAGAGAGAGAGAGAGGGGGCACGATGGAGTAATAGATAACGGCTTGGATTGAGGAATCGGAGAGCCGAGTTCGAATTCCAGTCGAATCCATTACATTCACTTACGTGCTAATACCATTGGAAAAGGTGTGAATCCTCTTTTTCTCCCTCCAACTATGGGTAAATAGCAGGACAGACTGGGTTTTATAGCCTTGGATGCCAACTGGTCTAGAGAAGGATAACTCTGAATTCAAAACCTGCGGAGGGTCGTTTTGGGACCTTGTGGCATCCGTTGCACCAGGTCCCTGTATTCGTCCCTCCAAAAAGTGTGGATGGCCCTGCACAAAGCCTTCACCACTATAATCAAATCTCATGTGTCCGGCTTTCAGTTTCTAGGAACTGATCTGCCTGACCCTCATACGTTGAATTCGACGGAAGAGTCGATCATATATATATATATATATATTAAGATGAATTCTATATTTGTTGCTCAATGCTCGATTCTACTTAAAGTTTCATGCACGTACTCATCGTCAAGCACAAATTCAAATACTTTTTCTCATCATCGAAATCTCAAATAATGAAGACTGGTGATATCACTGGTTTAAAAAAAAATGTGTCACAGATTTTAATGGATGAATGCAAAGAACTTACAAAATTGACTCCAAATCAATGAGAAGATAGATGAGGTCATAATGGAGATTCAGGAATAACACAAGAAGCAGCAAGGGGTCGGGCAACAGATGAGACAGAAACAGTTGACCGTTTGGAACTGATAGACAGAGCTCGGCGCCGATGCGGCCGATGAAATTCCCTTTCAATTTCCTCATCTTCTGGTTCCTCCTGCAAATAGAACCAAAAAAATTATCATAGATTATGTTACATCCGTCTCTAGCAACAAACCAATCAAACATCATGTTCCATCCGTCTCTAGCAACAAACCAATCAGACATCATGTTTCATCCGTCTCTAACAACAAACCAATCAGACATCATGTTCCATCCGTCTCTAGCAACAAACCAATCAGACATCATGTTCCATTTATATTTAGCAACAAACCAATTTACATCTGCAAACGAATCCCTTCAAAATATCAGAACTTTGTTTTAATATTTTGAACAGATTCGTTTCAACATTTGGTTAACTCTATTGTGATTTCCAAAATGTCCTTATGATAGATTTTATTGCACATCTCAGAAAATAATTTTGCTTTGACTGTCATGAACTCATGCTGTTTTGGGAAGGAATACTCAACAAAGAATTGCTAATAACCAAACGAGTTTCTCATCATTTGAGGGCTAAGGTCTTTGCCACTTACATCCTACCAGTTGTGTTATATGGTCTCGATTTTGTTAACTGGATGACAAAGTCACTTCAAAAGCTCGTTAGATTCCAGAACCACTAACAAACGCCTCAGCGACCATATCAATGGACTACTCAACATTATCAAGATTAAGCCAATCACATCAGTTATCAAGTCAAGAGTACTTAAACTGTATTGTCATATCAAAAAATCAACACACGGTGTGAGTACGTTATGCTTAGAAGGAAAGTTAGCCGGTGAGAGAAGCAAAGGTCGACAACCTAAACGCTGGCTTGATAATGTCCACTTATGGACTGGACTGGACTTGAACTTTACTGTTTGAACTCTGATGTTGGTGATCGAACTTTGTAGAGAATAATATCTTATGTTGATGCGCAGTCTACAACAAGCGGTGAAAGCGAAGGATGATAACCCAGGCAATGCCCAGTTTCGAGTAACAAACGTGAAATTCAAGTAGACAACAAAGAAGTTACTTTATTTTTCGTTTTAATCAATGCTGCTTAAATCTTGTTCTTGTCTTTGTTTCTGTAATTGTCAATATACTGTTAGAGTTTGTAGATTCTGTACTAGGGCGAATAAAATATTACCAAATGTGTAATTTAAAAAAAAAACTTTTTAAGAAAATAAAACCATCCAAGATTGTAAATTTCCTAAAAGAAGTTGTATTCTACTAAAAAATATGAGTAATTGAAAAATGGTTTAAATATATATGTATACATACACACCTTCTTTTTTTTTACCAAACTATCGCTATGAATCTATTTGAAAAATTTTGTTGGCATTAAATGACCCACTGAGGTTTTGATATGCCATAAAATAAAACCAACCAACCTATAATTGTCATCCTTTTGTGTGTGTGTGTGTGTGTGTGTGTGTGTGTGTGTGTGTGTGTGTGTGTGTGTGTGTGTGTGTGTGTGTGTTTATCAATGACCGCCTTAAAAAAATCCATTATTAATTACAGTACTAGACATGCGGAAAGTGTATTGGTTATCGGCGCAGATTGTGAAATTGGCGTGCCGAAGTCAAATTCAGATTTCACACAAATTCAAGCTATGAAGACATTTCTTTTGCCCACTCTCAGCTAGGAGTTAGTAGCTATCTTTGACTGGTGACCAGTCTAGAAGAAGAACAGCTCTGAATCCCAAACCGGTGGGGCATCGAGTTAGCAACACCACCCACTAAAAACATACTTGCTACAGAAACCATCACAATAATGCCTATCGTGGTGAGGTTATTGTCCTATACTCTACAGAGGAAAATCTAAAACAATTTCTGATGTTTTATGGTTTCTTGCTGTAATAGGAAAAACCGTAAGTCCTTCTGGAGGACAAACCACATGTACAATAGATTAAATAAATCAATGGCAGCAAGGTTAACCAATCTTCCCCAAAGGTGGTTCATACTCAAAGACATTCATAGCATATCTGAATCTGACGTTATCTATGGTGTTTGGCAGCCCGGCCATTTATACAGCTCTATCACGTAGGTCATAGAGTTCAATTTCACTATGCCCGGCAACAACTGAATACTTCTTTTATATATCACAAACACAAGATCTACATTTTTTCAAACTTCCACTGATGAATATGCTGATCATGGCTTTGTTTCTGCTGGAATTGTTTTTCCCTCACCTTAGAAATGGGATCAGAGAAGATACGATCCATCCAAATGCATATGCAATTTCAGATTATTCAGCATTCCCGGTCGACATTTGAAAAGGTTTGTGATGCGTTAACAAGAATTTGGCTAAATGAGAATCGGTGTTGTTCTTTCAGAATAGTTTTAAGCCATTTTTGAACACTTGGATGCCTCTTTCTTCCAGGTGGTATGGAGAGGTGTGAACATTATTACAGGTGGTATGGAGACGTGTGAACATTCTTAAAGGTGGTATGGAGACGTGGGAACATTCTTAAAGGTGGTATGGAGACGTGGGAACATTCTTCCCGGTGGTATGGAGACGTGGGAACATTCTTCTCGGTGGTATGGAGACGTGTGAACATTCTTACAGGTGGTATGGAGAGGTGTGAACATTGTTACAGGTGGTATGGAGACGTGTGAACATTCTTAAAGGTGGTATGGAGACGTGGGAACATTCTTCCCGGTGGTATGGAGACGTGGGAACATTCTTCTCGGTGGTATGGAGACGTGTGAACATTCTTACAGGTGGTATGGAGAGGTGTGAACATTGTTACAGGTGGTATGGAGACGTGTGAACATTCTTAAAGGTGGTATGGAGACGTGGGAACATTCTTCCCGGTGGTATGGAGAGGTGTGAACATTGGTACAGGTGGTATGGAGACGTGTGAACATTCTTAAAGGTGGTATGGAGACGTGGGAACATTCTTCCCGGTGGTATGGAGAGGTGTGAACATTGGTACAGGTGGTATGGAGAGGTGTGAACATTCTTCCCGGTGGTATGGAGACGTGGGAACATTGTTACAGGTGGTATGGAGACGTGAGAACATGTCTGATGTTGTTCTTCTGCACAAATTTCTTGAATATTTAATTGACAAGATGAGAACCCTTATCACATACTATCGTCTGTGGGACACCATGATTTGCAAAACAAATACGAAAGATTGCTAGTGTTTAACTTCTACTCAATGAATTCATTCCGTTAACGTCCAAGTGCAATAATAAATTTTGGAATAAGAGGCAATAATAACCAGGAACATCTGGCCCATTAATGGCAGATATTATTTGTGGCAAACTTTTCTTATTTTTGAATAATGACACTGGCCTAGTTGTGTACAGGCTAAAAATGACTGCTATATATAGGTATTTCTTCAACATTGTCATTTCGAGTACAGGCACCAACGCCTCATTGTCGATTTGTGATTAATTTCTTTCTGATAGACGTGCAGAGGGTGTAACGGATAAAGGCTCGGAATGAGAAATCGGAGAGCCAAGTTCAAATTCCTGTCAAGTTCATTATATTCACTTACGCGCAAAAATATGACCCCCCCCCCCAGCTATTTGTTAAATAGCAAAACAGACTGGCCTCTCTAGCCGTGGTTGGCAACAAGTCTAGTAACTGTTTTAAAAACTGTATGTAGCCCTGGCGAACCACATGCTATCTAAAGCTAGATAAAAGATCGTGTAGCGCACAATGCCTGTGATCTCGACTGCAGTCGGTATTGTTTATCTTTCTGATGCAGTCAGTCGTCTGGAAACCTAATGCAGTTTGATTTAAAAACCATTCGTATGTTTTATTATGTCTTCTAACTTTCGACCATCACATTGGTGATAATTTCCCCCAAAATGAATTTATATGCTATAGCTTTAAAATCCAAGAAAATACCTGCACAGTGTTTACAAATCAATGTAAATGTTTTCCTGGTTCCAGTCCACATTGACTGGAACCAGGAAAACTGTTATCCTGTATAAAAACAAGGAAAACATCCGAAAGATTTTCTAAAACAAAATGTCTGTGGTTTTTCAATAAAACATGCACACACACACGCACGCACACATACACACGTATGCACACACACATATGCAAACACACACACACACATATATATGCTCACACACAGACATTCATGTGTAAAACACACACATATATATATGCACAAACATGCTCGCACACACACACACATACATACATACATATATATACATATATATATATATATATATATATATATATATATATATATATATATATATATATATATATATATATATATAACCAAATATAAAAGATCATCTACAGATACATATATTACAAATAATGAGATGGATGTATTTTTACATTTTAGAAATATTACTTTTTAAATAATAAGAATTTTTATGTAAAGGAAAAACATAAACAGCAGAAAATTCATTATTAACATTTTTTTAAATAATAAAATATTCATTCACATCTTAATATAAACAAAAATTGATTTAAAGAAATTTAAACAAAATTCCTGCACATGAAAACATTATAAGGATTGTATACTAAGTGAATAAATTAGTGACATACTAAGTGAATAAATTAGCGACATACTAAGTGAATAAATTAGCGACATACTAAGTGAATAAATTAGCGACATACTAAGTGAATAAATTAGCGACATACTAAGTGAATAAAATAAAATATTAAAAAAAAAACAATATCGGACAAACTTTCAAAAATGGAATATGCGAAAAACAATTGAATGTTGAATATTTTTCCGTTTTATTTGTTAACGCTTCGCTACTTTAGAGAAACTCTTTCAAAATGTTCGCGTCAAATAGCAGAACATTAAGACGAAAATGGAAAGCTAAATTCCAGCATCCGAAAGGATTAATATATTAACGATTTTTTATCAATAGGAAAAAACCTCCAGAAGAAGAAATAGAGAAAAGATAAAGAAGAAAAGAAAGAATGATGATGACGATGATGATGATGATGATGATGATGATGATGATGTGGAGACGTGGGAATAATAATAATAATAATAATAATAATAATAATAATAATAATAATAAAATTGAAAACATTTGCAAAAACTAAGAATATTCGAGGACTTCAGCCAGGATATTAATAGTATATAAAAAGTTGATGCACATAAAACATGTAGCAACAAAAGGAACTGAACTACTAAACATAAAATCAGCAGGACACTAAATGGAAAAGTTTACTGGACTTGCATCGGAATAGTAGAAGTGGACTGAAACAGTAGAATAAAATGAAGATATATTGTTTCGGAAATATTAAATGTAGCTCAGAACAATTTTTCCAGAACAAAGTAAGGAAAAAATAAAACTGAGGAAAATCAAAGATGGTGAGAGAAAAATATCCGATCATGTTTTACGGATCCAAAAGGTGATAGTCTCCCTTTCGTTGAGATAGTCATGAGGGTCACATGATGGCCGGCGAGTGACGTCATGATATAGAGTGACGAAGGCCGGTTGCTATGTTGAGCCTGCAGAAGTAGGATGTCCTAGTCCACATCATGGAGGTCTTACTTGGAAAAAATCCGCATGATCTTACCAGGTTTATAGAGAAACCGCTGTAACTCCAGTCCCCCCACCCCCGGGAAATATTACAAGTAAGTTTCCTCTTTTTTACATACTGTAGTTGTATACAGAAGGTCCTCGGGTTACGCCAGACCCGACGTACGGTGTTTTGTGGTTACGGCGCTATCTCCCATAATATAATACGTCGTCACGTAATGCTATATGAGGAAGACAGCGTTGTTTCTTCACACCATATTGGATTGTGCTACATTCACTATCTCTCGTTTGTGTCATTTTTTGCCCTTCATTATGGCTCCCAAGCATAAGGCAGACTCGTGGGTGCTTATGTAGGTCAGTTCCGACCTACGTCGAAAATCAGGTTACGCCGCACCGCAAGAACGGATCTCCGACGTAAGTCGAGGATACCCTGTATATGTTACAATTTCTCTGCGTGGGACACTTGTATATATGTATATTTAATTTTGGGTACGACGTAGCATTATAAAAGTCTCTCTGAGAAAAAAAAAGCATGTTTGCCATTCTTTTCCTTTCAGCTGTTTCGTTCCGTCCGTGAAATACGGTGTTATTATACCATTCATATAATAATGCCCATAATGGGGGAAATTAAAAAATGGGAGAATAAGACTCTTCTTCCATAGCTCTCACACGTCATCAGGAAGAATGAAAAGATTTTTTAATGGATGACATCATTTCAGCAGACCACAAAGAGAAAGTGAAAGTATATGAAAAGTTGAAAACACAAAAAGTTCAGAGAACTAAACAAATTCTGGAACAGGAAGATGATTGTTTTGGAACCGTCCCTAAAAATGTTGCTAAAAATTTAAAACCAAGGGACGTCCTGATTAATAGGCTTCATGTCTCGCAATCTCCAGTGAAGGTTGCCACTGACTACAGGTATGAAAATTCATATTGTATTTTGCATGTTGTATTCCCCTGACATCCAGACTGACGAACCAACTCATGTGAAAATATCAGATCTGATTTTATTGCTGTGCCAACAGACCAAAGGCTCTATTATTTTAGAAAATTACTAGGGCTTCACCAGGAAACTAATGAAATTGTGTTCAGTGTTCCTATAATCATTGGTGCACTTGGAACAGACACACTAAAAAAAAAACAGACAAAATTGAGAGAATATAAGAGTTGTGGGAAAATTGAAATTGATGATGGGGTCATAAAACGTGTAGTAACAAAAGTAACTGAACTACTAAACATAAAATCATCAGGATACTAGTCCTGTCGACTTCATTATATTCACGTTCGCGCCAATACCTCTGCGCGAAGATACCGCGAAAGGTACATTATTTACATTATTCGAACTATTGTCCTCATCTTTGTCGCCATATTTATTACAACGTTTCGGCCGCCGTTGTACCTTCTTCGGGTGGTTGGAATGTCGAACTGAACCCTTTATTTCGCTCACTGGGGTAGACTATTCTAGTTCCAGTGAGCGAAATAAAGGGTTCAGTTCGACATTCCAACCACCTGAAGAAGGCCGGAGCGTACAACGGCCGAAACGTTGTAAAAAATATGGCGACAAAGATGAGGACAATAGCCCGAATAATGTAAATAATGTACATAATACCTCATCTCAGAAATATAGACAGATACTGCGAAAGGTGCTGGAAATTTGAGGAGATTTGCTCTTATTCGGTCTCTGGTGATAACCACCGGAGATTTCAGATGGGAATGTTTGGAATAATGACTAAAACTGTTAAAAATACTGACGAGACCCTGTAATAGTTGTGAAAATTCAGTCACTACAAAATAAATAATCGTGGGAAAAGGAAATAATGATAATGAAAGAAAGAAGAAGATAAAGAATAAAGAAATATAGAGAGCAAAATAAAAGAAATAATAATAATAATAATAATAACAATAATAATAATAATTATAATAATAATAATAATCATATCAGCAAATTTTAACTAATATTTGAAATGATAATTCACGAAAAAAAACTTCATAAAAATAATCAAATCATCCAAAAATTCTAGACAAAAATAATTATTTTTCTCTAGAATGAAGAATTTGGAACAGATTATAAGCTGTTCCAAATTATTTTTAGGCAACAACAACCACAATAAAAGACAAAAATAAACGTTTATTCCCAACATTTTGGGACTGGGTTTAGTTTGGTAATTCAAGGGCAAACATTTTTTTTAAAAAGTTAATTTCAAGAATTTCTGGCTTATCACAATAGTGATAACAATTCGAATAAAAAAAAATGATAAAATATTATTAAATCAGATTATGATTGACAATGCAATATTACTCTGCTAATCCAATTTGAAAAAAAAATAATTATAAAGTTTGGAGGCCCTTCCCATCAAACGGCGTAATTTACCATCAATAAAATTTGTTTTAATCTCATCACACATTAATCTCATCACATATTAAAATATCTTTGAACCGTAAGATCATTTTAATCACTTGACACTACAATTTGTTACAGTATGTGAAGACATGTTTATTTCAAATCATGGATTGTTAATAGCTCAACCGGCTACTTCTCGACTTCTAGCTTTTACATATATAGAAAGTAAAGAAAAATACATACGTTGAGTGAAATTTATATCTAATAATTCTATTCATTTTTCTTCATATTTTCTTATTTTTAATAATCTTATCGCAAAATACATTCGAATGCTTGAAGGTGGTCATCAGTGATGAAAGCCGTCTTCATCGCTGATTTCGGGGTTCTTATTCATCATATATCAGCTCCGACAGCCACCCCCGGCCTGTTATCTTATTCTACAGGTCGCCACCGTTTAAAGAGTTGTGCTAGTACTCATGACAGAATTTATACTTTCAGCTCTTAGAAGAATAACACAAAAAAAAACCCCTAAAAAAACAATTAAAAAAAAACCCTAAAAAAAAAAATAACAATAAAACAACAATGGAAGCGTCCAAAATTGCTTGTCCCAATTAAAATATTTTTTACGATACATTTAGCTATTCATTAAAATGGGGGCGTCTTTTTTTTTTCTTTTTTCTTTCTTCCCTTCTTTTTCTCTCTCTATTCCTTTTCCTTTTCCCTTTTTTTTTTTTATTTTAAAACAATATGGCAACGAAAGTGAGATATCATCGGTAGTAGTAGTGGTATTAGCAGCAGCAGTTGCCTAGAAAACACGCAAACACAGTAGATCTCATTTTGTATGTCTGTGTTTGCAGTAGCACATTCCTCTTTTTCTGTTTTCTTTAGCATGATAGAAAACTAAGAAAGAAACGGACAAAAAGCCTAACACTAGCTTTTATATAATAAAATTTACATAAAATAAATAAAGGACACAGAATGTTGAAGAATGCTAATTATTAAGTATTTTCATTATTTTTTCTTGCCTTATTATTGTTGTTGCTATTGAAATTAATGCAATTGTCCATAAAAAAAGAACATTGACATTTACTGGTGATTGTGTCTATCGAAATAATACATTCAGCAATAATTTTTTTAATAATGACTTTCAAAGATAAACAAACAAGGCAAATAGCGTTCTTTTCTTTCATAGATGGAAATAGAAAAAGAAAACAAAAAGAAAGAAAGAAAGAAAGAAAGAAAGGAAGAAAATGAAAGGAAGAAAAAGAAAGGAAGGAAAGAAAAGAAAAGGAGAAAAGGGAAAAAGAAAAGAAGGAAGGAAAAGAAAGAAAGGAAAAAAAAACGAAGGTAGAAAACAAAGTCAAAAAAAGAAAGTCACCATTTTTATAGAAGCTCAACACCAATTGTACACGGCAAAATCAACAACATCGATTGTGATCAACAGCGTTTGGTTGCAGATACAAAGCAGATCAATATGTGGTGATTTTCAATCAGGTAACAACAACAACAGCAACAACAAAAACAACAACAACTTGCGACAGACAGCGATCAATAAAGAACAACTATAACAAAGCA
The DNA here is from genome assembly GCA_964036315.1 of Acanthosepion esculentum. Taxonomy (NCBI): domain Eukaryota; kingdom Metazoa; phylum Mollusca; class Cephalopoda; order Sepiida; family Sepiidae; genus Acanthosepion; species Acanthosepion esculentum. The sequence goes on along the minus strand of OZ038506.1, from coordinate 14,368,460 downwards.
TTTACATGATAGGGAGACAACGAAATCAAAAGTAAAAAGTGGATTTGGTGTTGCATTTCTCATCTGACCCAACGTGATCCTCTCATCAGCAAACTCTCGGATTGACTTCCGTTGTGGACTGAAATTCTCCCAGACTTGTCAGGGACAGGTGGAACGTGGTGATTTTAAAATGAAAAGAAAGAACTTACTAAATGCTGTAAATATAAATATTTTCACAGCCAAAAAAAAAAAAATTCCTTAACTCTTTGAGCCCTGACCACCGCTTTGCCGGTGGGTAGAAAAAAATGGCGTAATGTCCAGCCACCGGTTGAACGGTGGTAGAGAAAAATGACGAAATGTCCAGCCACCGGTTGAACGGTGGTAGAGAAAAATGACGAAATGTCCAGCCACCCATTGAACGGTGATAGAGAAAAATGACGTAATGTCCAGCCACCGGTTGAACGGTGGTAGAGAAAAATGACGTAATGTCCAGCCACCGGTTGAACAATGATAAAGAAAAATGACTTAATGCCCGGCTACCAGTTGAACGGTGGGTAAACACTTGTAACTATTTTTATATCTACCGTGAAACATTACATACCATTTATTTGCGAATTTTGACTCAGGAGCTCAGGCAGAAGGGTTGAAATTGTTCAGGAACGCAGGGATCAAAGGGTTAACTTAGTCAATTCATTTTGTGTTTCCATTTTTTTAACAAATGAACATCAACTCTGAATTTCACAAAATAACAAAGAAAAAATATCTTCTCAAGTAATTCTAATCAAATTTCTTCAGTGAATCATATCGGGTGATTAATGCAATCTTTATGAAAGTTTTATTTTAAAAAAAGTTTTATTTTATTTAAAAAATATTTATTTTATTTTTATTCTACTTTAAAAATGTTAGTCTTGAATAAATGTTTAATCGTCTAGTTTTTGTTTGTTTTGTTTTTTTTGTCGTTTTTTTTTTTTAGTACATGGTCTTTAGAGAAAAGTGTATTTTTATAAAGGCCAGACTTTTTATGTAAGAAAATATTACACTTATATATCGTTTTCGGATCAGCGGTTGAAAACCGCCAAAATTGTGAAGGTTCCATTTCAAGTTGATTGTTTTTTCGTCTTGTGTGGCCAATGAGAGCCGTGGTCTCATACCCTTGTGAAAACTTGAATGGAGTCTTCTGTGAGCCACCCCTTCCAAATAAATAGAACACAGGTTAGTGGACGAAAGAGAGAAGACATCTTGACAGCAAGGGGGACAAGGCAAATCAATCTCGAGGAGCAGAAGGCTTTTGACTTAAAGACGAGAGCATCAAGAAAGCGCAAGGTTGCCAGCCAGTTGCAGAAAGACTAAAGAATTTTGAAGTTCAAGTGAAAAATTCTTCTGCAGCTGGACAACAAAGAATGAAAAGAATTCAAAGAAACTTTCCCAAACACCAACAGTGAATTTAAAAAGGTACTTTTCTAAAATTACTATATGTCCCAGAGACGTCCGTGGGGCAAGCAAAAATAGGTGTTTTCGTTTTCTCTGAAAGTTGGTATTTTTTATTTTACTACTGCCTTCTTGACCTGTTTTCTCTTTTTTGCCATTGAATCCTTGTCATTTCCTAAAATGTAATTTTTTCCATTTTTCGGTGCTAATCCTTTTTATCAGAAATTGTTAACCTACACCCTTGTGCAAATTAATTGAAATTTAGTTTCTTTTCTTTCACTATACGGTCAGTTTTAGACCCACTGGAGTGACAGGCTGTAATCGATTTCTATTTCTCTCAGATTAGGTCATTTGCAGTGGTGTGCAGTGATATGAATCTATTTTCGGGGTGTATGATGAAATTTGTTTGGTCTTGAAAAATACTGCGTCATCCGTGATTGCATCAGATCTTCATCACGCCGAAACACTATTGTTTCGACTGTCGATTAGTTATTCTACGGTCATTGTCTGAGATGAACATTACATCAAAATTGTAACGCTGCACGAACACACTGGCAAGCCTTACCAGTGAGCAAATTAAAGTACTATTGACTGGCCCGGAAACTCTCCCGATTTAAATCCAATCGAGAATCTGTAATCAATCTGCAAGGAACGACTTCGTGGAATGGACATACGAAGTGTGACAGACATAGTGAACCAGAACCGGAGTCGAATGGCAGAAATGGTGAACAGGACTTGCCTTATTCTCGACGAAAGAGAGTTCGTCTTTGTCTGGCATGTAGGACTTCGATCTGAGAGACCTCTCTTTGTTGTCCTACAAGAAACTGGTTCAGTGGCAACTGTGCATAGTGTTAGCGTGGTTGGATGGAATCGATGAGCGACATCCGGGTGTGTTAGTGCTCCATTCTGAGGTGCCCGTATGTCGAATATGTCTACCATGCAAATTTTGTATTGTACCTTTTCTGGTCTTTACTTGTTTATTAAATGTTTTTCCTTTAAGATTTTATGAAGTGGTTGAGTCTTATTTTGTCCTTTGCGCCTATTTTGACTTTGAAATTTTGATATCTTTTCTTAATAGGAGCACAAAAGGAAAAATTTGGTGCAAATTTTGTATTGTACCTTTTCTGGCCTTTACTTGTTTATTAAATGTTTTTCCTTTAAAATTTTATGAAGTCGTTGAGTCTTATTTTGTCATTTGCGCCTATTTTGACTTGCTATTCCCATTAGCTATGTTTTTGCTTGACACAAGAACTTTGATTTGTTAGGGAATAAAAATTTGATATCTCAATTAAAAACAACAAATTAAATTCTGCCCTGAGAGGTCTGAAAACAGCTTAACTTTATGCGTGGTTCAGGAAATGATTCTATGATACACCATCAGGATTGTTCACTCTTACTAGTCAACTACTCAATTAACACAGCTATTAATCATGATAATTGGTTTCATTTTCCGACACATTTATTCCTATATATTGGTAATACAGCATTAAATATTTTTTTAATAGACCCTTGTTCTAAGACTTGGATTATCAATTTGAAGAATTTCAAGTGTGAGACATGGCTGCATTATTCCGATCATGGGATTATTGGCAAAAGTTAGCAAAAAGATTTCATGATTTAGTATTTGTTGTAATGGAATGTCATACACTCCCCATCACCTATGTGGACTGACTATATCAGTATATATATATATATATATATATATATATATATATATTAATTGATTTAAAATATGTTTTTTTTTCGCTACACAGTGATAACCATGTTTCAGAAATGGAAGCTAAAGCTCCTGAATTTAATTCTGTTATTAAACCAAAGACATTAGTTCCATTTCCTCGTCAAGAATGCTCTGTAAATTTACATTGAGCACTATTGTGTAAAAATAAAAATATCTATAAGAACACTGGATTTTATATCTTACTGTTCTTTCTTTTATATATATATATATATATATATATATATATATATATATATATATATATAGTGAGCACAGGATATACCTATGGGCTTACTTCGGTAATTAGTTGGAGATTCGTCTCCAGCTAAGCGAGTCGAACTCTCTGCCTTCAGGCGGAGAGGAACCCAGACGAGGCTATGCCGAAGGGCAGAGTCTTGTCTGTGGTGGGCGGTAGACAGCTACCCGACCCCGTTTTTTTTTTACGGGGAATTTTTGCCCGAGCCTGCGGGCTTGGTTTTCACCCCGCATTAAAATACGGCCTTCTGCCACATCCTGCCTCGCGGGGTAGTAAGGTAAATAACCTTGCTTCGGCAATTAGTTGGAGGTTCATTTCCAGCTGTGCTGGTCAAACTCAGACGAGGCTATGTCGAAGGGCAGAGTCTTGTCTCGGGAAACAGCTACCCGACCCCGTTTTATACGGGGTCTACGGGAAATCTTTGGCCGAGCCTCGTTAAATTCCGCCTTGTGCCACATCTGACCGCGTGGGGCGGCTGGCAGATATCCTTGCTTCGGGAATTACTAGCCTGCCACTCGATTCCCTGTCTTTCAGTAGTGTATACTCTTTTACAATAAACCTCTCTTTCTTTCATCTACGCGCGTGTTGCTGTTCTTTCACTCGAGTACCACCTTTGTCTGTAACCTCTTTAAGGATACAACAGTATTCTCAGTGGAGTATTTGCCAATATTCCTGTATTATTTCAAACTATTTTACTCCTCTTGTTTAATACGGATGTTATTATGGACACAACGTTTCGACCAAGTACCCACTGGTCATCATCTGTTCATTGATAGGCTGATATGGGATATCTGCTGATTATTGTGATATTTACTAGATGTCAGTAACAGATGTTTAACCAACTCTACGCTACAGCCCCGAAGGACATTGATGGTGTGTTTTTGGAGCCATTTAAATTCCATGTCAGATGGTTAAAGAACAACCAAAAAGAAAATATCACAATAATCAACAGAGATCCCATATCAGTGAATTAATGGACACACGCACACACTAATGTGTGTAGACGCATTTGTATTCACTCTAAGCACACATTCAACTTTTATCATTGCAAAAATGATATTCCGATGTAGAGATAGAATGAAAGACAAAAAAATTGAAAGTATCAAAACTCGTCTCCATCTTTTCAAAACAAAATCGTAGGCGAATGTTTTTGAAAGGTTCAATAAGAAATTGTTTTTATGAATTCAAGATTACCCTTAAAGCAAATGGATTGAAAGAGTTTTAATTCTACGTTTTGAACAGTGAATTAATGTCTTTATTTTATTAAATACATCTTTGACGTGAGTCGTAATGACTCAATTCTGGGTAAGAATTTTATGTTTATTTTTTTTATTTCTTTCAACCCACTCGGAAATGGCGAGAATTGTTGTCGTTGTCGTTGTTGTTGTTGTTGTTGTTGTTATCTCTGATACTGAAAAAAAGAAAAACTGAAGAATCTTTCGACAAAGTATAACACAACGCGATAAGTATTTGCACCTTCCGAGGACCAAACCCATTACACAGTGCTAATCATTTGTCTGATGCACATCCTAATCAATTCTTGAGAAAGTTTCTACCAAACAAATCCAGTTTTATTATCCTGATGAATATTTACATTCGTTTATATCGCTTTCTTTGCTTAAAAACAAGCGACATTTTGTGTCTATTATATTTAATGATCTTTTCTCCTAATATACGAGCATCATTTTATAAATGCGATTATTGTGTGTGGATACATTGGTCAAAATTCATGTTGCATTGTCCCAAGGCTTCAGACTCACATAAGTCTTTAGTGACTTTAAACACAATAGCAGTAGCAGATCTAAAATAAAAGTTATCAGCAGCAGCTCTCGAATATAAAAACATGTGAACCCTAAAGTAACTCTCTCTTCCGAGTTTTCATCTTTCGAACTGGTGTCACGAACTTTTCTCGCTGAAGCTAAAAGGGCTGAGAATGCTACACCCATAAAACACACCAACAAAGTTCTCACTCAAACATATTAATGAACATTTTGTTGTGTATACAATTTACATCTAATAAAAATACTCTTGTTTTAAACTTTCCTTTTGTTAATGTCTAATAAATGTTATCTTGCACTGAAAATCAATTCGTCTGTTATTTTATGCATGTACTTTTTTCACCACCATTATACCATGTGTTATCAAATGTTCCCATAAGAAACCCTACGCATTTAATTATTGAAGCAGCTAATTACTAAAAGTCAATCATTTCAATTTAAGTAAATAAAAATAACGAACATTTTCAAAAATAATGATATAATCTGATTCTTAAAAACACATTTCTCTTTCTGCCTATATTTCTGAGATGAGGTATTATGTACACTATTTACATTATTCGGACTATTGTCCTCATCTTTATCGCCATATTTATTACAACGTTTCGGCCGTTGTACGCTCCGGCCTTCTTCAGGTGGTTGGAATGTCGAACTGAACCCTTTATTTCGCTCACTGGGGTAGACTGTTCTAGTTCCACGTGCCATGTTTAATGGATGTCAGTTATCAGTTATCTCTTGTTAATTTCACAGATGTCCTCAAGGACACATGGCACTATGGATAAAGGCGTTGGTTAGATCCAGTGACAGGACCCAGAAGAGTGTGAGTTCAATACCCGGTTAAGGCAGTGGAGAAATTTTAGAGGGAAAATTAACAGGAGATAACTGATAACTGACATCCATTAAACATGGCACGTGGAACTAGAACGGTCTACCCCCAGTGAGCGAAAAAAAAAGGGTTTGGTTCGACATTCGAATCACCTGAAAAACGCCGGAGCGTACAACGGCCGAAACGTTGTGATAAACATGGCGACGAAGATGAGGACAATAGTCTGAATAATTTAAATAGTGTACAGTTCTCTTTTCTCATTCCCACCTGATTGGAATAGAAACTTTGGGACTACACAGTATTAATGGCGGCCAATGTATTTACAAACAACAATCACATTTGCGGAATTATATATTAGTATTGATTTTATTGAAAGTTTTCGAAAAGATTCTTTTTTTCTTTAATCCCATTAAGAACTAATCATTCGAAGATAATTTGTTAGCCAGAATATTAAAAAAAAAATTAACCAGCAAGTATGAAAAAAAAAAATTATTTTTATGTATTTACGATGGGTTGCTGAAAAGTTCTTAGCTCGGCTCAAATCTCAAAATATAATCAAATACCACAACCATAAGCAATTTTGGGACTTCTTAGTAAGGACGTGAACGTTTCTACAACCTAACGTATGAATCGTGATCACTAAACCTGTTCAAGTTTAGGGTTAACCGCTATCTCCCCTCTGTATAAACTACTTCTTAATATAACCCTTTGTCTTGATCGGCCCCGGGCCTTGTACAAGGTGAAACTTACTATGAGAAAATTAAAAAAAAAAACTTCTTTAGAAATCAATAAAACAATTGACATACCTACGAGTTACCCTATTTACATTATTCGGACTATTGTCCTCATCTTTGTCGCCATATTTATTACAACGTTTCGGCCGTTGTACGCTCCGGCCTTTTTCAGGGTCGTTGGAATGTCGAACTGAACCCTTTATTTTGCTCACGGGGATAAGCTTTTCTAGTTCCACGTGCCATGTTTAATGAATGTCAGTTATCAGTTATCTCCTGTTAATTCCCTTCTCCAAGTTCTCCACTACCTTAACCGGGTATTGAACTCACACTCTTTGGGTCCTGTCACTGGATCTAACTACCTTTACTGATCTAACCAACGCCTTTATCCACTGTGCCATGTGTCCTCAAGTGGATAAGTGGATCAGTGGATAAAGGCGTTAGTTATATCCTGTGATAAGACCCAAAGAGTGTGACTGATAACTGACATCCATTAAAACATGGCACGTGGAACTAGAACAGTCTACCCCAGTGAGCGAAATAAAGGGTTCAGTTTGGCATTCCAACCACCTTAAGAAGGCCGGAGCGTACAACGACCGAAACGTTGTAATAAATATGATGACAAAGATGAGGACAATAATCCGAATAATGTAAATAGTATACATCATACCTCATCTCAGAAATATTGTCAGCTACGAGTTATCTCCCTTTAATTTTGTCATCGGATGCAAAAACAGAATTAAAAAATGACTGTCGTAATCCTCACATTTTTCTGCTTTATTATTCAATAAGCGGAAGTCGACGAATTTTTTTCACAAAAACTAAAACTAACTTTTCCTAGACAACATTCGATACAATTTTGTTGGAGCTAATATTTACAGAGCTTAGGTTTAGTACAACCGAAATGTTGGGCCTTTAACGTCTGGTTTGAGCTATAATTGACTTTAACAGTACAAATAATAATTAATAGTTGGGTTTCGGTTCGTTTGAAGCCTTGGACAGTAGCAAAAACACCAAGGACAAGTTTGCAGAAAATGATGGAGTTGCTGGGATGTGCGAAAATACTGACAAGGGATTTTAGAAGAGTTGCAAGAATAAAATTGTGTTGCTTTAACAATCTGCTGCCAAGATGCAAATAAATGAAATAATAATAATAATAATAATAATAATAATAATAATAATAATAATAATAATAATCTTGAATTTGACAAAGTGCTGAGGTCGTTGTGGAACACGAAGGTGACAGTCGTTCAAAACGTTCTATCGGTGTACTCGGAATATTTGTAAAGAGTCTGGAGAAAGACACTAAAAGAACTGGAAATTGGATGAAGAGTTAGAATCATCTAGAAAACAGCATTATGTTAAAAATACAATAAAGACACTGGCTGCTGGCGTATTGAGGATACTTGTTGTCACTTAGTCTTCGGTCTAACACGCACAGATACTGATAGATAAACGTTTTCCTTGATATACATACATACATATGCACATACACGCATGTGTGCGTGCGGGTGGTGGATAGCGTCTAGGAATTTGAAATCGGCTCTCCGATTTCGAATTCCTCTCGAACTCGTAATATTAACTTAAGTGTAAATAGCACTGGGGAAGCTATGGATCTATTTCAACACCCTACAGCTATGGGTTAAAAAATACGACAGACTAAGTACTGTTTGGCAACCAGCCTTGGAAAAGAGCAACTCTGAATTCAAAACCTGAGGATTCAGTTCTCCAGTAAACGTGTGGTAATCAAATCATGTGTGCAGTTAGTTTGGCTTTTCATTTCTAGAAACTGAACTGTTGAACCCTCGTACGTCAAAGGGGACTTGGTAGTCCATATGTATGGTTGGTTATAAGACGTTTTTAAATTTAACATGTTTCGCTTTCGAAAATGAAGCTATAATAATAAAAAGCGAACATCCAAATTTACCAACGTTTTCCTACTTGTTTCTTATTTAATAATTCTGTCGGATTTAATCCATATTTGGTTCAATTCGGAGGTATATATATATATATATATATATATATATATATATATATATATATATATATATATATATATATATATATAGTTAAAAATCCTTGAGGAGATAATCCAAGTGAATCCTAATAACATAAAATATTAAAACTGATCCACAAAGAGAGGTCAATGTATTTATTACAGAGTATATATAAATCAATTACATATAAGAGAAATTAAGTTTTCGCTTGAGGATGAAACGAGACCCGATACCTTAATTCAACTTAATTTCAATAATTATATTGAGGGTTTCGGCTCTCGTTTTTGAAACATGACAACTCTTATGTAGCGAAGGAATCATATTTTAAAAAAAATAATAATATAAGCTCTACTTCTGTATGGAGCACTGCCTTTTTAAAAATAAAAACATAAATACTAAAGAACTGCGGATTATTTACCTAACGTGTTCTTTCCTATTTTTCTACATAGCTGCACACACACACACACACACACATATATATATATATATATATATATATATATATATATATATATATATTTTAAATAAAAATAAAAACAGAAAGGATCACCAGACTTTACATCCAAAGGTTGAAACTATTCGTTTGGAAGTAAAGTCTGATGATCCGCAGTCCTTTAAAATGGCTGTGGTGAAATAATTTATTACATGGAACCTTAAAGTGGTCTGTTTTTATTTTTATTTAAATTATTAGCTCTGATTTGCATTGAGCTCTCTGGATTTTATCCTCCTTGGGTCTACCCATACGGATTACCTAGTTTTTCATAAACTAATATATATATATATATATATATATATATATATATATATACAGGAATCCCTCGATTAATGTGCATTCGATTAGTGGGCTAAAATCTTTATATACCAAAATTTGATTTGTTCATCTATAATATTTGATTAGTGCTGTAAAATATTCTTAATTTTAATCACAGCAATTGAAAATTGACTTTTTTTAAATACTTATCGATTAATTAAAAATTTTCTAAAATTTAAAAATGGAAAATGGGTAACTATATTGTTTGCCGAGTATTACGCTATCGGTTATCTAATATAATCATTGTTAGACTAACATTTTTTAACGCTAACAGTGTTAGTGTTAAAAATGGACGGTTAGATCAGTATTTAAAATTTTAAGCCGATAATAAAAAATACATATTTGAATATTTGTCTCTATTTTTTTAATATTTTTTTTTCATGTTTATTTTGAAGATTTTAAAAGGAATTTTATAAATTAAAAAAAAAATGGATGATTTAATTAGATACAGAAATTTACATTTAAAAAAATATCGAAATATAAAAGATGCATTTAATATGAAAAGATTATAAATAAAATTATCTGTTTAAAGTACTAATGATTGTGATATGTTTGAAAAATTTGAAGGTGCAGTTTCTCAGTATCGCCAATTATATAAAGAAGGAGGAACGGTGGAGTAATGGATAGCGTCTCGGATTGAGGAATTGGAGAGCCGAGTTCGAATTTCACTTGGATCCATTTACATTCACTTACGTGCTAATACCCTTTGGAAAAGTATAAATCTTCTTCCCCGGGGGAAAAAATCTGCCTTATCAATCATGTATTGAAAGATTCATGATCGCCTAAACGTGTATCACGCAAGGCAGATAACAGACTGAAGAATACATTGCGATAAACTAAATAAGTTTTTCATAAAAAATTAGATTATGACATTTTTATTGTTCTTATGTTTCATTTTATTATTAATATTTTATTCTTAATATATGTACCTATATTTTAATTAAAAAGTACGCAAATTAGGAATTAATTGTGAATTAGACTAAATGTGAGGTAAATTACATAATTTCCTGTAAGTTATTTACATTCGATTGATGCGTTTTCGATTTAATGTACCTCACGAATCGAGGAATTCCTGTATGTATATGTGTATTTATAATTAAAAAAAGAAAGAAAAGAAAAAAAAAGAAAGAAAACCTTTCATGCCGACGCATTTCGTAACTTGGCGAATTTTATCAAAGGCAAATGTAGAAAAATGTATGTAGAAAACAGTTCTTGTATTTTTCTTTATTTTAAAAATACATTGTCTTTCCAGAAATTTAAAATTTTTTATTTTCGATAGATTAAAGGTTTGTTTTTTTTTTAACTCGTCAATATGTTTTAAACATTTTATTAATTATATCTATTTGTACTCTCGGTTTAACTCGTAATTTATTTTATTCGTCAATAAGTTTTTTAAGGTCGAATTCCCTTTTATTTTTGTAAAAAGCAATATATTAGATGTACAAAGAATCTTACTGGGATGTGGGTAAAACGGAAAACATAATTACCTTCTAAGTATCCGATGAAAGGGTGTCCACTTAAAAAAAAAAGAAAAAATTTCCCGCAAACAACTTAAATAGAGCACACACCATTGTGATTGGCTATTGATCAACTACCAATCAAATGCGCGATGACGGGGTATATTATAGAAGTTAGTGTCTGTAAGCATTTTTAGAGGGCGTATCAGAGTCCGATCAGCTCTGATGGGGTCAACTTGGTGAGGTCAGTATGATGTTTGAAAGACCCGAAACTGCCCAATGATCCAATTCAGAACATCACTGACGACGCCCTCTGGCGCTAGAGAGCGTATATTCAAAGCGGTGATACAATTTTTAAAGACATGTTTAGTTTGCTGGTAATTTACTAAGAAGCCGTAAGTAAGTATTAAACAATGTTTGTGGGATGGGTTACACATCAAGAAAATAAGTTACTAGCTCAGGGCAGATGCTAGGGTTTCCCCACTCTCCGAAACTTTGATACGGTCCCACCACTCTACTACATGGTGATTTCCCAACCTTGAAGGAAATTGGAGAAAGGCAGAACTTTTTTAAATTACCAAAAATGAAAGAATTATCCAATTTAAATAAAAAAAAATTAGGACATATTCATTAATTATTGAATTATTAATTACTTTATAATGAATATTTTTTTTATATTAAAAAATCTGTGAAAATGTTATTCTTTTTGGAATAACTACCAATATTTTTACGACTAAATTTTACTCAAAAAAAAAATTTTTAAGTCGTAATTTTTTACATTTCTATAAAAATGAATCGCCTATGCATCTCCGCTGAAAAAAAAAAGTTTTATAAAGATTCCAACACAACACAAACGGGATCGTCTTAAAAAAACTGTTTTAAAACAGTATTTCAGTTTTCAGGAAAATTTTTCATATGTTGAAATCTTTAAACATTTTTATTTTTTAAGCGATCATTTTCTCGGTTCTGTCTTTCTAGAAATGTAAAAAATAGGACTAGAAAATTTATTTTAATTACTCTTTTTTATTAATAGTAATCCTAAACAGTATTACTATTAATGGAAAAAAATAAAAGATTCTCCTTAGTGGATGATCACGGAATAAAAAAAAATGATTTTACCGAGATATATTACCCTCTCAATAGATTTAAAAGAACTGTTACGAAAGAAAATTACAATTTAAAAAAATAAGCGCTACTGAGATACCCCCACCCCAATTGGTTGAGAGCTTCGGGGTCGCAAGCACCTGTCCTGTCCATTATTATAGCTGATGATTGGCAATATAACATAGGTAGAAAAACAAAAAGTAATACAAAAAGCAAAAAACGCTGCTTAAACTAGCCCCTCGTCTAGGGTTCCTGCGTTGTACGCACCGCACCGGCCATGCAGATATACACGATGTATTAGTTCAGTACGTGTGGCATGCCAAAAGCCATACACCATAAAAAAAGATACTGTCAAAATAATGCATCAATTTTAATTCAATCAGCTTAAAATACGACCAAACAAGAAACTTAAAAGAACTTATCTTGCAAAATACGGATTCATTTTTATTTCAGTTCCTAAGAGACATTAAACTTATTTAAAAATATAATGAAAAAAATAACTATTTTATTAGCTTAACTAAATTTGTTTAAAAAAAAAAATTAAATTTCGGTATTAAATGTGTCGGAGTTAGCTCCTCCTCAGTTCTTTAATCCTTCAACAGGGGTCTCTCTCCCTTGGCTATAAATACTGGTTGACCCTCTCTCTCTCTCTCTCTCTCTCTCTCTCTCTCTCTCTCTCTCTCTCTCTCTCTCTCTCTCTCTCTCTCTCTTTCGACTTAGGTCTTGGGCCGCTACCTCGCGCGGAGGCTAGGTAAAATCTCTCTTTTCCACTTAGGCCAATATGTGACCTCTCACAGATACAGCGTTTCCCAAATTCCGGGAACGCGCTAAGAACAATACACGTACGTACGAACACTTACAACACACACACATAATTTCTCCATACAAACTCTATGTAACAGTCCATGTCTTTGTTTAACTTGTTTTGTTATTAATTTATATTTGTTTACCCATATATATCGGTCTTGTTTGTTTTCTTTGTCTTCTTTGGACTTAATTAAAGTCCGACATTCCCATGTAGCTGGACCGGCCAGCAGGAAATTTTAACCTTCTGATATCTCTTCACATCTTCACCCCGCACGGTCCGCTACAAATGACATGCCGATATGCCGTAAAATAAACAAACCATTCAATAATACTTGCAGCTTAGTAAAAATTAAATCAATTGTTGTTTTGTTTTGTTTCTTTTTTTTAAGTCGATGGCGCATTTGAACAGGAATTCGTTCATAAGCAGATCTGCATTTAGTTATACAACTGACAATATCACAAGAATCTCAATAGAATCTCTCATTAGCAGCAGTTTTTCATTTTATAATGTTTTTGAGATTGTTCTCTTGTTTTCATACAAAATAACAGATGTTTGATCATAGTGTGCGTACAAAATTCTCCGTACCTTCTCATTCGAGCGCTTTCAACTATATTATTAGGTATTTTCAAGAACAGAATATATTATGGTTTTGAAGTTAATAAAAGGGTTAATATCTTGAATTTCCCATTTTATATATATATATATATATATATATTTACTAAAAACAAAATAATTTCCATGCCTGACGATGACTGTATGTACAGTTGGAAGTACCAGCAGATTAAAAAAAAAAGACCTTATACAGCTTGTAGTTATTAAAAACAAGGATCATAACATTCATCGAGTAGTTCGTAGGTTAATGCAACTTTAAAATTTTGATTGCGAAGAGTTTTCGCCATTTTATACCATTAACTTTTTTACTAATCTACTTTTTGTATGAATGATTCATTGTAATATATATATATATATATATATATATATATATATATATATATATGTGTGTGTGTGTGTGTGTGTGTGTGTGTGTGTGTGTGTTGCTTTTAAAATGTTGAGAATATTATAACTTTTAAATCATCTGCGAGCCGCGTTCTATATAAAACATAATGAGATCCGCCATATTTGCCGGCTTCCTTCATTTCAGCATTGAATGGAATTTTTAACGCAGAAAAAAAGAAAATGAAAAAATGCAAAAGAACAAAAAAAAAAAAAAGAAACGATTCGCTTTCTAATTTCACAAAAAAGCACTAGCGACAAATGTCTACTGTTCACTCGACTATAAAATAAATTAAAAAAAAAACATTTCTACTTGCTCACAATAAATGACGTTAGCACTAGAGAAACTCAACTAACAAAATACGGACTAGAACTTTCCAACTAGCAATGATCAAAATGAGTGGGGGCGGGTAGTGACGGCGACGGTGGCGACGGATGTGAATAGTGTTGGGTGGGGGGGTAGATACTTACATTCGTCAAAATAAGGCTATGTTCCTCTTCAGATTTGCGTTTCCGCAACTCTACCAGAAGCTCCCGAAGTTCCTCCTTGAGTTGCTCAATCTTACGGATCAGGCGCATGTCTTTCTCAGAGATCTTGCGCCCACTACGGGCCTCAAGACGCATTTTCAACTCACAGAGTTCCTGCTGCACAACGGCCATCTTCATCTGAATCTGTAAGCCACATGATAACAACAACAACAACAAGTAAAATATTAGCGGCAATTTCACTGAAACTGGTTTTTATTCAGAATTGAAGAAGTGTTCTTTCGCTTTTTCAAGCCACCTTTGAATGTCCTTCAAAACATCTTTTCAGTATGTGGGAAGATTTAAGGACATCTAAAATAGTTTTAAGGGAGGAGAGAAGGCGGCAAACATAATCAAGGCTCACATTTGGATGTGGACAGAGAAAAGTTTTGACATTGAATCGAAATTAGTTTTTAAAAGTTTTAATAGAAAATAATTGGGTGTTGTTTATTCTAATTTTAAATATGGAATTTATTTCTTTCTTTTGACTAGCAAAATATATTGTCTACTGACAAATAAAAGGTTATCGTCAAAATTTTTTGTCATTATTAAGAGAAAAGACCAAGGGATTTTTTAATGTTAAAGTTATTTTTTTCACATCTAGAACTCTATTAATTTTAGTTTGAAAACCACGTTTTATATTCTGCGTCGAAGTGGGGCCTTAAATTTGTACTGGAAATTTGAGTGTTTATTTTTTTTGTTTTTTTTTTTTCAGTGAAAAACACATTGATTTGCAAAGTCGGTTAATTTGCATTATAATCCCCCAACAAAAAAACAATTGTAATGAAAATGTTCCATTATGGTGTGAAATTTCCTGATTATTTCGAAAATAACAATAAAAGTTTGCGCTCCAATACCGTTTAGCTATCGACAATGTAAGTTCGACCTCTTTCGCATTGCAACTACAGCCCGACTGCCATGATTGGCGTTGTTTACATACGTTTAACTCGAGTAATAAGGCGAGGAATCTTACTTAGTTAACAGTCTTTTTACTGATCTTCTTACTCGTCTTGATTACTGAGCAATTTTCGCGAAATTTAATTTAAAGGGTAATTTGCTTTTTAAGCCCTGCGCTAAATATGTAATAAAAATTAGCAGAATAGTTATATTTAGGTATAAATATACATGCTTAATTCGAAAATAACAAAGAATTTTTGATAAAATCTGCCTTTTATGAGTTATCGACAATAAAAATTCGGACTCATTCGCGTTACGGCACGGCAGCCATTGCTGGCGTTGTTAGTATACATTCGCTGATGATCAGATTTGCGCTGAAGATTACATTGTTAACGGCCTTTCATAGATCTTATTTGACTGAATTACTGCGCAACTAAGGACTCATTGCGTGGGCAATAAAAAAGGTTATTCCGCAGCAAATACCTGCAAACAACGCCAGTAATGGCTGCCGCGACGCGAATGAGTTCGAACTTCTATTGTCGATAATTCCAAAACGGTAGATTTTATCAAAATTTCTTTGTTATTTTAGAATTAAGCATGTAAATTTACACCTAAATATAACTATTCAGCAAATTTTCATTACATATTTAGCGCGAGGCTTAAAAAGCAAATTTACTATTAGGTAATTTGCTTTTTAAACCCCGCGCTAAATATGTAATAAAAATTTCCCAAATCGTCATATTTCAGTTTAATTGATATGCTGAACTCGAAAATAATTAAATTTTGATAAAAATCTACCGTTTTGGAGTTATCGACAATAAAAGTTCGGATTCAGTCGCATTTAGCCGTCGGCCATTACTGACCTACATTCACTGCGGAACATTTTGCGCGCGGAAACTTAATTAACGGCCTTTTTACTGCTCTTAACTGATCTTACTCGTCTAAATTACTGCGCACTTAAGTTGTATAGGAAAGCAACAACAAGTGATTTTTTTAGACCCTCTTTTTCAATGACAACAGTTGTAAAGCTTTTATTTTGAATTAAAAATAAAACAATAATTAATGAGCAAACTTTGTAAACAGCATGAATATTTACAAAATAAAAAATGCTAGAAAGGAAATAATAATTAATGAGGAAAGTTCGCTCAAAGTTTGCGCATTAATTATTATTTCGTTTCTAGCATTTTTTATTTTTTAATTTTATTTTGTTGATAATCATGCTCTTTACAAAGTTCGCGCAGTAATTTA
The DNA here is from genome assembly GCA_964036315.1 of Acanthosepion esculentum. NCBI lineage: Eukaryota > Metazoa > Mollusca > Cephalopoda > Sepiida > Sepiidae > Acanthosepion > Acanthosepion esculentum. Next base: position 14,351,908 of record OZ038506.1, on the reverse strand, counting down.
GACGAGTAAGATCAGTTAAGAGCAGTAAAAAGGCCGTTAATTAAGCTTCCGCGCGCAAAATGTTCCGCGGTGAATGTAGTTAAACAAGGCCAGTAATGGCCGACAGCTGAACGCGACTGAGTCCGAAATTTTGTTATCGATAACTCCAAAACGGTAGAGTTTATCAAAATTTAATTAGTGTTTTCGAGTTTAGCATCTCAATTTACACGGAAATATAACTATTTGAGAAAATTTTAATGCATATTTAGCGCGGGGCTTAAAAAGCAAATTTACCGGTTTGCCACAATAAACTAAACATGATCCCTCTTCAATATTTTTCTATTCTAGCAAGAAGACCTAAAGAATGCTAATTTAAAAAAATTATTTTCCCCCAGAAGATTTCCCTATTATTTTATGAGTGGACCAGTTATGTCCACTAGCACGTTAAAAAAGTGGTATACTCTGATAAAAAAAAAAAGGTCCCAAAATTGATAAAACAATTTTTTAACGTCTAAATGTTTAGGAAAGACTAAAATATTTTCTGAATATTTTTTCAGATTTTTTAATCCTTCCGATCCTGTTAAGAAATTGATTCAAATATCTTGTTTTTTTTTAGTCAATGAAATTTACTAGAAAATCAAGCCGATCGGCCATTTTTTTTCTGAACTTGAAGTAAGTAGTTCCTTATTTCAAACCAGGTAAGAAATAAAACGTAAACACATTTTAAACTTTAAAATGTGTTTACATTTTATTTCTTATTTTTGTGACTTTGTCTATTTTTAAATATATTTATATTTTTCAAATAAATTCAGTTTAGTTTCTTTTTTTTTTAACTGTTAATCGCTGTAAAGAAAAATTTAAACGTAACACAATGAAAAGTTGTCTTCAAGAAAATTTTATGGCGCCTTTTAAAATCGTTAGAAAAATTCGACTCAATTCGTGTTGAATAAAAATAAAAGTTTCAGTTTAGTGAAGCTGCCTTCAGTACTACTCTGTTTTACTTTTCTTGAACTTTTCCCCCAATTCTTTTGGGGTTCATTCGATAAAACACAACAGCCAAGTAGAAGTGCGGGAAGTTATGATAACGGGATTCGCAGACTTCAAAGGTTTTGGGGAAAATCAATAAAGAGGAGGAAGAAAAGGAGGAGGAAGAGATCCTTGTCGATGAAAAACAAATAAAGAAAGATAGGGAAGAAGCAGAAAACAGTCAGTCGGGTGGGAAGGCTACTGAAAGAAAAGTAATTACTTTTTTTTAGTTACGGACTGAGAAAAAAAATGGAATGAAGGGAGACAACTTAAAGCTAAAAAGGGCTTAAAATGGGTTATAAAAGAAGAAGCGACAGTTGATATATGTCTGCACAAAAGAGGTTGGATATGATTTGTTGAGGGGCGCTCTGAAAAGTAAGAAGGGGATAAAAGTGATTATCCGGTCCGTGAAGGAGATTTGGTTTGTAGATAGCTAAGGAGAAAGGAAAGAAAATGTTTTGCTTTCAAAGCCAAACATGCAGTAAAAAATCGTTAAAGAAATAACATAACAAACATGCAACAATGTAATAAAAAGGGGAAAATGAATGAGAGAAAAAGAAATTTAAAAAGAAAAGAAAAATATTGCACCACATCTGTGAGTCACACATTTATCGGTGAGCGAACTTGACAAATTTAAATCTGAAAATCCTGTTATTAACTTTAGAGATTAATTTAAAGAAATGTTTTTAAACATTGTTTGATTAAAGAAAATTGGATCAAATAAAATTAAATTATTGATGATCGTTAAACATATTTAATTCAGGTCTGAATTAATCGAATAATAAAATTGTAGAAAAGAAAAGTCGGTAAAAAAAAAAATTGCTAACAATGTGTCATGGAGAATAAACAATAAAAACAGAGTTAACCAGTTTGAGGAAGTGAAGTGAAGATGCAGATGTGAAGAAGACCTAAGAAATATAATCGTCCCAGTTCAACTGATAAGTCATGCAGATACTGACGATAACTTTGGCTTGGGTCAGAAGCAGTCTTCAAAATTCGAAGCTGCAGTGTCTTGTAAACCGGAAAATACGGTATATATATTCTTATGTTTTTTAAAATAGATTTATGTACGGTTGAACTCACACATTACGTGTGTGTGTATACAATTGTGTGTGAGTGAGCATGTGTGCATTTGTGTGGGACTATGTTAGTTTGTGTTTATGTGCACTCACACATGCGTGTGTATTTCGACTAAAATATGTTTACACTTCATCAGTCCCGTGGGAAACTTGATCGGATACATTATTTAAACATAAAATATTCAATGCTTTTATATTCATAATTTATATGTAACATTTAATTTAACTTTGAAATTGTTTAAAACAGCTCAACTTCATTGTGAAAGAAACTGATTAAAATACGTAGGCAACGAATAAAGTTAAAATCATAAAACAAAAAAGGGTTTAGCAATTTAAAAATGCCCGGAAACAAAACCTGTACATGGCCAATTTGCACTCAGAAGCAACGATGCCGATGTAGATAAATAAAGAACCTGATAGTCGACATGAAAATAATGTAAATAATAATAATAATAATAATAATTATATATATATATATATATATATATATATATATATATATATATATATATATATATATATATATATAACACTGTAAATAATAACTCGTCATCCTCAGACAGAAGTTCCGATGTCCATGTCTAAGAATCCACATAAAATCGTTTGCATAATTTACGAAGATAAAAAAAGATAAAAAATCATAACTGAATCAACAAAAATTAAAACATTTTATTTTTATCTTTTTATGCAATCAGATAGGATTCAACAACTTAATCACTGTGACTGTTGAGTAAACTTGCCTTCCTCTTCCCAAAATAGTTTGATCCGTGATTTCTCGGTCATGTGACCATCAGTGTTAAGCCCCCTCTATACGGAGAAAGTTTTGGAAGAAGACAACCTTTTGCACTATAACGTGCCGGACTTGTGTATAAAGACCGCTTTTGTAACAAACGCTAGCTTTCCTTTTCAGGGTCGGGGAGAAGGTATGTAACACATAATTATACCTTATTGGTATGTTTTAGAAAAACCTTCATTTAGGTTCTTTTGACTTCGCCTTAGTCGTCATTTTTTTTTAAATTTTGAAGTAAATATTTGTACCGACGTCAGATACAACTGAGGCCGCCGCCCACATATATTTTATCAATCCACCATGACAAGGGAAGAAAACTGGATTTACACTGAGTCTTGGCAAAATAATAAATTATGTAATAGAAGATTAGAAAAGCAGGCTGTTTATTTTAATATTTCAAGCTGCTGCAATCAGATAAAATATCATGAGGTTCATAATTTGGAAACTACTACCTTAGAGTCTTTCGCTGACCAGTGCCACCAGACTCTTCTGTAAAGTATAGGGCGACAGACCTCCTACCCCCACCACCACGCTAGGTGTCGCTGTTGTAGTTTCTGTACTAAGTAGGTTTTTACCCAACTGGTTTTAAATTGAGAGTTATGCTTCTTCTAAGTGGTTGCCAACCTATACTAGAGAAACCAATATGCCTTGCTATTTTACCCATGGCTGGGAGTAATATGGATTGACTCACACCTTCTCCAAGAGTATTTCGTGCCTTAGAGTAACTGTGTCTATATTTTGAACAATATATGCCGGAAAGTGAATAATGCTTCAATGGCAACAGTCTTATAAAAGAGAGCCTCGGTGGATGCAGTCAAGCGTGACAAGCAGTAGGTAGATTAGGTTTAAAGCTCCAAGTTCTGTACCCGGGATTGTCTTACGGGACAATGGATTAAAGCGAGTTTGATGACATAGTAGTTGTGACTTTAAGCTCTGGTACTGCAGACTGGGCCGAGTAGGTCAAACTTGGCTTCAGAGAAAACAGGACAAAACAGAAGTTCCGATGTCCATGTCTAAGAAGGCCGGAGGGAATAACGGCCGAAACATTGTAATAATAACAGCTGATAGTCAACATAAAAATAATGTAAATAATATATATATATATATATATATATATATATATATATATATATATATATATATAATACTGTAAATAATAACTCCTCAACCTCAGACAGAAAAGTGAATAAAAGTTGAAAAAGAATCTGTATTTCATCAAAAACAATTGAAAAAAATATATACCATATTTTTCGGCTTAAAATACGCACTTTTTTTCCTAAAAAATACCCTGAAAAATACGTGTGCGTTTTCCAAGACGAATCTAAGGTAACGCCTAGGCTCAAGTAAGCTGGGATGGTCACTTAATTGGCTTGACTGACAGGGACGTGAATTTGTATGTTGAGTCATTACACTGTAATGTTAGCTATCTAATTCAGCCTTTTATATGATGTAACCTCATACAATTATTTCCAAGAGTATAAACCTTCCTGGAGCCGAGTCACAAGCTTAAACATGCTCTGTTTACTAGCAGCTGCGAGAGTCCTTCTTTTCTTGACTAGTATGTCATTGCCATACAAACAAAATCGGACGAGTGATCAATGTAAACAATACGTGGCACCAGTATATGAGGGACGCATGGTGAATGTGTTGTTGTATGAGAATGACTTTTTTTCTTAGAAATTTAATTCCAATATTAGGGTGCGTCTTCGAAGCTGCAGTGTCTTGTAAACCGGAAAATACGGTATATATATTCTTATGCTTTTTAAAATAGGTTTATGTACGGTTGAACTCATACATTGCGTGTGTGTGTATATATACAATTATGTGTGAGTGAGCATGTGTGCATTTGTGTGGGACTATGTTAGTTTGTGTTTATGTGCACTCACACATGCGTGTGTATTTCGACTAAGATATGTTTACACTTCATCAGTCCCGTGGAAACTTGATCGGATACATTATTATTTAAACATAAAATATTCAATGCTTTTATATTCATAATTTATATGTAACATTTAATTTAACTTTGAAATTGTTTAAAACAGTTCAACTTCATTGTGAAAGAAACTGATTAAAATACGTAGGCAACGAATAAAGTTAAAATCATAAAAGTGACGTTAAAACAAAACTAAAGGGTTTAGCAATTTAAAAATGCCCGGAAACAAAACCTGTACATGGCCAATTTGCACTCAGAAGCAACGATGCCGATGTAGATAAATAAAGAACCTGTCAGTGGTTGACATGTGCAAAGCTAAAAGCAGAGACGGAAGCATTTATAATGGCTGCACAGGTCCAAGGTTTATTCACCAGGAATTATCAGCGGAAGATCATCATAAAAAAGAAGGCAGAAGAGGCTTAATATATAGATTATGGGAACATGTTCAGACTATTAACCATTTAGTTTCTTGTTGTCCAATTCTGACACTGGATGAATACAAAATGATAAAATAGGTCAATCATTCTTTGATACTAATAATAAACCCACTACATATATTGGTTATACTATAACCACGCTCTCCCGTAGACTTACCCGTCACCTTTCTGATCTTAAAAAACAACCATGCACATAATATTTGACAGATATTATTGGATAACACAACAATACTCACGCATACACACAGTAAAAAGAACCTTAAGAGGGGATCTAAATTAGAACAAAACAACCTACACTCAACAAATTTACATTTCAAACTAGTCACAACACATTACATTGCATCTACATAGCAATCTTCTATGTCAACATAACAAAATATTATCTTCGATGGTGAATATCTTTGTTAAAATGCCCGTATAACCACTCTGGATATATGAGCCGAAAGCTTAGAGCAAGGACCAACTTAATAAAAAATATCCAAATGTTGGACAATTTTTATCTTTATTTTCACCCCAAAATTAAAGCAAACATAGAAAAATTTGAACGGCTCATGATCAGACATAATAGACATTCATATATATATATATATATATATATATATATATATATATATATATATTGTCATCCACAGACAGACTGTTTCACTGTATCACAGCTCATCAGTGTGGCTAGACGTCCGGTTGCCTCTGGCTAGGATTGAAAACTGGCTGAATTCGCGTCAGTCGGAAATTTTACCCTGAAGCCGTTGGCGCACGGCAGAGAAGAAGGTGACTGCGAGAACTCGATTCGATTTACCGAAGAGTCTTGCATTATTAGCCGTAATGGTCACACATCCTCCCCAGAGAGCTCAACCGAAATAAATTTTTCAGGAGCATATATATATATATATATATATATATATATATATATATATTCCATGGAAAGAATATATTTCATGATTCTATGAACATATGTAATTTTAATATCGGCTTCGCATGAATCGGTTGAATAGGAACCAATGTTTTAATCCATTTGGTGACATACTGACAGTGAGTTCAATCCCTGGGTCGGGTAGTGTGTACTTGAACTCATTGGAAACGCGCAAGCAACAACTGAGCAGCACCAAAAATGAGAACTAGACGAGGCGTAGGCAGTGAAATGAGAACAGTCTACCCTTAAAGTCAGAATTACCTGTAGGTTACCCATTTCGATATAAACCTGATGAAGGCCGGAGGCCACAACAGCTGAAACGTTGTGATAACAACAACAAAGATGAGGGCAATAGTTCGAATATAAATAGTGTAAATAATGATAACTCCTCATCCTAGAAAGCCACTTCCACAGCGAGGCTCTCCCAATGGAACTGGAGACCTTGCCAGGATTTATTATCGGTGGACGTAATGTTAACAGTCTAAGATGATGCCGTGTTGATGGCTGACACGGAAAGAAAGCTACAGAATTTCCTACACAGGGTAATAAAAGAAAGCGAGAAGAAAGGCCTAACCATAAAGGACTAAGAATACAGAAAGCAGTCAGCAGCAGGTGAACAAGACCAAGCTGCAAGTTGGCGATGTCAACATCAAGCAAATGCAAAAGTTTAAATATCTGGGAAGTGTTTTAACAGAAGACGGAAATTAAGTCACCGAAATCCGAAGTCGCACTGGACTAGCGAAAGACGCATCCATCCCAAAATCTAAACAGAGTGGCGAGAAACAGAAAAAAATCATCATAAATAAAGAAAAGAGTGGTGGATAATATGTGACATCCATCCAATGAATGCTGGACAATCTACACATGGATGAGAAAAAACTGGAGGCAACAGAAACGTGTTTCTACAGAAGGATGCTGATAATTCCATGGACTGAGCGAGTAAGCAACGAGAAAGTTTTAAAGAAAATGGCAATAAAAAGAAATAAAAGAACACTTAAGCTCAGAATCGGGAAGAGAGAGCTGAAATTCCTTGGACACGTGGAGAAGGGCTTGGAAAACTTAACCCTCACAGGACATATTACGGCCAAGAGTGGTAGAGGAAGCAGCCATCCATCTAACTGACGAGCTTGCGTGAATGGATAGCGAAACAGTGGTGGATGTCTTAGCAAAGGAAAAAATATGATAAGAGCCACAAAAGATAAGAAGTTTTGGAAAGCCTTAATCGCCTATGGCCTGAAAGGAGGCAGAACATAGAATAAGAAGGTGCTTTGTTGGACGTAGGCCTTGTCCCCAGATTCATGGCGGAGGAATGGCGCCATTGTTCTACTGCGCTAAGCCCAATGCGTGTCGGTAGGAGCGCGGAGCGATCATGTCTCATTTCAATTCAGGATCACCCAAGAACGGTATTTCCGTAATAAATGAATGTAACGATCCCAATTGGAATTCGAACTCGGCTCTCCGATATCATTTCACCAATGACAGCACCTGGTATTCTTAAGCAGTCACCCATTTAGAGGGTCCCTATTAGTGTAAATGTAATTATGCAATATTATATAAAACAGTGGTTCTCAACCGGGGTCTGTATGCACCCTGGAGGTCTATGTAACATTACTTTACTCAGGTACATACAGGTTCCATAAAACTAAGTTGTTAAATACAAGTTTATACTCATTAAATTTAGTTTTACTTTTAAAAGCACATACATTTGCTATTTTTATAATACAGTTCGTAAACTTATCTATTAGTAAAAAATAAAATAAGGTTTGTTTTCATCGAATGGTTATGGGGATTCACTAAAAATAAATTAAGAGTAAAAATTGTCCATGGTAAAAAAGAAAAAAAATGTTTGAGAACCACTAAAACAATAAATCAAATCTCCGATGTCACGAAAACATTGAATCAGAAGCAAATAGCAGTTACCTCCCATGGAGGAAATCCAAGGGAGCCTACTCTGTATAAACTAACGACAATTGTATTTGAATAGAAAAATTATTGCGTACATATTTTTTAAGTCAATAATTATTATTTATTAATTGAATAGAAATTTGTGCATTTGTTATTTTATTTAAACGTTTAGATTTCCGAATTTTTTAATTATTAGAAATGATCCACATATTTTTTACAATATGAATAAAGAATTACAGACGCTTTTTAGTAGAGAATTCAAATATTTTGTAATGCGAGAAAGGTTTGACTGAATTGAGAACATGTCAAAGAGGAATGAGGTTAAATTCCTTTACTTTTATAATGTGCCATCATAGGCACCTAAATTTTGCAAATATCAAAAACTTCAAAATATCTACATGGATAATCAAGAAATTTAATAAACCAATAGTGTGTAATCAAGGTTTTTCTTCTCCCAAGAAGAAGTGTATGGCTCAGTTATAACAAATTAAGTATAGGAGAACAAAAATTGAACATACAATAGGCTGTGTCAGAGGTAGTTTTTGTCAACACTGTAAATTGCTACAAAATCAAAACATCAACCTGAAAACTCGTCATGTTCTTAAACAGTCTCGTCAGATCAAGGCTTTCATATGTATGTTGTGAATGGTGCCAAAACTGTTCAGAAAATATCTAAACTCTCAGCTTTATACAACTGCTTCCTCAGATAAATGGTGAAAAAAGGCTTTGAGTGAATGAAGCAAAGATTATTCTTCTTTGAACCTCTTGGGCTGGTACTACATAATCCCAAACAAAGAACTGTACCAAATATATATAAATCATATCACTTGAGGACTAATAACAGCAGCAACAACTAAAATGGCTAGCACATGTAACTCGAAGAGAAAATAATAACATAATCAAGATGTTAACATTCACACCACATCAAAGTTTTGGAAGGATAACCCCATCAATACTGGAAAGAGCAATAACAGCTACTGGATTTGAGAAGCCTGTTTTCCTGAAAAAATTGTTTTAAGAAAAAGATTTTATAAATTTCAACCGAAAAGCAGTACTGGCTGCTTGGTCAATGAATACCAAATGTTTCCTTACAGGGAAACGGCTAATATTAGCATTACCATTCTGACAGATCCAGAAGGTCATGGAACTATGATAAGCTAAACCCAAGATGTGACCCATTTGAATGCTGACATGCAACAATATTCGTTAAAAGAAATGATTATTTGAAAATCTGCATCTTATATTTAAGCTGTGAACATTTGCTTTAAAGAAAAAAAATTAAGTAGCACTGATATTTTTGTATCAAGTCTCATATTATGAGTATGCATTTTCTTTTTTTAAACTTTTCCAAACAAAAACATCTTTTAATGTTAGTCACAGAATACTTATTCTCAATCTGTAGAGTAACAAATTTGTTTTGGTCAAAGTAAGTCAGAAAAAACATTTACTTCCATAGCCAGGTAACGTTTATAAAAATAGCATAATTAACTTTTGTCATTAATAAATAATATTTGTAAATAATGAATAATATTATGAATAATAATGTAAATAATATACTGTAAAGACTTGTAATATAATACAACATTTAATGTCAACAATAATGGATTTAATGGAGATGATAATAATAGATTTAATGTATGAAATAATTGATTTAATGTATGTAATAATAGATTTAATGTATGAAATAATTGATTTAATGTATGTAATAATTGATTTAATATATGTAATAATAATGTATGAAATAATAGATTTAATGTATGTAGTTAATGGATTTAATGTAGATCATAATAAATTTACTGAAGGTAATAAAAATGTAACAGATTATACCAATGATTTGCAATGTGGGGCACATGCCCAACCAGTGGGGCATGGTAATATTTTGGTGTGGCATGTGTAGAATGTGCACCCTTTGGCTTACTATACCAACAGTATAAGGGGTCAATTCGAGAATGAGTTATTAACGGTGAATTGTTTTCTAGTAAGCTCAAATTTCATTTTGCATTATTATTTCATGATTAAAATGATCAAAATATGTTACAGAATAAGCTTTCATTCAAATATTTTATATTTCTGCCTTTCAGTTCTCTATTATATGTTTTGAAACTATATTTATATTTAACCGTCTTTTTGGTATTTTAATTTTTCCCTTTCATGGATACCATGGTCATTGGAGGCTTGTTTAAAGACTAAGTTAATGGCCTTTTAAGCTCCCTTCTCATAAATTGCAGTAAAATTTGAATATGTAAGAATTAAATGTTACAGGGGTCACCAGAATTTTAGAAATACCAAAGTGGGACATGGCCCCAAATCAGTTGGCAACCACTACATTAGACAAATATTAACAGTTAAAAATATAATTATTAAAATATGTGTTCAAATAAAAATGTCCTGGATTCATATTTTTTGATTTTAACATCATTCATTTATTGTGTATGGGTCAGTTCTAGATTTTATTTTGTATTGGTCAGTTCTTATTTTTTATTGTATATTGGTCAGTTCAAGTGTTTATTGTGTATGGGACATTTTTAGTTTTTATTGTGTATTGGTCAGTTCTTATTTTTTTTATTGTGTATTGGTCAGTTCTAGTTTTTATTGTGCATTGACACGTTCTTATTTTTTTATTGTGCATTGGTCAGTTCTATTTTTTATGGTGTATTGGTCCGTTCTTATCTTTTATTGTGCATTGTCAGTTCTAGATTTTATTATGTATTGGTCAGTTCTAGTTTTTATTGTGTACTGGTCAGTTCTGGTTTTTTGTGTATTGGTCGGTTCTTATTTTTATTGTGTATTGGTCTGTTCTTAACTTTTATTTCATATTGGTCAGTTCTAGTTTTTATTGTGTATTCGTCAGTTCTACTTTTTTAATGTGTATTGATCAGTTCTCATTTTTATTGTGTATTGATCAGTTCTAGATTTATTGTGTATTAGTCAGTTCTAATTTTTATTGTGTATTGGCCAGTTCTAGTTTTTATTGTGTATCGGTGAGTTCTTATTTTTTATTGAGTATTGGTCAGTTCTAGTTTTTATCGTGAATTGGTCAGTTCTTATTTTTATTGTGTATTGGTCAGTTCTTATTTTTTCATTGAGTATTGAGCAGTTCTAGTTTTTAATGTGTATTGGTCAGTTCTGTTTTTGTGTATTGGTCAGTTCTTATTTTTTATTGTGTATTTGTCAGTTCTCTTTTTTTATTGTATATTGGTCAGTTCTTATCTTTTATTGTGTAGTGGTCAGTTCTAGTTCACAGTAACATTTTGTATATGTAAGAATTAAATATTTTATTCACCAGAATTTTAGGAATACCAAAGTGGGGCATGGCCCAAAATCAGTTGACAACCACTGGATTAGACAAAAGATAAATTTGATATTAATGTAAATTATTTGTAATTCAACAAAGATTAACATTTAGAAATACAATCATTAAAATATGGGTTCAATTAAAAATGAATGGAATCATATTTTTTGATTTTAACCCAAAACATCATTCATTTATTGTGGATTAGTCAGTTCTAGTTTTTAATGTGCATTGCTCAGTTAAATTTTTTATGGTGTATTGGTCCGTTCTTATTTTTTATTTTGCATTGGTCAATTCTAGATTTTATTTTGTATTGGTCAGTTCTCATTTTTTTTTTTATCAGTTCTTATATTTATTTATTTGATATTAATGTAAATTATTTGTAATTAGACAAAGATTAGCATTTAGAAATATAATTATTAAAATATGTGTTCAATTAAAAATGAATGGAATCATATTTTTTGATTTTAACCCTAAACATCATTCATTTATTGTGGATTAGTCTAGTTTTCATTGTGGATTAGTCAGTTCTAGTTTTTTCACTGTAATAGAAATGTGGATTATGTACGACTACATTTATTCAAATATCAAACATTTAAAGTAACTGTTACTAAACAATGTACTAAACAAAGTACTACTTCTTAAATTGTAAGTACGTTTGAACCTAAAACTCTGAATACTAAAACCAAAATGTTTCCTCTTGACTAAAGCATTTGCCGCTGAAATATAACAAACGTTTTAGCAAAAATAGTTTACTTTTCCATCCAGACAATTTTTGGTTCATAACTTTCAGAAATCATCATTTTCAGATTTTTGATGACAATTTAATTCATTTTTTCATGCTATGTTACTACAATATTTCAGCCAATCTATTCTCTGAGTAAGGAGGCACTTTGGAGTAATGGATAGCGGCTCGGATTGAGGAATCGGAGAACCGAGTTCGAATTCCAGTCAAATCCATTACATTCACTTATGTGCTAATACCCTTGGGAAAGGTATGAATCCTCTTCTTTTCCCCCCAGCTATGGGTAAATAACATGACAGACTGGGCTGTATAGCCCTGGATGGCAACTGGACTAGGAGAAGGACAACTCTGAATTCAAAACCTGATCCTCCAGGTTGTGGGTCATGCAATAGGCTAACAACCTACTCACTTAAAAAACTGCAACAACATTCCTCAAGGAATTTAAAGGCATATAATATATATATATATATATATATATATATATATATATATATATATATATATATATATATATGTGTATCTATATATTTTCCAAACATTAGTAGGGGCAAACTTGAGTCATGTTCTTTAAATAGCCTCATCGGATCAAGACTCTTATATATGAATGTCGTGCATGGCATCCGATTCATTCAGAGATGTCTAAACGATCAGCTGTATACAACTGTTTGCTCAGATCAAAGATTAAAAATGGCTTCAAGCAAACGAATCCCGTCAGTCTTAAACAAGACACTCCTTACTCAGATCTCAAAGACTGGCACTGCAGAATCACACAGAACATTAGCAAATAACAAAAACCAAATCAGCTGAAATCATCAGGTGGCAGCAATAATTAAATTGGGTAGCATATGGAAGTAGAAGAGAAAATTATGATATCATCAAGATGTTCACTTTTGCCACAACTTTAAACAAAAGGTTAGGAAGGAAACCTCCTGTCAATATTAGAAAAAGCTATAACAGTTAGAAGCTTATTTTTGTGAAAAACCGTTTTAAGAGAAAGATTTTATAAATTTCAACCGACAGTGAGTAATGCCAACTATTCGGTCAATGAATGGTGAATGTTTCCTGTATGGAAATGGTCAATCTCTGCCTTACCGTATTTGTATGGAAATTGAAAGAACATGGTATCATCTGGGGTGTTGTATTGTTAGAGTGAACCAAATAAGTAGCCATTTCCTGTTCACCATCTTGTCCAGTAGAAAGAAAAGGAACTCTCCACTTAAATAAGGAGAGAAGAATGCTGTAGAACAGATCGGCTGAAATGTTATGGTAACAATTTCAGAAACACAAAAAATGATTTCACTTCTCCAAACAAATATTGGAACTCCATTCGACTTTTTATTCAAGTCAATTCAAATAAAATATTGTAATACGACGGATTTTTTTTTTTTGGCAAATGTTTTTAATTTCTAAAGCTCAAAATTAATCTTCACCTATTTGTAGACAGCTCAATTTTGGAGCCCTTTTATATCTTAAAAACTCATTTGAAGAAACATATTTATGTTATTTAATGCTTAAATATGATGAAATTGAATAATTATTTATACTATTTACATTGTTCGGACTATTGTCCTCATCTTTATTGTCATATTGACAATGTTTTGGCCATTGTACGCCCCAGCCTTCTTCAGGTGATATACGTTGGAATTTCAAACTGAACGTTTTATTTAGTCCATGAGGTAGATTGTTCTAGTTCCATGTGCCATGCCTCTTCTGGATATCTCAGTTATAGTTATTTCCATTTTAGTAATTTAACTCTCCAAGGACACATGGCCCAGTGGATAAAAGTGTTGCTTAAAGTAATCCAGTGACTTGACCCAAAGAGTTGCATGTTCAATACCTGGCCACAGCAGAGTTGAACAAAAACTTGGAGAAACTTGAGTGAAATAAATGGTTCACTTTGATATTCCAACGTATATTACTTGAAGAAGTCGAAGCGTGCAACAGTCGAAACGTTGTGAATATGGCAATAAAGATGAGGGCAACAGTCTGAACAATGTAAACAGTGTAAATAGTTACAATACCTTATCTTAGAAATATAGACAGATGTTGAAATTGAATAAACGTATCAATTTGAGTTTTTCTTTCTTGACGGAGGAAAACTGATAATTGGATGGAAATGAGTTCACAAGGCACAATTTCGTTTAATGTAGGTAAAAGTTTTAAAAATGTGTAATCATAATATGAGGCTATGCAAAAATAATTTTAAATGTGATAACAATGAGGAGAGTAGAAGAGGGTGAAGAAGGTGATGCAGAAAGAAAGAAAGAAAAGGAATGGAAACAATGAAATGGATCAAACCAAGAAGGAGAAAAGAGAGGAGGTTAAAGCGGAAGAGAGTGGGAGGAATAAGAAATGGTAAGAATAAAAAAAGAAGACAAAGAAGTGGAAAGAGTGAGGATCAAAGGTGAAGAAGAAAAAGAAGATTAGATAAAAGATGAATGACAAGGGAAGATTGAAAGAAGAAGAAGAAGAAGAAGAAGAAGAAGAAGAAGAAGACTTAGTGTTAGAGAAAGAGAGGATAAAGAAAAGAGGAGGAGGAGGAAAACAGGAGAAAAGAGAGAAGGAAGCAAGAAATATAAAGAAGGATGAAAGAGGAGGAGGAGTAAATAGATAAAGAAGTAATAGAAAAGAAAGAAGAAAAAGATGAAAGGAAAAGAAAAACAAGAAAAATATGAAAGAAAAACACAAGAAGAAAGAAGAAGAAAGAAAGAAAGAAACAGAAAGAGAAGAAAAGAAGAAGAAGAAGAAGAAGAAGAAGAAGAAGAAGAAGAAGAAGAAGAAGAAGAAGAAAGAGAAGGAAAAAAGAAAGAGAAGAAGAAAAGAAAGAGACGAAGAAGAAAGGAAAAGAAAGGGAAAAAGAAGAGAAAAAAGAAGAAAAGAAAAGAAAGGAAAGAAGAAAGAAAAAGAAAGAGAAAGAAAAAGAAAGAGAAGAAGAAAAGAAAGAGAAAGAGCAAATAAAAGAAATAAAAAGTAGAGGATAAAATAGTAAAAGATTTTTGAACCAAGTACGTGACAGACAGATGTAGTGTGGCTACTACGCAACTGATAGATACGGTGTGGCTATTACGTGACTGACAGATGTGGTGTGAATACAGTGAGAAAATCTCTGAAATTGTTTTGAGAAAAATACAAAAGATAGGCAAAAAGTGAAAAAGAGAAAATAATGTGCAGGATGCAGTGTGTGGGGGTGGCAGAATTCACTTCTGTCGGATTGCAATGGGCCTTACTTGGTGCACAGACATGTCTTCCGATGTCTCACAGAGGTGCATGTTCTCCAGCCTCTGACAAATCTGTTCCCCAGGCACTCGACGATGGGCAACTAAGTTGGACAGTTGGCGTAACTGCAAAGAGATAGGGAAAAAACAGATGTTAACTGAAATACTGAGCAAAACGGAGAGAATATTTCTATAAGAAACGATTCAAGGTCTTTTTATTTTGCAAAATGCATTGTAAACTAAAAATGTATTAAAATCAAATTTGCTAACAAAATTCAGTTGCAAATATTTATGCAAATTATTTCACATATGAACAGAACTGTATTTATTTAAGGCTTATCAGGTGCTGTAAGTTTGGATGTGCGGGTGGTGTAATGGATAATGGCTCGAAATTATTAATCGGGGAGCCAAGTTTCAATTCCCGTCAGCTTTGCTATATTCACTTCCATGCAAATACCCTCGGGAAAGGTATGAATCCACCACTTCTCCCCCAAGCTATGGGTTAATTAGTAAGACTTCTATCACTAAACCATTATTATCTCAAAAAAAATATTCTTACTATCAAAAAATATTTTCTGGCTTTAAATAATCTGCAAAGGGTTGATAAGCCATAAAAAATGAATCAGTCATGTATTTATTTATTTATTTTTTTAATTTTTTAATCTATTCACTCCAAGCAAGGTGATAATGTCACTAAGACACAAGGGGTTACTGGGAGTGAAAGAGAATGAAAAAGACTTTAGAAACCAGAAACCGAATCCTAAACAGGAAACAAGGGAAAAACCTCTGCTCCTGTTCAAAAGAATGGGGATGTATATGAACTGGGCGAACCTATCTACTCCTATTGAAAAATGATGTGGTATCATCGCCTTCCATAGGCGGTTATGGCTCTCCACAACTTTCTTTCTTTTGTTAATCTTTTGCCCCCTTATCATCCTTGTCTTTGTCCTTTTCTTCAATCCATTTGTTCAAATTCATTGCACCACTCACCAGTTCTCTTCTGATATTCTTGCCTTCAATATGCCTTATGTGTGCTAAATTCTCCAAGCCCTCTTTCCTCATTATGTGCCCCTACCCCCAAATTTCAACTGGCTTTTTTTTAAAGTGATGGGACTAAAGTAACGAAAACCATAATTTCACCTGAATAACGATGCAGATACAATGTGGCACGGCATTTACTGTGGAGTTATTTAGTTTATTGTCAGGGTATATTATGTATATTAAGTATAACAATCTAGTAAATAGATTGCTTTTTGAAACATTAAACATTTCCGAGGAGTGAAGGTAGTTAAAATAATAGCAGTGTCAAGGGCAAAACCATTCTTTTTGCACACAGTTTTTTTTTGTTTTTTTTCAGGCACAAAGGTCCAAGTTTGCCTAATTTCCTTTTTTGAGGAATCAATTGTAAAAAGAAAGTATTGTCCTAACTTCTAATCATACATGACTGTTAAGAATAAATTTGAAATTCGCTAACCCTGCCTTCGTTTTCACACGGTAGTGGCAGCATACACAGTGGATTAAATGAAAAATATTGTTCTCCTTCATGACAACACAAGACCACATTGGGCAAGAATAATGCAGGAATTAATTTTGGAACAGGCTTGGTCTGTTCTAATCCCCCCCCCCACCATATTCACCTGATCTTGCACCAACCAATGATGACTTTTTGATTTCTGTAGTGTAGTATGCTTTGATGAAGAAAACCAAATTCAAGAGTTCATCAAATATTTTCACATGAAAACGCAGAATTTTACTCAAAAGGGATCGGAAAGTTGTCTGCTTAGTGGCAACAACTCATTGCAAATAATGGTGAATTTGATAAGCTACAATTTTTTTTGCAACATGCTGATGCATGTTGAAATCCTCACAGAGTTGAAGTTATTGCTAACTTTTGTGTCAAAATTTAAACTTTACATTTTGTTCAATTATGCAAACCAATCTATGAAAATTGAATAAGCTGATTTGTTTAGGAAAATACTTTGACAAAAACCCTATTTCGGTTTAATAATTTCTTTAATTTAATCTTATAGGAAACAATATTTTAAGAAAATTTTTCTTTTTCTTTTTAACAGCGAAGAATAAATTCTTATGATTTTTTACTCTTAAACATGCAACCTACAACTGGCGATGCGTAAATATTTCTTTCTGGAGCCAACTTTTAGAAGCGTTTGGACATGTGATTTGTTTATGGTTCTTGCAAATGCAAGGTGAACTGGAAACTGGATTCTTGTATCTATAAAACTTAAAGAAAAGATATGCATTAAACAATACTGCATTTTTATTAAATAAGTATTTGTTATTTTAATCATTAAATTGTTTTTAAAATAGTTGAGATATTTTGTATGTTAAATAATTTTTAATTTTTCCAGAAAATTAATGAAAATTTATTGTACTAAGCTGCGCACTCTAATAAAACCAACTGTACTTTGTACCTCCTTACCTGTTTGCACATCTCTTCAAAATTTGGTTTTGATCGGTTAATGTATGGCTATTTTAGAGAGTATGGCGGACAAATGGAAATCACAGAATGTCGTATGTAGATTTTGTAGATATATGCTGACATTACTGGAAGGTATTTTTTATTTTAAATTTTAGTATTGTAAAAGCTATTTTTTGTTGAGATTTACAAACTCTACATTTTGTTCAATTTAGCAAACCAATTTGTTTGAAAAATACTTTGACAAAACCCCTACTTTGCAATTTAATAATTTCTTTAAGTTACTTTAATTTTATAGGACTTCATGGTAAACAATAATTTTAAGTAAGTTTCTTTTATTTCCTTGATTCTTTTCAATACCAAAGAATAAATTCTTAGGATTTCTTACTCTTAAGCATGCAACATACAACCAGCTATGTGTAAATATTTCTTTTTGGAGCCAAATTCCTACTTTTTGAAGCATTTGACCTTGTGATTTGTTTATAGTTCTCGCAGACACACGGCGAACTGGAAACTGGATTCTTGCATATAAAAACATAAAGAAAAGATATGCAAAAAACAATATTGCATTTTTATTAAATAAATATCTGTTATTTTTATCATTATATTGTTTTTAAAATAAACTATTTTGTATATTAAATAATAAATCTTCTAATTTTCCCCCAAAAATGAATGAAAATTTATTGTACTACGCTATGCACCCCAGTAAAACCGACTGTACTTTGTACCCACCTTACGTGTTTGCACTTCTCCCCAAAATTTGGTTTCGATTAGTCAATGTATGGCTATTTTAGAGGATGTGAATGATGGATGGATAGATAGATGGACAAACAGACGAACAGAAGTCACAGAATTTTATATATATATATATATATATATATTTTTGTCATCCACAGATAGACTGTTTCGCTGTTTCACAGCTCATCAGTGTGGCTAGACGTCTGGTTGCCTCTAGCTTGGATCGAAACCCGACTGAATCAATATATATATATATATAGATAGATAGATAGATAGATGGTGAATTGAATAAAATGTAATTGTACTTTATATTTTGAAGAATAAATTGAATAAACAAAAACGGAAATTATTTATGATCCAACCTAATATATCTTATCAGACACCATATATTATTATAGAAAACTGGAGAAACGACTGATTTAAATAATAGGTTCATAAAAAAGATGAAAATACTTGCATACTTACTCTGGACTTCACTTTTCTTTTTTTCATGAAAATGGCCAACCTTTTTTTCTTAGTAAAGGTGATAAATAATTCGCACCTTACTAGGATTCATTAGTGGTGGCCACAATCTTATCAACATAAGATATGCAAATGGTACAAGGTTGACAACAGACACAGAAAGGAAATTACATGAAGGCCTACAGAAGTAGTAAAGGAAAGTAAGAAGAAAAGACTAACCATCAATTGTAAAAGACAAAACATATGGTTGTCAACAAAAGGGGCAGCCCAACAGGCGAATTACAAATTGGGGATACCAGAATCAAGCAAGTACAA
Organism: Acanthosepion esculentum; assembly: GCA_964036315.1. NCBI lineage: Eukaryota > Metazoa > Mollusca > Cephalopoda > Sepiida > Sepiidae > Acanthosepion > Acanthosepion esculentum. The sequence continues at coordinate 14,332,645 of OZ038506.1, read as the reverse complement.
AAATTTAAATATCTGGGAAGTGTTTTAACAGAGGATGGAAAATTTGACTCGGAAATCCAAAGGTGCACGGGGACAGTAAAAGAGACCTTCCAAAAGTTAAGCAAAGTATTAAGGAACAAGAAAATTTAATTAGAAACAAAGAAAAGAACACGAGAACTGTTATGTAATATCCGTTTTCCTATGTGGCAGTAAATGCTAGACAATTTCCTCACAGATAAAGAAGAGATTTGACACAACAGAAATGTAGTTCCACAGAAGGATACTGAGAATCCCGCAGATTGAAGATGTGAGTAATGAGGAAGTTTTATAGAAAATGGAAGCAAAAAGATGCTTATGTTTAGAATAGAAAACAGTCAATGAGGAAAGAGAATTGGACACACAGAGAATATATTAAAGGCTAGAGAAACAGTGGAAAGAAGTGACTAGCCTGCCTAACAAGCTTCTGCAAATATTTGGTAGAACAAGTATTAGGAGAGATAACAAGTAATAAGTCTTACTAAATGCTATAAAAGAGAGGAAGTTGTGGAGAAACATGATCACCAATATTCTGAAGAGACACAGCACACAGAATAATTTCAGTTGTGCAAAAGAATCTTACATGGAGGATTTTATTATTTATTAAGCTTACTTTGGTATGACACAAACTTGTAAGGATCATGGCGTTAGTATAAAACACCATGGTGAGGACTAATTTTCTGTGTGAGGCACTCTGTTATAAGAATATTTTTGAAATTTACATTCTGTCTCAATTTTCATACATATATTTTGAGATTTTATTTGGAAATTTGAAGAATTCTTTTAAAGGGTAGAATAATTTAACACAAAGCGGTAATTTATAAAATGTTGGCTATGTTAAAAACTTATGTAAACTTTGCCAAAATTTATTGTTAAAATGTAACCAGATATTTAATCAAGTTGCCATTGCCAGGACGAATGCAGACTTGAATCTCAATATCTGTTGTGCTGTATCACTTACAGATTAATCAAAGATGCATGTTGTAATTGAGCTCGAATTGGAATAGAGACTGAAAAGATGGTGCTGAAATGGAAGGTGCGGTCAGGGTTTGCATATGTCCCACTTCTTGACACAGTATCCATTTCTCTGCACAAAAGCCAATCACTGTCCATCTCATTACTGAACATTAAATTACAACGGCAACCATTTCCTGCGTTCTGGATAAGGAAAGAAAAGAGAAACTGATCATAAGACCAGGGTGCAGCGGGGGGGGGGGGATTTTAATTATAAAGAATCTAATTTTCTTTCTTTCTTCTTTTCTGACCTTTTTCTATTTCCAGAAGGCGTAAGCAAGTTCCTTAACCATTTTCTATTGCTGAAAAGCTTAAACAAGTAGCTTAACCCATTTTTCTATTTCCTGAAGATGTAAGCAAGTTCATTAATTCTTTTCTATTTCAGGAAGGCTTAGGAAAATTCCTCAACCCTTTGCCATTTCTGGAAGGATGAAAAAAGTTCTTTAACCTTTTTTCTATTTCCAGAAGTCTTAAGTTTCTTAACCCTTTTCTAATTCCAGAAGTCTTAAGTTTCTTAACCCTTTTCTAATTCCAGAAGTCTTAAGTTTCTTAACCCTTTTCTAATTCCAGAAGGTTTAAGTGATTTCCTTAACCCTTTTCTATTTCCAGAAGTCTTAAGTTTCTTAACCCTTTTCTAATTTCAGAAGGTTTAAGTGATTTCCTTAACCCTTTTCTATTTCCAGATGTCTTAAGTTTCTTAACCCTTTTCTAATTTCAGAAGGTTTAAGTGATTTCCTTAACCCTTTTCTATTTCATGAATATTTACAATATATTTTCATTCTGAGAATCATTTTGTTTCTTTCAATTTAAAAGTCAAATTTGTCTCTTCAAACTACCATTCTACAAATGCTTACAATATTTGTTTATGACGGTTACCTACTTTAATGATATGATACTCAGGCATTTGACATTTGACGGACATTTCACCGAATAAATAAATAATGAAGGATGAATTTTAGTTTACTAAAATTCATCTTTGATAATGGCTAAAAGTATAACTGAAAGTGCCTGGAAAACATTTGGACAATTTTTCTATAATTTATGTCCTAAAAGAAAAAATTATGGAAACACATAAGAAATTACATAAAAAACTCAATCACCACACATTTTCAATGAAACTTTCATAAATAAAGAGACTGCTGCCCAAATACAATATATATATATATATATATATATATATATATATATATATATGTATAAGTGGATACTGAGGTCAACACTAAGCAGTGACAGTTTGTTAAATGCTTGAAGACAATCTTCAGGCCATGTGTATTGTGTTTTGTCTCAACTATTTATAGATGCTGTATTGTCAGTAGTACTGGGAGATGTGCAGGTGGTTCAATGGTTAGAGGCTTGAAACAAGAAAATGGCAAGCCAAGTTTAAATTATGATCAAATTTGTAACATTCACTTTGGCACAAATGATCTTCAGAAAGGTATGAATCCGTATCTCCCCACCAACCAGCCATGGGTTAAATTGCAGGGCAGACGGACCCCACTAAGTGTGGTTGTCAACCAGTGTAGGAGAAGGAAAACTACTGAATTCAAAACTCTATAGAGCCTTGGCTATATATATATATATATATATATATATATATAGTTAGGAAATCCAGTAATATATATATATATATATATATATATATATATATATATATATATATATTAATTTAATTAAATTTTAATTAAATTAGTATATATATTAATTTAATTAAAATCATTGGATTACCTAACTATATATATATATATATATATATATATATATATATATATATATTACTGAATTTCCTTGCTATATATATATATATATATATATATATATATATAGTTAGGTAATCCAATGATTTTAATTAAATTAATATATATAGTTAGGTAATAAGTAAACCTAAAGACCCAGACAAAACTACCTAGGTTTCACCTACGTGGCTCGTCAGGGTATGATATAGTTAGGTAATATATATATATATATATATATATAGTTAGGTAATCCAATGATTTTAATTAAATTAAAATAAATAAATAAATATATATGTATATATATATATATATATATATATATATATATATATATATACAAGTATATACATATAGTGCTGGTGTTGATAAAACAGTGCTTGATGTAATACAACAGAGCTATTAAGTATATACTAATTCGAGCACCTAGAAAAGAACAAATTCTTCAGCGTCAAGCAGTATGGGTTTTAGTCAGCCCAATCCACTGTCAACGTCCTAACCACCATCACTTACAGAATCAGTGAGGCTCTTGATGACAGACACACCTTGAAGACAATAACACTAGATATCTCAAAGGCCTTTGACAAAGTGTGGCGCAAAGGCTTATTACACAAGCTCTCCATTTATGGTATCACTGGAAGGGTCTTCTCAATCATAAAATCCTTCCTACCAGGTAGGTCCCTGAAAGGAGTTATCAATGGCTGGAGCCCTAGAGGTCAATGCAGACATCCCCAACTCTTCCTCGAACCAACCCTCTTTTTGATCTTCATAAATGATCTGCCTAAGAATATACTCAAATCATTTGTAAATATCTATGCTGATGATATGACTATATACGGGTGCACGTTTGAAACTCTTGATGGTCAGAGATTGGCGACTGAACTCTCTTTCAATCTTGCACAAACTACCCAATGGTTAAAATCTGGCTGGTTACATTCAATGTCTCAAGACCAAGCAAGTTACATTCCATCATCGCCGGTCTGACCCTGAACTACCACCAATCAGGATGAACAAATGGCCTCTTAGAGAAGCACCGTGCCTTGAAAGAATGTTGGACATCAAACACGCACCCAACCTGAAGTAGAAATCATATATACGATCCATTGCTAAGGATGCAGGTAAAATGCAGGTAAAATGGTGTGAGATCTTCCCCCTCCCAGTACAGACCCATCAGTCTCATCTTTGAGACCATAATCAATAAGGAGCACCTAGTAAAGAACAACCTCTTCAGTGATGTACAAGATGGGTTTCGGTCAGCCTGATCTGTCCTAACTACTATCACTCACAGAATCAGTGAGGCTCTTGACAATAAACACACCTCGAGGACCATAGCACTAGATATCTCGAAGACCTTCAAAAAAGTGTGGCACAAAGGATTACTTTTCTTTTTGTTTTTTTTTAAGCATATCACCCCAAGCAAGGCTGGAGGCCACTATCACGCATGGGGTTACAGAAGGGTTGGAGGAAGAACAGATAGGAGTGGTAAAGGAGAGGATGTGGAGAAAGAGAAGGACAGAGGGTCGATCAAGGCAAGGGGATTACAGAAGAATTGGAGCGAGAGCAGATAGGAATGAAAGATGAAAGGATGTGGAGAAGGGAAGTGGATAGATCAAGGCAACTGGAGATGACGATTGACGCTACACTTAAACCATTGGAGATTGTATTTGTCAGGGAAACAGTAATAGGGAAGGGAGTTCCATAGGCGACATGTGCGAGACATGAAGCTATTGGAGTAGAAGAGACGTCTACATCTAACAGTTTCAACGGTGAAGGGGTGGGAACGGGATGCCAGCCTCGTAGGACATTTAAATTCATGAGGCCTAGGGACAAGCGAAAGCAACTCCTCAGAGCAATTACCGTGAAAGTACTTGTAGAAAAGGCAGAGCGATGCAACATCGCGTCTGTGAGAGAGCGACTGCAGACGAGATGACAGATCAGGGCCAATCACATTGCATATCCGTCTCTGGATCTTATCAAGAACCCTGAGGCAACCAGCAGGGGCCCCAGACCATAAATGGCAGCAATACTCCATGCAAGGGTGAATGGTCGATTTATAGACTTGGAGGACACAAGCTCTCAAGTTATGGAATCACTTGAAGGATCTTCTCGATCATAAAATCCTTTCTAACAGGTAGGACCCTTAAAGGAGTTATCAATGGCCAGTTCTCTGGAGTACAAGAGTTGAATGCAGGCATCCCCCAGAGTTCACTTCCCAGACCAACCCTCTTTTTGATCTACATAAATGATCTACCTAAGAATATACTTAGATCATTTGTAACCATCTATGCCGATGATACGACTATATACGGGCGCACCTCTAAAACTCTCGATGGTCAGAGATTGGTGACTAAACTCTCTTCCAATCTTGCACAAACCACCCAATGGGGTAAAAACTGTCTGGTTACATTCAATGCCTTGAAGACCAAGCTATTTACATTCCATCATCACTGATCTGACCTCAAACTACCAGCAATCTGGATGAACAGGGAAGCACCATGCCTTGAAAGACTGTTCAACGTCAGACTCACACCCAACGTCAAGTGCACATACGATCCATTGTTAAAGATGCAGGTAAAATGGCCATCTCTCTCTACTGCTCCAGTAAGTACCTGATCCCTCCTGCTATCTTCTACCTTTGCAAAAGCCAGATCAAGCCCAAAATGGAATACTGTTGTCATATTTGGGTGGGTGCTGCCCAAACCTCACTCTCCAGCCTTGATAGAGTCCAAAAGTGTCTCCAAGCCCTTGTGGGTGATGAACTATGCTCCACCCTTCAACCCCTCTCTCACAGGTGGGATGTGACAAGCCTCTCACTGCTCTACCACTATGTTCACGGAAAGTGCTCAGACGAACTACATTCCCTGGTCACACCAAGGCAAACCTTCACTGCAAGAATATGCCATGCCACTTACATAGAAACAAATCACCCACATTCCCTCCATATTCCATCAGTGAAAACTAAGCTCCACTCAACCAGCTTCTTCTCATGAGCCACAGCTCCAGTCTTTTCCATAAGTAATGTTTGAAAAAAAATTTAAAAAATTAAAAAATAAAAATAAAACCTGATAAATGAAATATACATAGTTATATTTGATATTTAAATAATAATTTTTAAATAATTTAAGTAATTCTATTACATGTATTTGTTTTAAAAGATGTCTCGTCTATTATTAAAATTAAGAATAATATTTTAAAATTGGAGTTCAATATGATGTATTCATATACAAACAAGCCTTTTAGGAAAATCTTTATGTATACAAGTACAAATTTAGCAGTGAAACAAATGTGCCAAAAAACTTTCTGTCGTTGTAATAGACCAGACGACATGCATTGAACAGATGTCATCATTCGTTCAAAAAAATGCACCCCTACCCTACCTTGACTTAACCTCTTTTCGAAAGTAACTCATATTTTGATACAATAGTTGTCAATGAAAAAGAATACCCTACCACCCCTTGTTAAAGTGATTAGATTTCCCCATATCCTTGGAAACTAATATTATGAATGTATGTGCTTATAAAACTCAGTAAATTTCAAAATAAGTTATTCCAAAATTTACTTGGAAATGAAACAGAACAAGGGACTTTAATTTAATTTAATTCTATAATTTAATTTGAAGTTTTTAGCTTCTGTTTTTGAAACATGGTAATTCCTGAGTAGCGATGGAACCATATTTTTAAATAAGTAAATTTATAATATTTATGCAATGTAGATTTGCATTGAGTACTGTTTTGTAAAAATAAAAATATTAATAAGAACACCGGATTATATATCTTACTGTTCTTTCTCTTTATTATAATATACATATATATATATACATACATATATATATGTATGTATCGGTGGCCCAATGATTGTATCTAGCATGAAACAGACTGTCGCCTCTAAGTGTTGACTTCTATGTTCACTTTTATATTTACACACACTCTATCTCTGATATTGAGCACTTTATCCCATAAATATAGCACACGTTAAGACTATATTTCTTCATATATATATATATTAATATATATGTATGTGTGTGTGTGCGTGCATGTGTATGATACCAGTGGATTCCAGTTAAATGGAGCATTGATACAAGGTAAAGCTATTTTGTAGGACTAACTGTATGAACAAAACAAAATGTAATATTTTATTCTTTTTATGAAAATCAATTTCCAAAGAACATCTACTGATAGAGTCATGATCTGCTGTATTTTCAGTTGGAAATGATTGGCTTTCATCATTATCCATGTAGGCCTATAAAATATTTTGAGACAATGAAGATATTTACTCTGATATAAATACGTTTGTAAAGTACAACGGAGCTATTATGGATGTGCGACCAGTAAGTGCTGCTTTTGAGTTGGCTTAATATTTAAGGAAGTCACATGACATTAATGCAAGTCTTGTTCAAAATCAGTAAGCACATCCCAATTGCTAACAATCACAAAGTTGCAAACAATGAATGGCCTGTATTTGAACCAAAAGTAATGTGCCCTGCTGACTGACAGACATTAGCAATCTTGTCTGAGAAAAGAAAAAAGGGAAAATGTTGTAAACTATTGACAGAGACTTTTTAGTTCAACATAAAATTATTTTTGCTTAGAAACTTTAATGTTTGGAAATGAAGCAGAACTAATGAAAATTTTTAGGATTTCTTTGAGGTGTGGTCTGAAGAAGTTTCTATCGAGCAACTTTGAAAATTAATTTACACCCTCACTACACTCGTTAACTAATTAATCTGTAAGTAAGTGTAAGTAAGTGTTTTGTTAAAAGTAGATAGTAAGATAGGCTTGGTTTGTTTTATATTTTGCGGATGACCTAAAATGATTTCCACACAAGAGAAGAAATTCTTATTGAGTAAAAGTTAAGAATTTATGAAATAAAGTGTTGTATCCTTAAAGAGGTTACAAACAGACAAAGGTGGTACTTGAGTGAAGGAACAGTAACATGCACATAGATGTAGTAAAAGAGAATACACTACTGAAAGATAGGGAATCAGTTAGCAGGCTAGTAATTTCTGAAGCAAGGATATCTACACATGGTCAGATGTGGCACAAGGCCGAATTTAATGTGGGGTATCCAAGCCCGTAGGCTCGGCCCAAAATTCCACAAATAAAACAGGGTTGGGTAGCTGTTTTCCGAGACAAGAATCTGCCCTTCAACAGAGCCTCATCTGGCGATCCTATCTGCCCAGAGGCAGAGTGTTTGACCAGCACAGCTGGAGACAAAACTCTAACTCTAGACTAATTCCCAAAGCAAGGTTATTTACTTTACCTCCCCGTGAGGCAGGATGTGGCACAAGGCGTTTTTTTTAATGAGGGGCAAAACTGAGCCCATAGGCTCAGGCAAAAATTCCTGTAGACCCTGTATACACAGGGTCAGGTACCTGTCTACCACCCCAGATGAGGCTATGATGAAGGGAAGAGTCTCATCTGTGTTCTGAAGGCAGAGAGTTTGACCAGCACAGCTGGAGACAAATCTCCAATTAATTGCTGAAGCAAGGTTATTTACCTTACCTCTCCACGAGGCAGGATGTGGCACAAGGCCAATTTTTAATGCAGGGTAAAACCGAGCCCATAGGCTTTGGCAAAAATTCACCATAGCTGTCTACCACCCCAGACAAGACTCTGCCCTTTGGCATAGCCTCATCTGGGTTCCTCTCTGCCCAAAAGCAGAGAGTTCGACAAGCACAGCTGAAGAGGAATCTCCAACTAATTGCCAAAGCAAGCCCTCAGGTATATCCCGTGCTCACTATATATATCTACTGATATAGTCAATCCACATAGACGATAGGGAGTGTGGGACATTCCATTACAACATAAAGATTAAATGTTATAACTGTAATGATATTGAAATAAGCCTTGTGTCATTTACATCCGAGCACCTTGTCTTGTATGTATTGTTCTTCTACTACCGATGAAGGGACATTCAAATAAGAAACCATGATTCATACACTTTACAACAATAGCAACACCCATAGGAATTCTATTACAAATGGATGAACCTGACTTTGTTGAAATGTGCTTATCAAGTTGCCCAGCCAATGCTAGATCAAAGAAACTAAAAGACAACGAAGCAGGTTGAGATAAAAAATAAAATCACCAATTTATTTTTAGCTACAGCAGAGTAAGAAGTAATCACGAAAAGCTCATTAATGATGTATCCAAAAGAATTGAAATTAGTAAGAGAATCATGAAAAATATTAGACCAAACAAGAGATTGGTTGTTGCAAAGTATTATTTTATAAGCCAGCCATAATTTACCGGCTATTTAGTGCTAGGAAGAATAATGTTTTCCTGTACACCAAGTACTAATATATTAGTATTAGTGTAGCCATTTATACAATGAATGTGAATATAGAAAGACGAGATACACGGCCGTGATAAACAAAACATTTAATAAGGCAAATACAACTTATGTACACGTGTTAAAAAGATTTACACATGTCCCAAAACAAATGATTGTTCACAGTTCAAATGACGAGAATGTTTGATAGAAAAACAAACAACGAAATAAACATACAAGCCTTATGACCTTTGTCCTTAGCAAGGTAAGTCAAAATGACTTTTCATTCTACATTAGGTTGCGTACGTGTTGCCTATTTACCACATGTGTGGACACCCTGGTGGTTAAGTAGGTATTAAGTGTTCCCCAAACGAAAGCAGAAAAGGGGAGAAGAATTCTTCTCTCTAAAGGGGCTGAACTCCCATGTAACCAACCCAAGGGAAAACAACTGTTGTCTCCGTACAGTGTCTTTACCCAAGTGGCTGATGAACCAATTATAAAATTTCTATATCAGTTAAGAGACGCCAGCAGATACTGTGAATTCAAAAGACTTCAAAAGGACAAAATGTTTATAGGAAAAGAATTAATTGAACATTTTTCTTAGCTATAAAATGATGGAACAATTTACAATTGAGTAAAATGTCACTGAATCCCTGTGTTGACTTTATACAGCAGCAGCTCGACTGAAAATCAAGAGCAATCAGCTGACACATACATGATAAAGAAAATGAAACTAGTGACGATGAGTCAATGAAGATAGAAAAGAGCCTGGATGAAGAGCAACACCAAGATTACAGCAGAGACAAATCTAGATCTGCCAGAAAGAAAGAGGGAAAGGAAAGGAAGTCAAAGACATAATGAAAATTAAACGGAATATACATCTTTGTGCAAATTAATTGAAGCAAAACAAATAACTCCATTATTATTTACTTTTTTTTCATATTTTTCCTATGAAACATGACCCAGTGCACATGTTAGTACTTTGTATGTCCATTCCACAAAGTCGTTCCTTGCAGGTTGACCACATATTCTCGATTGGATTTAAATCAGGAGAGTTTCCGGGCCAGTCAATAGTACTTTGATTTGCTCACTGGTAAGGCTTGTTAGTGTGTTCGTGCAGTGTTTCAAATTTTATACGCTTCCTTGGAGTAATGCCCATCACAGACAATGGCCATAGGACAACTAATTGACAGTTGAGACAATAGTGTCTGAACATGATAAAAGTCTGATGCAATCACAGATGATGCAATATTTTTCAAGGCCAAACAATATGCCACAAAAATAGATTCATATTCATATATACTGCACACCACTACAAATGACCTAATCTGAGGAAAAATTACATCCTGTCACTCCAGTGGGTGTAAAACACTGTATGGTGAAATAAAAGAAACTAAATTGGTTGTTTCAATTAATTTGCACAAGAGTGTAGAAAGAACTCAAGATTCACAAGGCCCATAAAACACCTTAATTGCCAGGATGTGTAATGATATTGAAAGAAGTCTTGCCTCATGTACATATGAATACATAGACTTGTATATATTGTCCTACAACTGAGGAAGGAAACATTCAAGTAGGAAACCTTGAATGATATACTACACAATAAAAACAAAGAAATATCAAAATGACACTTTATTTGAAGTGGTGAAGCTTTATAAAGTCAAAAGTTTTCATAAATAATGAAAACATATTTTGGCATCCATATTATTTTTTCAGCACTAATAACTTTTTTTTTTTTTTTTAAGCGTATCACCCCAAGCAAGGCTGGTGGCCACTATCACGCATGGGGTTACAGAAGGGTTGGAGTAAGAGCAGATAGGAGTGGTAAAGGAAGGGATGTGGAGAAAGAGAAGGATGGAGGGTCGATCAAGGCAGGGGGGTTACAGAAGATATAGAGCGAGAGCAGATAGGAATGAAAGATGAAAGGAAGTGGAGAAGGGAAGTGGATAGATCAAGGCAACTGGAGATGACGATTGACGCTACACTTAAACCGTTGGAGATTGTATTTGTCAGGGAAACAGTAATAGGGAAGGGAGTTCCATAGGCGACATGTGCGAGACATGAAGCTATTGGAGTAGAAGAGACGTCTACATCTAACAGTTTCAACGGTGAAGGGGTGGGAACGGGATGCCAGCCTTGTAGGACGCTTAAATTCACGAGGCTTAGGGACAAGCGAAAGCAACTCCTCGGAGCAATTACCATGGAAGTACTTGTAGAAAAGGCAGAGCAATGCAACATCGCGTCTGTGAGAGAGCGACTGCAGACGAGATGACAGATCAGGGCCAATCACATTGCATATCCGTCTCTGGATCTTATCAAGAACCCTGAGGCAACATGCAGACTGTTACATGGTCAAACATTTTCTCCTGATAACAGAAAATTATGCCAAAACGTTTCTGCAATACAACTCACACTGCTTAGAACGAAGGTCTATTGGTCAGAAATTAACATGTCAAATATTTGACCAATCAGAGAAAACTAAAACCCTATTTTTCTCAAGTCTACTTCCAGGAAAAATTTCTTGTAAAACCCCGCAGAGTTCCACTTTCATCAGCAGAGATTTGACTGTCTTCAAGCCATTCAAACACAAGAGAAAATATACCTACATAGTTTTTCCTACCCACCAACAGCATGTACAGAAAGAAACATGTCAGCAACTTCAAACAAATCAGCTGCAACAACAGTCAGTCAGTGAATCTTTGCTGACAATCAAAGTCTTTTCTCAACGACAGATTTTTACTATAGACCAACTACTAAAAGTCTTTTCTAAACTGTAGCTTCTTCTGTGACCTAACAACCCAAAGACTTTAACTCAACTAAATACTATTTTTACTCCTTTTTGACTCTTTTTGAAGTCATGTATATATGTTTGTAAATACAAATGATTTATTTAACAGGCATAACCATGTTTTCTTTATTTTTATTTTATTATTGTTTAGAATTTGGACGTTTAGATTTTTAATATAAAAAATCTGGACAACAGAATTTTCTACACCAGTATATCTATTTCACAAGTATGTGTGCATATAAAGTTTGCAGGTGCCAATATGTGTAAATACAGATATTAACAACAGACATAGATGGGTTGAATTGTGAACGATGGGAATGATTCTCAAAGAAAATTTCCTTTTATTTGAAAATTTTATGAACTGTTTCATATTTGTTTTTATAATGTTGAAAACATAAGAGTAATCAAAGATTCTGAGCACAAATATTTTACAGACTGAAGCACAGTTTAAAAAAAAAATGAAAAAGAAATGGCCAATTTTTAAATCCTTAAATTCAAGCTTATCCTGTTCTGGAATTTTTAACATGTAAAACAAAATGGCTGATAAGCCTCTCATAATGGTTGTTTTTCTCACTGGGCAGAAGGAACTTGTTTTCTTTTCCTGCACATAAAGTACAAACTCTTCATCTTACACAGCTAACAAACCACTTTTTATTTTGGAACTGCCTACCTGTGCCTTCTTTATATTTCTGTAAACATTAAAAATAATAAAAAAAACTCAGTGAAACTTGTTTCACAAACCAATCCAACATCTGAAATTTTCTGATAATCACCACCATTCTGTCTTTGTTTGCATTTCTCTTTACTCCCTCTCTTCTATCTTTTTTTACTTAGTCTCTCTTTCCTTCTCTTATTTCTACCTCTTTTCTATCATTCCTTCTTCTTTTCTTCCTTTTTCTTAGTCTCTCTTTTACCCTCTCTTGCAGTCCGCCCTCTCTTACCTAAGCTTCACCTGTCACACCTTATTCTTTCTATATATCACTTTCTGTTTCAACTCCTTAATTCTTCTGCCTGTTTCCCTCTACACGATCTCCACCCTTTTCCTCTTTAAATTCTCTAAAACATTTTCACCATGGCATCTGCAAATGTACAAATTCTTTACAATAAGCTCATCCATGAAAAAATCTCCAACTTTAAGAAACAAGAAAACAGCAAATACTTTTTATCACCATTCTTTGGTTCTAAAAACTAGAGATAAAATGCAATCAGTTTCTCTTTTCACAAGGTTTTCCTATAACTACTGTCACTACCATTATAACAACTAAACTGAAATGAAATCACAATCTATTGATTAAAAACAAAAACATTTAAAGAAATAAATTAAAGTTTTCCTTCAATTGATTTACAATGTGTATTTTTTTTTTCAATGTCTTCCTTTTGTTTCTTCCTGAGAATCCTTTTCAGCTTTTCTCTTTTACTTATGGGAAAAGAAAAAAGAAATAAACGTTTTCTGTCTTTCCATGAAAAAAAATCAGTCACACAAGGGAGGTAAGCATGTAGTGTTCTTGGCACTTAAGCAGCTTTGTGAGCAGCTCTGTGAGAAATGTCTTTGCATAGTAATAGTCATATAAAAGAACAATAGCTCATATATCATAGTCATATAAAAGAACAATAGCTTATATATAATAGTCATATAAAAGAACAATAGCTCATATATCATCGTCATATAAAAGAACAATAGCTCATATATAATAGTCATATAAAAGAACAATAGCTCATATATCATAGTCATATAAAAGAACAATAGCTCATATATAATAGTCATACTGTGGAAGACTGGGTCTAAAAAGTTAGTTGCATGAAGACAACTAAAATTCTATTATTTAATTTTCATAATGAATAAATAAAATTTAGAAAAAATGCATATGGATACAAAGTTACAATTAAAATCTTTGTGGAAAACGTGTATTTATTAGTAATTACAATGTGCATGTACTGTACATATTAACTGGCAGTAGATACCAAATGTAAATACAGAATCTTATAACTGAATCTTGTATTTATCTTTTTAATCTTAAGTAATTGTCTGATATTTTAAAATAGTTTACTGTACAATTTGCACATTAACAGTTCAAAAGCTCAACAGAACAATGAATATCAAGAGCAGTTGTTTCTGTTTGCTAGACAATTGCATGAATCTGCCAATAATTGCTTCTGCATCCAATTCATCTAAGAATTCTTTTTCAATGGATAACAACATGTATAATTCCAAATTCTCCTCAGACAGCAAATTTCTTAACCTTGTTTTTATGATTTTTAGCTTTGAAAATATTCTTACACATTGGACTTGAGTAACTGATAGTGTGCAGATGACTTTATAAAGTTCTTTTTCCTTTTTATTACTAAAACACTTGTCTGTGTTTGTTTCTTTATTGCATTTTTATTTGATATAGAAGCCGACTTGACATTGGTCAAGCTGACAACTCTGCTACTGAATTCATATAAGAAGATGCAGAACAGTTACGTCTTTCACCCTCTTTTTTTTTTCTTACATCATTTTTTGTAATAGGAAAAAGGAAACTGCAGACAAATTCATTTTCTATCATCATAAATTATCATAGTATATATTAAATATATACAATAAGTTTTATAGACTAAAATGAGAATTGTTAAAAAAAAGGCATCTCATATTTAATATAGAGATATTTATTTATAATATATGAATTTTTACAGAGAAGAATTAAAATTAAAACTATAATAATTTGTTGTAATACACACACACACACACGCACACGCACACACACACACACACACACACACACAGCAGCAGCAGCACATGCATGAATGATTTATATATATAGATTTTCCAAGCATAGCTTAGATGTGGCACAAGGCCGAAAGTATGGGGCACCCAGTGAGGATCAAACTCACTACTCAGTCATAATTGTTCTAGCAGGGCAAGCTTGCTAACAATTACACTGCCTCGAGGTACCCTGAATGATTTATATATATATATATAAATCAATATCCTCTTCTCTTTCTCTCACTCTCTCTCTCTCTCTCTCTCTCTATATATATATATATATATATAGAAAAATAATATATATATATATATAAATAGAAAAATAAATAAATATATAAACAAACAACAATAAAATAAGCAAAATAAATTACTCCAAACAAATCATAAAACCACACCTGTTAGAATATACGAAACAAAATCAAAACAAAAGAATGGACGAAAGTTATAACTGTTATACAAATAAAAATAATAATAAAAAAAAAAAAAAACATTAATAAAAGATAATATACTACGTTACTTAAAAACCGAAAGCCAAAAAGATATAGTGTAACAAATAAATAACAACAAGTATAATAAATCGATCTAAATACATCCAAATATATAAATAAACTAACAACCGATTACGATAAACTAGTCGTTTAAAAAACAAAACAAAACAAAAACAAATAAAGATAACCAACCTAAATAGATAAATTAAAAACTGTTCCCACCTAAATAATAGTCAGAAAAAACCACAAATTCAACAAACAGATTTAATCAATGACAAATAAACAAATATATAAGATAAAAAATAAAAATGAAAATAAATAAAAACAAGCAAAACAATTTGACCCAAATAAATAAGCGAACAAGCGATTTCCGGTAATGACGGCCATTATAGACTACCAACAATAAGCTATATAAACAAATTTTTACTACGTTAACCAAAAACACCGATCAAAATAAAAGAATAAATAAATAAATATATAAGATAAAAAATAAAAATAAAAATAAAAAAACAAACAAAAAACAAGCAAAACAATTTGACATAAATAAATAAACAAATAAGCCACTTCCGGTAAAAGTAACCGCCAAAATAGACTACCCATAATGCACCACTGACCCTTATATAAATAGCCGAGAAAAATAACAGCACTAGTCGCCTGACGATTGCACTAGCATGAAACAGACTGTCGCCTCTAAGTGCTGACTTCCATGTCCACTTTTATATTTATATATATATATATATATATATATATATATATATATTTAATATAGTGATATTTATTTATAATATATGAATTTTTACAAAGCAGAATTAAAATTAAAACTATAATAATTTGTTGTAATACACACACACACACACACACACACGCACACACACACACACACACACACACACACAGCAGCAGCAGCACATGCATGAATGATTTATATATATAGATTTTCCAAGCATAGCTTAGATGTGGCACAAGGCCGAAAGTATGGGGCACCCAGTGAGGATCAAACTCACTACTCAGTCATAATTGTTCTAGCAAGGCAAGCTTGCTAACAATTACACTGCCTCGAGGTACCCTGAATGATTTATATATATATATAAATCAATATCCTCTTCTCTTTCTCTCACTCTCTCTCTCTCTCTCTCTCTCTCTCTCTCTATATATATATATATATATATATATATATATATATATATTTAATATAGTGATATTTATTTATAATATATGAATTTTTACAGAGCAGAATTAAAATTAAAACTATAATAATTTGTTGTAATACACACACACACACACACACACACGCACACACGCACACACACACACACACACACACACACACACACAGCAGCAGCAGATGCATGAATGATTTATATATAGAGATTTTCCAAGCATAGCTTAGATGTGGCACAAGGCCGAAAGTATGGGGCACCCAGTGAGGATCAAACTCACTACTCAGTCGTAATTGTTCTAGCAAGGCAAGCTTGCTAACAATTACACTGCCTCGAGGTACCCTGAATGATTTATATATATATATAAATCAATATCCTCTTCTCTTTCTCTCACTCTCTCTCTCTCTCTCTCTCTCTCTCTCTCTCTCTATATATATATATATATATATATATATATATATATATATATATTTAATATAGTGATATTTATTTATAATATATGAATTTTTACAGAGCAGAATTAAAATTAAAACCTTGTTACTTACAATTGGATTTTCAGTGTTTTTTTTTTCCTAGAAAAATAATTTGTTGTTTTACTTTTTTTACTTTAATCTGTTTCACTTCGCTTTTCAAAAAGTTTTTATCTGTTTATATGTCCGAGTGGTGATGCTTATGTTTTGAGCAAATGAAGAGTTATACAGACACGCACACACACACATGTTTATATAGGCAAACATGTATGTAAATATAGTTGACTATAGATATAAACTAAGTTTAGTTAACTGAGGAATAAGGATTCATAAAATTATGCTGTTATGTAAATATACACAGATATAATTATGGTGATATACATATATATATATATATATCTATATACATATATATATAAAGTTTTGGGCACCCCGAGGCGGTGTCATGGTTAGCAAGCTTGTCTCACTAGAGCAATTATGACTGAGTAGTGAGTTCAATCCTCATTGGGTGCCCCATACCTTCGGCCTTGTGCCACATCTGAGCTATGCTTGGAAAATCACTATATAAAGTTGTAGCCTCTGTCTGTCAATTTGTTTATTATTGAACTCCTCCTGGGGTTTTGGAGATAAACCCCTGTAAGTATATATATTCTGAAACTATATTACCTCGGGTATATGGATAAATATATTTAATTTTTATCAAAGCGAGGGGTCCTCAGATGGGGTGGGGGTGTCGACAAATCACCTACTGAAAATTTTTTTACTTTTTATTTAAATTAAATCTAAATTTGAACAAGAAAATGACTTCTAAGGTACTTGGATAAGTATATTTCATTTTGATTTTATTCTGAGTATTTTCAACATTAGCACAATGTCATCATCATGGGTTTTTTTTCTATGACAAAAAATTATACAGTACATAACCTTAGAGTTTTTCACGTCACATGTAAAAATTTAATTTTCATATGAACACAATTTTGTCTTAGAAAAATGATGAACACAACAATTTTTTGTCTTAGAAAAAACAGCAACCTGATGACGACATTGTGCTAATGTCGAAAGTACTCAGAACAAAATGAATATGCCCCAACATGGTAATGTTTATTTCTTCCTTTAATAAAGATACTAAGAAACTTGTCCATAATTAGGAGAGGATCCTATTAAAAATAAGTAGACAAAACTTGTCTAATATTTAATGAAACATGTCTTAATATATATATATATATATATATATATATATATATATATATACGTTAAAATTATATGTACATTAAAATTTCCCTTTCTCTGCCATGTGCCAAGAGCTTAGGGGTAAGATCTCTGACTGATGCCAAATTGGTTGAGTTTCAATCCCTGCTTGAAGCAACTGGACGTCTCGCCAGAGTGATGAGCTGTGATACAGCGAAACAGGCTTGTATGTGGATGACTATTAATATATATATATATATATATATATATATATATATTATATGACATATATATATATATATATAATTTATTTGAAAATTATAACATAAATATGTTATAAATTTTCAAATATTTGCTCTACTCTGTACTAAGAACGCTTTTAAGAATAGTATTTTTGGTTATTGAAATTTATTCCATATACACCAATCCTACATTTGGGTATATATATATATATATATATATATATATATATATATATATATATATATATATATAGGCTATTCCCCATATGAGATGATTTTGGATTTTATTCTTTATTAATCATTTGCTCTGTAAAAATAAATACATTGAGCTCTTTTTGTGAATTGGTTTTAATTTTAATATTTTATATTACTAGGATCCACTTGGATTATATACCAACGGATTTGTTACCTTTACTGTATATTTGTATATATATGTATGTGTGTATGTATGTATGTATGTGTGTGTGTGTTTATACAAGATACCTGTTGTAAAAGTTGAGTAACTTAATGATGCAAGTCATTGTAAGTGAGTTTGATGTTCCTTAGCACTGTCTCACCATTCTTGTCGCCTTTCACTAGACGAAGCTAAGTAAATACACATCAAGTGTGACATTGTCCAAATTAAATTTGATTAAATTTAAAATCCTTTTATTCCCATTTACTGTCTGTGTTTCGGTCAATCAGTAATATTTAGAAGACATGATCCATATGAAAATGATATTTGTTTTTTCATTATTAAAGTATAATCTTATTCCCACCATAACATATGACCCCTGGTAATCCTTGAAAACTACTTAATTGACCAGCTTTTGAATAGTGAAAATCAGATTATAGAATTCGGAAAAAAACAATGAGATCAAGAATGATGTGGTTTGGTTTGGTTTATTTTGTTTTACGGCATATCAACACCTCAATGGGTTATTTAATGCCAACAAGATTTTTATTGCTGCTAATATTTTTTTATTCAAAGATTATTGCTATTAATAATCTTTTACAAAAAACAAAAATGTATTGCTGATATTAAAACCTACTTTTACCCTTTTTGTCCATAGCTGGGACCCTAACAGTTGCTCTCACCCCGGGTCAGCATGGACCTAGGAACTCTAGCAATTAAGAGGTGGTTCCACTTTTCAAAGCCTCCTGATCAGAAGCCTTGCTGCCAGATGTAGTTTATCATCATACCCAGGATGGCAAGAATGATGTGGATATTAGTCCAACTGATGTAGGTTTATTATCATTTAGCACCTGCAAGGTGTAATAAATACATTGTACAGGTAAAATATATTCTCAGCAAAAGGTGAAGACAATCAGTTTTGGAAGAAGAAAAAAAATATGTGAATCTCTTTGTTAATTAAGAAATTAATTAAAAAATAGAGACATATCATAAACGCCTGAGGGCTTTTGAAATGGAAAAACGAGGGTCAGTTTTAAAGAATGGGCAGGCATGGAGTCCTTAAATGTGTCGCTATTATTATTGTTGCTATCTTATTTTCTGCTCCTCAAAGGAAGACGTGGGCAGCTGAGAATAAAAGAGACACTTCTACAGAATCCACAGAAAATTCCTTCATAATGACACGGAAGTGAGTTTGCAATCATGTCTTCTAATCTTGGCAAATGTTTACTTCCAACATGAAACCTGCTTTCATATAGTGCCTTGCTCAGAAGTGTTTCTGATAAAGGACATTGCTGGACCATAGAAGCTGATTGGTAATTCCATGGGTTTTCATTTTTTTCTGTTAGTCATTTCCACCAGAAATATTTTATCTCAATTTGATAGACAATACAAAATAAGTGAGAGGATATGATTTAAAATATCAAAGATGAGGATATTAGTTCAAATAGTTATTGGAACAATACACCATTTTCAAAATTCAGATAACATTGAGAAAGCTTGTGAGGCCATTTGTCCAACTACAATGATCAAAATAACAAAGATGTGGATACTAGACAATGTTACATCTCAGAAATTCAGACAACCAAATGGTAATCAAAATTGTATTTTTCATCGGGCGAAATAGGTTGAGAACGACAGCCATAGACAATGTTAACAGAAAAGAGAGACAGAGAAAAGAAAAATGTGCCATGACGCATGTTATCTATGTATTGCATGTCATATCATGGGGAGAAACTTAATCAACGCCTTGATGGTAATAAAGATAGACAGAGAGACAGTGAAAGAGAAAGGAGAGAGAAGAGGCAGACAGTGACAGAGAGAGTGAGAAAGAGAAGAGAGAGACAGTGAAAAAGAATGAGAGAGAGAGAGAAAAGGTACAGTAAGAGTGACAAAGTGAGAGAAAGAGAAGAGAGAGACATATTGATAGAAAGAGAAAAGAGAGACAGAGAGATGGCGACAGAGAGAAAGAGAGAGAAAAAGAGAAGAGAGAGACGGTGAAAGAGAATGAAAAAGAGAAGAGAGAGAAGGCACAGTAAAAGAGAGACAAAGAGTCACAAAGAGAGAGAAAGAGAAGAGAAAGACAGAGAGACAGTGAGAGAGAGAAAGAGAAGAGGGAGACAGAGACAGAGAGGGGGAGGAAGAGAATAGAGTGACAGTGAAAGAGAATGAAAGAGAGAAGAAAGAGATGGTACAGTAAGAGAGACAAAGAGTGACAAATTGAGAAAGAGAAGAGAGAGAGACAGAGGGGCTGTGACAGAGAGAAAGAGAAGAGAGAGACAGAGAAACAGTGAAAGTGAATAAAAGAGAGAAAGAGAAGGTACAGTAAGAGAGACAAAGAGTGACAGAGAGACAGTGACAGAGAAGGAAAGAGTAGAGAGAGGAGGTACAGTCAGACAGACAAAGAGTGGCAGAGAGAGAGAGATAGAGAAGTGAGAAACAGATAGAAAGTGAAAGAAAGGGAGAAGAGAGAAGGGAAGAGATGTACATATAGTAAGGAAGAGAAAAGAGAGAGAAAAAAAGAAATAGAGAGAAGCAGACAGAGAGTGAGAGAGAGAGAATAGAGTTAAGGAATGAGAAACACACGGAGGGAGACAGATAGAGAGGGAGAGAGGAATGGATGGAATGGAGAGAGGAAGAGAAAGACAAAGAGTAGGGGAGAGAGAGAGAAAAGAAAGAGAGAAAGGAAAGAGAGTGACAGTGATGAAGAGGGAGGGAGAGATATATAAATGGGAATTAGAGAAAAACAAAACTGCTGGCATAAGAATAACACGAGAGAAACGTTTATGTAAATACATCTAGCACTTTACACCTGAACTTAAACATTGCGACATTAAGTAAAATGTTTTGTTGATAATGAGGATATCACAGTGTCAAGGTGACCTTGTGTCCTTTTTTGCAGTGTCAAGGTGACCTTGTGTCTTTTTGCAATTGATAGAAACAGTTGAGAGAGTTGTTTATCTTTACTCTCAGCTCCAGATAATTGATTCCCTATCTGACAACAGTCAAGAACCTATCATTCTTTATCTTAGAATATAACCAAGAAATAAATTCATTGGTCTGGACATTAGTCTCAAGACATTGGCTTGAACATCACAAGAATATAATAATAACGATATTAAAAAAAAACACATACATTTTTTACCATGGTCTCACTTCCAATGTATAACATTCCTTATTCCCTTATTGTTCCTCAGGTGAATAATTTTGCAAAATCTGGTAGTTATTCTTTGGAGATTAAGTTTTATCTTTATTTGATAAGTTATTAGGTGTGTGCATAAGTTTCCAGTATTTTTTTAATGATTTAATTAATAATAACTCAAAGATCTATTTATTAAGCATCAAAGAATTTTCTTTGACTATGAACTGACACAAATGTTCCGAAAGTTTTCAGAATCCATCTTGAGAGAATAATACTGGCTTTGATTCAGTAGAATTGTCAATGAAATTTTGAATGTTGAATCCATCCTCAACAAAGATGATAATTCTAGTCTGAAAAATTCATAGAATAATTTGAATATTGTCCATTTAATCTGAATATTAGTTGAACAAATTAAGTAATTGTAATGAAAACTCGGGATCTAGTTCAGCTTAATGTGCTTTTATTGAATGTAACTGAAGAATCTTGCCATTTTGGCCATGATGGCACAACTTATTTATACAAATCAGAAGACAGAGAAGATAATCAGGTTGTCTTACCACAGTAATAAATATCTTAAAAATCTAAATAGAAAACTAATATCTTTTTGGCTAAAATCAATTGATTGTTTACCAAACATAGCAAACTTAGGACTGGCCTTACCAAAATAGTAAACTTGGAATTGACCTGATCAAACATAGTAACCTTGGAACTGGCCTTACCAAAAATGGTAAACTTGGAATTGGCCTTATCAAACATAGTGACCTTGGAACTGGCCTTACCAAAAATGGTAAACTTGGAATTGGCCTTATCAAACATTAAATATTAATATTAAAACGCACATAATATACAATAGGCAGCAGAATATTGGAACAAAGTAGAAGACATTTTTATCCTGCAACTATTTGTCAATGATTCTGTTTCTCATCAAATCAGATTAAAGAATTTGTTCACCAAACTGAACACAACAGAAGATCATAAAACAGGAATTAAAACACTATTTCAAAATATGTTGCGTCATTTCAAGTGACAGCCTTTTTCATTTAACACCAACCAAATTAAATGAGATTTTGAAAAAATCCTTATTCTCTTTCTATCAGCCAATACAATATGGCTTTGAAAATTTATCTAACAAGTTATTCAACATGAGAATTTTTCTCAACAAAATAAAGTTTAAATATTCATGGTTTCCACTTTACTCACTAGACATTTCATTCCAATTTGGCAACAAGTCATGAAATTCTTCACTCTAAGAAACACTTAAACACACTCAGGATCTTTGCTTAAAAGAAAGTGCTTTTGATGCTTAAAACATACTTTTTGATGAATGCTCATATATATATATATATATATATATATATATATATATATATATATATATATATATATGAAGAAATATAGTCTTAAAGTGTGCTATATTTATGGGATAAAGTGCTCAATATCAGAGATAGAGTGTGTGTAAATATAAAAGTGAACATAGAAGTCAACACTTACAGGCGACAGTCTGTTTCATGCTAGATGCAATCATCATGAAGTTAGGCATCTAGCATGAAACAGACTGTCGCCTCTAAGTGTTGACTTCTATGTTCACTTTTATATTTATATACATATATATATATATATATATATATATATATATATATATATATATATATATATATATATATATAATTTGTGTATTTAGGCAGCAATCCTTCTTTCATGCACATTTCATTGAATACGACAGACAAGTTGCTTTTATTTAGTTTTTTATACAATTTCTTATGCGATCTAATAATTTTTTTCTTTTCGGATGATAAATCATATAAAAACTGTTCGAATGTTCTTTTTATCCGATCGCTTTCGGCTATACATTTAGCCATTTTCAAGGATTAAATATTTTGACTGTTAAATAAGAAATAGTTTGTTGTATGCATGTTTTATAAACTGTTTTCATTTTTCAAAACATGGTCAAGATATTATGTCCATGTTCAAAGTTAATATTATTAAGTAGTTTTTTTTTTTGATTTTATTAATAAGGCTTCCATTATTTTTAGCCTTTTTTTGCATGTAGATGATGCTATTATATTAGTGTTGTCAACAAGTATGTTACGAATAGTGTCCAGTAGGTCTCCATGAATATTTAAATGAGATCTAATTGAGCTATGGTCAGAAAGGTGTAGAGTGAGTCTGTGTGTCAAACATATTGTAGTGTGGCCTATATATATATATAGAGAGAGAGAGAGAGAGAGAGAGAGAGGAGGGGAGAGAGAGAGAGAGGACTGTCGTTTGGAGTTTCTGTGGCAAGTCTTTTTGCACCGTTACTTTTTTATTAACAGATCCAAAAAGCGTGGATGGTCCAACACAAGCCTTCACCACTTGAAACAAATCATTGTGTTGGTTTTTTGACAACTACATTTAATTAGTTCCGCACATATCTGGTTACTGCAAAAAACTCTATGAAACAACATCAACTTCATCTTGGCACTTGGAATGTACGAACTCTCCAGGACAACAGCGCAGCACCAGAAAGAAAAACAGCTCTGGTCGTATTGGAGCTAAAGAAGTACAACATTGATATAGCTGCACTGACAAGTAAGCATCAGTCGACGACATGAAATGAGAAAGCAAAATAAGACATCTAACAATGAGATGAAGAGATGGATTCATGCCTTTCCTAAGAGTATTTGCATGTAAGTAAATATAATGAACTCAACAGGAATTCAAACTCAGCTCGCCAATTCCCCAATCTGATCTGCTAACCATTACTTTATCATGCCTCCATATAACACACACACACACACACACATATATAATATATAATATAATAATAATGATATATATATATATATATATATATATATATATATATATATATATATATATATAATAATGATATATATATAATATAATAATGACATATATATAATAAAATAATGAAAGATGGTCCATATAAGTAATTCGAAGAATAAAATGATAACAAAATGATAAAAACATCGTCAATAAGATTGATATTTATTTTATACTAGCAGCCATACCCAGCAGGTCAATCAGAAAAAACGTTCAATTAGAATGGAGCAAAAACAGCATCATGTTTAGATATAACAGAATCTATCTTCTTCAATTACTTTAAAGTACTGTCATTAAAAACATTTTGAATTAATGCAGATATGCTGATATAGCTGAAGTAGTCTGTATTTATTCAATCGAAGTTAGCCGAGGGCATAAAGGGGTAAAACAGGCAACATGAAGACCCACTTCAGATCACAATTATTTTGGAGTTTTTAAATTCAATCTGTCAGTGTGCTACCAGGGATGTAAAAGAGGATATATTTATAAAACAATTGTTAAGTTCGATGAAAATTTGTTGAAAGATCAACGAAAAATAAGAAAGAAACCAGCAAAAATCGTCATTTTTCGCTATTTACATGAGTTTTCACTATTTGGGTGGACACAATTATCAAGTTAAATTACTATTAAAAAATCAACTTATTGTTGGCTACAATTGAGTGAAGTTTGTATTAGATTGCTTGAAAATTGAGGGAGTTTTTAGTTTAAAATTTGTGTTGAAATCAATGTTTTAGTTTTTCATGTTTTTTTTGCTAAATGCAGTGGCGTAGAAATAAAAATGAGGTATCATTGAGCTCATCATGATGTAAGTAACCTACATAGTGAGTTTGAATGAAATTGGAGGAAAAAAGTTGAATTTATTGATTTTTGATTGGCTTTATCGATTATTGATTTTTTAAAAAAATTATCGATTATCTCTTACATTGTACAATGTATGCACCAATTTTGTCAAAATCGGTTGGATGAATCTAGAGTGAAAAGACAGACAAACACACAGACATCTCCTGTTTTATATATATATAGATTAGTAGGTATTTTGACTAAACCAAAGCATGAAGAGAAATATTTTAAAGTAGGAATTATTGGGCATACCTGTGTCCTTTATCAATGAGATGAGAAATAAAAATGAAGTTGAACTTTCCCTGGAATGTGGGTCCCATTTCATTGTTATTGAGATGAGTATTTTTGGTTCAGAGCATAGCCATGATAATTTTGGATATGTTTGTAATTATTCTCATATCGTTAAGATCGGATAAATGTTTTTGGATAGTAAATGTTAGGGAGTTAGTAGGTACTATTATGTGCCTGAATTTGTCTAGTTTATTGCCATTGTTATTGTTGTTAATAACGTTATCAATTGTATATTTTCTGTGCCTTTCTCTTAGCTTTGTGGATAAAATATGAAATGAGGATATGATTCTTATATATATATATATATATATATATATATATATATATGTGTGTGTGTGTGTGTGTGTATTATGTATATATATATGTGTGTGTGTGCATGTATTTTATATATATATATTTTAAGAAATTTTATGTTTATATATTCTTTTTTATAGATACAAATATTTAAGTAAATGCTCTGTTTATAATAAACAGTATTAACAACATTTACTGCCTGAATGTCCGAGAAATTTTCATAGAAAATATGCGTCCTCCGACAGGAATCGAACCTGTATCCTATACGGAGCCATCATGTAGCTTGACGTGCTTATACTGATTGAGCCACAGATGAGCGTTTCAGTTAGCAAGGTCGATTTGACTGTTTTTAAACTACAATTTTCCATGATTTCCTCTCGTACATTCATATCTGCTCGATGCGTATACAAATGTAAACAAATGACGTCACGCATTAGGAAATGGACAAAGTCCGACGATTATTTTAAGACATTAAAAAAGAATGTATAAACATAAAAATGTCTTAAAATAATTGTCGGACTTTGTCCATTTCATGTGTGACGTTATATATATATATATATATATATATATATATATGCACAGTTAACAGATTTAACAGTAGGTCCCTCTGCAGGAGGGACACAGATTCAAATCCTGCCAGAGAGCTAAAAATTTTTTTAATAAGATCTCTTAAATATTCAGGCAAGTAGATGAAGATAAATAAACATACTGTTTGATAAATAAATGGAATGTCTACTCAAATATGAGTATCTACTAAAAATAACATTTAAAGTGATAGAATATATATATATATATATATATATATATATATATATATATATATATATATATATAGATATATATATATATATATACATATATATATATATATATATATATATATATATATTTCTTTTTTATATATATATATATGTATATATATATATAAATAAAAAGAAAGAACGTTAAGATATATAATCCGGTGTTCTTATTGATAATTTTTATATTTATTTTTACAAAACAGTGCTCAATGTAAATTTACAGAGCATAAATATTATAAATTAACTTATTTAAAATATGTTTTTTTGCTACACAGTAATAACCATGTTTCAAAAACTGAAGCTAAAAACTTCAGATTTAATTATATAATTAAATTAAAAGCATTAGTTGTTTCATCTTCAAGCGAATTTTGGAATAACTTATTTTTAAATTTACTGAGTTTAAACGCACATATAAATTCATAATTTTCTGTTTCCAAGGAAAGCATCATATATAGTTTCTCATGTATGAACAAAGGACATGGGTCATCTCATGACCTACATATTCTAGCTTTTCTTATTAATATTCATTTTACTGTAGGTGTTTTATTTGATTCTTTTTAAGTGCCACTTTTAAGTGCATACATGAGAAACTATATATTACTAAGTTTATAAAAAATAAAAATTTACTGAATCAAAGAAATGAAATAACTATTCTTTGCCGTCATTGTCAAAAATTTTCCTTAAATAATATTAAAAAAAAAAATAATGGGAGCTGGTAATATACATGCTTATATTTGATATGAAAAAATAATTTTAAATAATTTAAGTTATTATATTAGATTTACTTGTTTTAAAAAGAAATATAGTTTATTAGTAATTAAGAGTAAAAATATTTTAAAATTGTAGTTAAATAAAACGTATTCTAACCCAAACTCTCCTAGAAAGAATCTTTAA
This sequence comes from Acanthosepion esculentum, assembly GCA_964036315.1. NCBI lineage: Eukaryota > Metazoa > Mollusca > Cephalopoda > Sepiida > Sepiidae > Acanthosepion > Acanthosepion esculentum. The sequence goes on along the minus strand of OZ038506.1, from coordinate 14,305,059 downwards.
GTGTACAAGTACGAAAAAAATGCCAAAAAACTTTTTGCTGTTAATAAAAAAAAAAAACTCCCCCAAAAAAACAGATGACATGTGTTTAACGATGTCAGAATTCGTTGAAAAATGCACCCCTACCCTCCCTAAAATTAACCTTTTTTCAAACATAACTCATAATTGATACAACAATAGTTAATAAAAATGAACACACTACCGCCCCCCGTCTGAATGATTGGATTTCTCTGTATCCTTGGAAACAGGAAATTATGAATTTATATGTGCGTTTAAAACTCAGTAAATTTAAAAATAAGTTATTCCAAAATTCGCTTGAAGATGAAACAGAACTAATGCTTTTAATTTAATTATATAATTAATTTGAAGTTTTTAGCTTTGGTTTTTGAAACATGGTTATTACTGTGTAGCGAAGAAACCATATTTTAAATCAGTTAATTTATAATATATGTATATATATATTTCTTTTATATATATATATATGTGTGTGCATGTGTGTGTGTGTGTGTGTTTTAAATATACATATATATACATATATATATATATATATATATATATATATATATATATATATATATATATATATATATATATTATTCTGTATGTGCAGTACTTAGTGGGAGGTGCTCAATATCAATGATAGAGCTAATATATTCAGTTCTATGGATATAAGTTTGTGACCCTGGGTTTCACACTTTTGCAATTTTCAGACTAACCACAAAACCTTAAAACCCAGAGTCACAAACTCATATCCATACAAATTAATATATGTATATATATATATATGTGTGTGTGTGTGTGTGTGTGTGTGTGTGTCTGTGTGTCTGTGTGTGTGTGTGTGTGTCAAATTGGTCAGGTTTGGATCCTGGCTTGAAGCAATTGGATGTCTAGCCACACTGATGAGCTGTGATGCAGCAAAACAGTCTGTATGTGGATGACTATATATATATATATATATATATATATATATATATATATGTGTTTATAATTTTGCAAATATTTATCAGTCTTTGCATACATATATATGTGTGTGTGTGTGTGTGTGTGTGTGTGTGTGTGTGTGTACGTGTGTTCATACTTTTACATATATTTGCATATAAAAATGATATCATCTGAACAGAATGCTCCCGCAGTCAAGCAACTTTTCTTTTCACTTCACAAGTCATGTACTGCAAGTGAATTCTCTCAGAACTAGTGGCATTTAAGTATACTAAAAGCAGACATGGTATTTCCCAGAAACCTGAAACCAATTCTTTGCTAAAGATACATCCTAACAACCTATTATTGGCATTGCAGCTCTAAAGCTTATGATCGCTATGCTTGCTGCTGTGAGAATCAGGTGGGTACCTTTTATCTGGGAATTCCATTCAACCACTCTATTCATTTCTGATAGCAGGGATTTTACAAGTATAAAGAAAATTGAGAGCTGAGTGTTTCTTTTTTAATAGACTTCCCTCAGCTGAAATCTTTCAGAATATTTTTTGTTCTGTCACTGAGTCATTCTTGCAAATGATAGCTTCACTCGTTATTAAGAGAAGATTGGAGAAGAGGATTTTACAAGTATAAAGAAAATTGAGAGCAGAGTGTTTCTTTTTTAATAGACTTCCCCAAGCTGAAATCTTTCAGAATATTTTTTGTTCTGTCACTGAGCCATTTTCTCAAATGACAGCTTCACTTGTTAGTTATAGAAAATTGGAAAAGAGGATTTTGCAAGTATAAAACTGTACAAATTTAAGAGTTATAAATTCTTTGTTTACTCATTAAATATTTATTCAAATAGCATTTGAATTTTATTCCTTGAAAAGTACAAGGCAGTGGGGAATTAAAACTGATTGCTATAGGGAAAGAGTTCTCTTTCTTAGCTTGAAATAATTCCCTTTTTAGGTGTTTGTAAGGTACCTCACCAGCCAGGCACCTCATATGAAAAGCTTCATCTCTCTAGTATACCAGAGAACATGCTCAGAAGTAATAGGGCTTTAATTAATTTTAGTTTTGTACTATTCTAAATATTTTTTTATTAACAATTCATTTTTTTTACATGGTTATTATATGACCTTGAATTAAAATAATTCATATTTATCATCTCTTTCTGGTTATCAATTATCTCCCTTGAACAATTTATAATCCCTTTTGATATGGTTCTGCTTTAGACTATTCATTGCTTTTCAGTTTTCTGAATGTCAAAAATATTAAGCATGACAATCTAATTAGAAACAAAGAAAAGAGTGCTGAACTGTTATGTGATATCAGTCCTTCTGCAAATACTGGACAGTCTCCTCACAGATGAAAAAGAGACTGAACCCTTTGAGCCCTGACCACTGCTTTACCAGTGGTAAAGAAAAATGAAATAATGCCCAGCCACTGGTTGAACACTGGTAGAGAAAAATAACTTTATGCTCAGCTACTGGTTGAATGGTGGGTAAACACTTGTAACTATATTTATATCTACCGTGAAACATTACATACCAATTATTTGCAAATTTTGAGCTCAGGCAGAAGGGTTAAAATTGTTTATGAACACAGGGCTCAAAGGGCTAAGGAAATAGAAATGCTGTTCTACAGAAGGATGTTGAGAATACCATGGACTGAATATGTGAGTAATGTGGAAGTTTTTTGGGAAGATGGAAACATAAAAGACATTTTGGATCAGAAAGAGAGAATTGCAATTTCTTGGGCACATAATGAGTATAGAGGGCTTGTAGAAAAGGCACAGGGAAGCTACATACTGGTGATGGGAAAGAGATTGAAGCCAAGATGCCAGACAACATTACAGATTCTTCTTTGGATTTTGTCAAGAATATCGAGATACATAGGAGAAGCAGCAGCAGATCAAATGGGGCAACAATTTTCAATGCACAGACTTATAAATGTGAAAGATAAGATCCTGGTGAGAACAATTGTCTCAAATGACACAGAGAACCAACAATCATAGCAGAAGACCTAGCAATGGACTCAATTAAATATTTTCAATTCATATTAGTAGGAAATGTTAGTCATAAAAGGTGCAGAAAGTTACTCTCCTGAAGGCTAGCATCAGCCTTGCCGATGGAAGGCAAAAAAAGTATCTCTAAGATGATTAAAAGAGAACAGTTTACTCATGGAGGTGTTAAATATAACAAGCCATTTCTTGCCCCAGTTAACAACAGATTGGAGGTCATTTTCGAGATCAGTTGCCAATTTGACTTTGCTGGACAGAACATGTAATTATAATTTTTATTCAGTTAGCAAATAAATGTTTTTTCCTTCAGATATTATTTTTAGTTTGTTTTATGTTCTAATACATCTTTTACGTTTTATGTTCTAATACATCTTTCATGTTTTATGTTCTAATACATCTTTTGTTTTATGTTCTAATACATCTTTTACGTTTTATGTTCTAATACATCTTTCATGTTTTATGTTCTAATACATCTTTTGTTTTATGTTCTAATACATCTTTTACGTTTTATGTTCTAATACATCTTTCATGTTTTATGTTCTAATACATCTTTTGTTTTATGTTCTAATACATCTTTTACGTTTTATGTTCTAATACATCTTTCATGTTTTATGTTCTAATACATCTTTTGTTTTATGTTCTAATACATCTTTTACGTTTTATGTTCTAATACATCTTTCATGTTTTATGTTCTAATACATCTTTTGTTTTATGTTCTAATACATCTTTTACGTTTTATGTTCTAATACATCTTTCATGTTTTATGTTCTAATACATCTTTCATGTTTTATGTTCTAATAGATCTTTTGTTTTATGTTCTAATACATCTTTTGTTTTATGCTCTAATACATCTTTTGTTTTATGCTCTAATACATCTTTCATGTCTTATGTTCTAATACATCTTTCATCTCTTATGTTCTAATACATCTTTTATGTTTATGTTCTAATACATCTTTTGTTTTATGCTCTAATACATCTTTCATGTCTTATGTTCTAATACATCTTTCATCTCTTATGTTCTAATACATCTTTTATGTTTATGTTCTAATACATCTTTTGTTTTATGCTCTAATACATCTTTCATGTCTTATGTTCTAATACATCTTTCATCTCTTATGTTAAAATACATCTTTCATGTCTTATGTTCTAATACATCTTTTATGTTTGATGTTCTGATACATCTTTTATATTTTATTTTCTAATACATCTTTTAAGGATTTTACAACTGGTTTTCTTCATTTATTCATCGTTTAGGAGAGAATGAAACTGAAATAGTTTACCAATATATCATACTCCACATGTAATTAAATTGTCGACACCCAATTAGTTAATAACTGTTCTGATCGCCAATGCAATTCATTTCTATACTGAGAATAACACAAATGAAGCATGTAACCAATAAGGAAGTTGTAATGAAAATTGGAAAGAAAGGGACACTCGTTCATGGGATCAGAAAAACTTAAATTTCTGGGCCACATAATGGTTGGCAATCAGTCTAGGACAATACAGAGTTCAAAACCACGAAGAAGGCAACAGGAAAGCACTCCACTATCATTCCCAAGAATTTTGCAGTTTACAAATATTTAACAAAAAGTAGCTGTGGTGAACCATGAACACCTATATCCTGAAATACCATATTTTTCTTGTTTTTGTAATAAGAACATACATTTTTATATGCCTTGTTCAGTGGAAAAATTATCTCAAAAAGCAGAAAAAATTCACCGAGAGGCTTAATCCTTTTCAACATCCCAGAATAGGAAACAGTTTATTCTGAAGAAACGGTACCACCAAAAGGTGGCTATGCTGTAAGAAAGACATATTTGATTACTTGAGAACCTCATTTTTACAAAAAATTCAAAATCAGTTTATACTTTGAATATGTCAGCTCTTTTCACAGCTAAATATTTTTCAATAAATCCCAAAACAAGATGTATCAACTATTTAAAAGCAAAAGTGAATGTATATAAAAAAAAAAATTATTATTTTGTTTCTGTGTTGATATTTAGAAATTTTAAAGCAACAATATTGATAAATTGAAAATTCTGCAGCCATTTTAAACTAATTTCCATTTCTCTTGACCGATTTTAAGTACTTGGCTCAAGAATTGTAAAATAGTCTGGAGAAAAACAAAGCTGATGACCAGCATCTGCAGCAAAAGGCATGTAAAGCAGTTCGATCAATATAGACAGTGAAATCCTAAAAGAGTCAATCATCTTATAATATCTTGAAAATCTTGCTTATTCATTGGGAAACAAGCAAATGATCAACGGCTGTGAACAAGAGAAATAATTCTGAAGAATTCAAGAACAATCATTATGTTTGGCACTAGAGTTAGTCCACAATTAGGAATAAATGGTTGCAATAAATAGTCACCATTCTAACCGTGAACACAATACTTGTGTATTCAACATTCTACAAAGAATTCAAAGAACAAAATATTCTGAACAGGCTTTTATAAAAATCCTAAATAAATTTAGTCCAAGCATTTTCAGACTATTATCTTAATTTTTGTTGTTTTTAAGACAATATTTTGACTGATATGTTCTTCAGCCTTCCTTAATTATATGCTGCATTCAGTGTCACTTTTTAGTTTTTCTTTCTTAGATTGGAAGGTTTTCTTCTGTATTTCTGTTCTTGTGTTAGTACAAAAGCAGGAAACTTTAGAATTCACTCTTGACTTAGAACAAGACTTCAGAAATTGCTCCTATGTTAATTATATATTTAAATTGCTCCTTTAGAATTCACTGTTGGGTTAACAGAAGATTTCAGAACTCACCCTTCATAAATTGCTTCTATGTTAATACAAGACTTTAAAACTCACCCTTGAGTTAACACAAGACTTTAGAACTCATTGTTGAGTTAACACAAGATTTCTGAACTGCCCTTGAGTTACCACAAGACTTTATAAATTGCTCCTATGTTAATACAAGACTTTAGAACTCACCCTTGAGTTAACACAAGACTTTAGAACTCATTGTTGAGTTAACACAAAATTTCTGAACTTCCCTTGAGTTACCACAAGACTTTATAAATTGCTCCTATATTGAGACATGACTTTAGAATTCACCCCTGTGTTAAATTTCAGAAACAAAAGAGAAAAAAAAATAAAGTGTATTGTTTAAAGATCAAAGTGGGCTGAAGAATACCTTGGTCAAAATGTTAGAGTAAAAAAAACAAAGATTTAAATAATAATAATAATAATGATAATGATAATGTGTTGAATAATGAAAATATTTTATATCAGAACTTCAAAAAAGTTGGAAAACAAAAAAAAAAAATCCTGCATTTCCTGTAAGCTAGGAATATAAAGTCATTTCATTTTTCACAAGGACTTGCCAAATAATGCAATAACTAAATAGTATTAGAAAATCAGGCCTAAAAACTGGAGAAAGAATGAAACAAAAAATTCCATTGGAAAGTTTGTAAGATAAAAGAAGGTGTAGATATGAGTTTGTTGAATAAATGCACAAGTAAACCAAGTATAGATAATAATTGCAGATGAATAAATGGAAATGATGGACTAGGAAAGCTTATTTTTGCCACTGAAGCCAATTTATAGATAAAACATTACCTGAAAGTTCACTCAGGAAACACAACTTTCAAATTTATTAAGCTGAGGCATTCTTGGGAGGAGATGGGGAAAAAGGTAATAGAAAATTTTTTTAAAACATTGAATGCAACATACACTTAAGGAATACTAAAGGATTATTTCCATATTATGGAAATATTGTAATTAAAGCAATTGGGGTTAGATAACAGTAAATAATTTATGGACTTGTAACACTGTTTCATCACCAAACTTCATTGTCCTACATCTGACATCAAGGCCTCTGATCAGGTGGTTTTGAGGAGTGTGGAACCACCTCTTAATTGCTGGTGTTCCCAGGTCCACCCTGACTCAGAGTGGTAGTAGCTGTTAGGGTCCCAGCTATGGGCAAATAGTTAACCCCCAAACTGGGGTTAAAACATGTAAAAAATAATTTTTAATATCAGCAAAACATTTTTGTAAAAAAATTATTACCAGAAATACATTATCATCAGTAATGCTTTTAGAGTTTTGGAAAAAATATTACCAAATATACTTTTTTGAAAAAAATATTACCAGCAATAAAAATCTTGTCGGCATTAAATAACCCATTAAGGTTGGTGATGCCATAAACCAAACCAAACCAATTTCAGGCAATATTCAGGAAGGGCTGAAAATAACAAAAAATGAAGCTATTCGCCCAAGTAATGTGTAGAAATACTTTTTTTATGCTAATGTTCACCAATATAAGGCTCAAGAGTCACTCATGGTAGAGGGCTATTGTGTGAGGTGTATCATATCAATATAAAAGTAGGTAGAAAGAAGTGAAGACGATAAGGATAAAGAGAATAGGTATATTGTCTGACCCTTGACTTGGGGATAGTTTAAGGCTTTAGTATTCAGGGAAGCAGTCACGCTTTGTTCTAGAAAGTTCTTGGGAAAAGCTGTCTGAGTCTAACATCCTCTTCTTCTTTCTTTTTATGTGTCATGTCCTTTCAGGGTTACGAAAACATGACTTTCCACCCCTTCCTGTATCCCTTGTAGCTCTCAATAAGTTTCATCCGTCTGCCACCTCCCCCAGACCACGTTCTGTCATCCACTTGCTTAAGGCCACCAAATATGCCATACGTTGGTTCCCCTTGTCTCTCTCTACCCCTCTATTCGACCCGTGAGTATCAGATTCTCCAGGCCCTCCTTTCTCATTATGTGTCCCAGAAACTTCAGCTGCCTCTTCCTGATGTTAAATATAAGCCTCCTCCTTGTTTGCATCCTCTCCAAGACCTAATCATTGCTCACACATGATATCCCCAACATCCTTTTGAAAGAAACCAAATCTCCATCGCCACAAGTCTCTTCTTCATCTTTGAGTAGACTGTCCAACATTCGCTAGCCGTAAAGACGGACAGATGTCATGCAACAGCTCAGTACTCTTTTCTTTGTTACCAAAGAAATCCTCCTGTCTTGCAATACTTCCTTCTTACAAATAGAATAAAGAGGAAACATGTATGATTCGAGTCCGTGGGCACGGCATAGCATGGTGAGTTCTACATGTAAAGGTCTGAACTGGTGAAACTAAATTGGAGCTTATCTGAACATTTCCTACGTAAATAACAATAGAGTAGCAATAGGCTTATGTCCAAGAAAAAGTAGCGGCAGAAAAGAGAATGTCTGCCTCGAACAAAAAACCATGTAAACAATTTTGAATTAACAGTAAAAATATCCACAGAAAGCGAACATGAAAGAAAAATAATGTAACTGTAGTGGACCGGCCGTGTGAGAATGGAAGGAGTAGAGAAGATGAATTATCTCTGGTTTAAGACTTCGATGACCGGTCCAGCTACATTAAAATGTGTTGGACTCTAATGGCGTCCAAAGGAAGGAAACAAGACAGATATATGTATGCGAACAAATATGTATTATAGCAAACAGGTTAAAACAGATTGATACACGAATTTACAAATACAAATTTAAAACATGTATAGAACGTTTAGTGTCTGTGTGGAAAGTTATTGTGTGTGTGTTTGAGTTGGAATGTCCGTACGGTTTGGTGAATCTTGTTCTAGCGTATTCCCTGAACATGGGAAACGCTAGTTGTGTGTGAGAGTTCACATACTGGAAATACCTCGCACCACGTGCGACAGTTGCCGACCGCAAGCGAGGCCCGTTGGACGCACGTGGGCGCAGCTGTGGAAAGAAAGAGAGAGCGAGAGCGAGAGGTCAGCCCATATTTATACTCCCGGGAGGGAGAGACCCCTGGTGAAGTGTTAAGAAAATGAGGGGGAGCTAACTGCGACATAACAGTCTAATCTACCCTACTTATCGAAATATTTGCTCATTGGTAATGACTCCCGTTACTAGATAATGGTATATTATCTCAAATGGGCGCAATTAAAATTCATGACCAGTAAATATATAAAGTCTCATTGTACATAGAAAACGAAACCGAAAAAAATATCAATTTGCCAAGGATTTAATAAACGGCCGTAAAATAATTTTGGTAGAATACGAATGCAGACAGGAATTCTGAAGAATAAAATCCAAATAATTCGCGAAATCAAGAATTGTTAAATTGCAATAAATAACATTAAGATATAAATTTTTACTGTTATACACATACACAAAATTTTCATTTTTGTAGAAAGTGTTATTCCAGCAAGTGAGGATTAAGCAAACTCGGTCCAGATAGAACTGCAATGCTCCATTTTTGGTTTAGTATGACTCTCGTAAATATAAAGTATGGCAATTATAGCCAAACTGCCAGTCTCAATAAAAAAGGGTTCATGCTTCATACTGACCTTATACTGTTATTCAGGAAAGCGACTGTGAAAAATAGAAGCAAATAATAAATCGTAGACATCCACTTGTTTTACGTCAAGCATTCAATCCTTTTGTGAGCAGCGTTTCAAATGGCTCCACAGACCAATCTTTATTTACATTGTTCAGAATGCTGTCCTCATTTTCATTGCCATATTCATGACGTTTCAGCCATCCTTATTGCTATATTCACAATGTTTTGGCTGTTGTATGCTCTGGCCTTCTTCAGGATACTAACCATATCCTGTTTTTCAGGAAATTCACCATGAAAACTAGAGACAAATAACAAATAGCAGACATCCATTTGTTTTACGTCAAACATTCAATCCTTTTGCAAGCAGCGTCTGGAGTGGCTTAACAGACCAATCTTTATTTACATTATTTACACTGTTCAAAACTGTTGTCCTCATCTTAACTGCCATATTCACGATGTTTTGGCCGTTGTATGCTCCGGGCTTCTTCAGGTCTTCAAGGACACATGGCCCAGTAGATTAAAGCGTTGTTTAGATCCAGTGACTTGACCCAAAGAGTTGCGAGTTCAATACATGGGTACAGCAGAGGTGAACAAAAAACTTGGACAGTTGAGTTAAAGGGAGATAACCGAGACATCCGGAAGAGGCAAGTCACGTGAAATTAGAACAATCTACCCCGGTGGATGAAATAAAGGGTTCAGTTCGAAATTCCAATCACCGGAAGAAGGCCGGAGTGTACAAACGGTCGAAACGTCGTGAACATGACAATAAAGATAAGAACAACAGTCCGAACAATGTAAATAGTGGAAATAGTTACAATACCTCATCTCAGAAATATATACATGATAAATGTCTATTTTCATATTTTTCCGGAACATTAATTTTGTTTTTATTTTCATAATATTAACCCTTGGAGTAATGGATGGCGGCTCAGATTGAGGTATCGAATTCCAGTCGAATCCTTCACATTCACTTTCGTGCTAATACCCTTGGGAAAGGTATGAAACCTCTTCTTCTCTCCCCAGCTATAGGTAAATAGCAGGTCAGACCGGGTTCTGGAGCCTTGGATAGCAACTGGTCTACCGCAGAAAGAAATAGCAACCTACTGTGGGAAAAAATCTACCTCGTCAGTCATGTATCGAAAGATACATGATCCTCTAAGCGTGTATCACACATGGCACATAACTGACTGATATTCACTTATGTGATAATACTCTTGGGAAAGGTATGAATCCTCTTCTTCTCCCCACCCCAAGCTATAGGTAAATAGCAGGACAGACCGAGTTCTATATCCTTGGATGGCAACTGGTCTATCGCAGAAAGAAATAGCAACCTACTGCGGGAAAAAATCTGCCTCGTCAGTCATGTATCGAAAGGTACATGATCGCCTAATCGTGTATCACGCATGGCACATAACTGACAGACTGAATGTTAACCCTATTACTGCAGACAGCATGCTACTACCAAATACAGTGTAACCCGGATATAAGAGAGTTGTCGGGACCGGAGAATAAGTATCTTATATCCGGGTTTCTCTTATATCCGGGTTTCTCTTATATCCGGGTTTGGCTTATTTTGTTTTATTAACACAGGCTGTAATTTGGGACCAGAGAAAATATAGCTTATATCCGGGTTTCTCTTATATCCGAGTCTCTTATATCCGGGTTACACTGTAATAAAGTTTCTAAGCCTGGGATCGCATATACCAATCCCGTCGGTGACCTCTACAGTGGTCAGGTGCTTGCTGCCGTGGTGCAAGAAGTCACCCATAAATGAGAGCGTAAACGATTTACTTGTTGAGTAAAACGCCTGATTCTTGCCAGTCGGAAAAATTATGGCAAAAGTTTATTCATGCATCCATTTAATCATGAAGATTCCTGAAAAGAAAGAAACATGCAACGAAAACATCGTCATTCAAAGAACTTAAAATCAAAGAAAGAAATGACATTAAGCCACTGACCTGAAACACAAAATACTTGGTAAGGAACTCTGGGTTGGGAAGCACAGAACGGTCCCCTATCACAGACATTCGTAACTGTTCAGCGTAGGTGAAAAAAGATACAGATATGGGCACTTGGTCAGGTGTCGGCATCCAGTACATGATACTGCGTATCACCTTAGCGTCCAAGGTCAGCATATTTTCAGGCCCTGCCATATTAGAGATCAGGCATGTGCAGTGGTTATTAATTCCTGACCATATACGATTGTGCCAACTCTCGGGCAGCATGTGGCTAGTAACCCACGTAGCTCCATTTAACACCAGGTGCTCTGACGATGATTTGAATTCGTTCATGCTACATTTGACCCTCCAAAGACGAGGGATGGCACCTTCGGTATTGGTTGGAATGGAGCTGTTGATAAAGACATAATGGGCACTCAGGTTGTTTGTGTGCGTTCGCAGGTTGACAGGAATGATACACTTGAGGTTGTATGGGTTACCAATGCCGTTCTGTTGTAGATATGAACGCAGACCGCCGGCTACAAGTGACATGAAAAGATCGTTCAAAGTGCATCTAGCAATCTGTTTTACGCGAGTCGCCACCGATAGGTTGAACGGCTGCGACCAGGCCACAATTTTCCGGCCAGACAAATGAACGTGGTTCCCGTGTAGCAGGTTGAAGTCCGAGTTCGTGCAGAGCCACTTCCGTAAGAATATCAACGGTCCTAGTAGGAAGCCACAGAGATAATTCAGACAAATGCGGCCTTTTGCGAACTTCCGAGCCGGGCTGAAGTTTGGCTGGTTATCAACAAACGCTTTTAAGAACACATGAACAAGGCTTGTGCCGTCGGCCAAGCAAGGATGGATGCGGAAGAGAATGAGTGTTTCCCTGCTCGGACCAAAGTTGTGTATGATTTGCACCTCCCAGAGAGGGTGGTTCATATTGAGCTCTTTACTGGCCATCTCAGAGACGAAATCCTGCAGTTCTTCCTCGGTGTGGATGAAGTCCGAAAGAGTGTGAATATGATTTTCTAGATTGAAATCCTCGTCATACACCCATGCATAGCCTGCACAGTAAGGCACGACTTTTTGAACGAGCCGCGGGAAAGTGGCCTGATTGCGTCGCTTCTCGGCAATGATCAAGCGAGTGTAGAGAAGATCCTTGATGGTGGGCGTGTCCAGGCCTTGCTCGACAACAAGCAGACTCTGGATGACGGCGCTGTTTAAAGGCGGTGATCGCAGCCACATCTTCTCCTGCGGGGTCAAGTGTGTGGCACAGCAGCATGTGCATGCGTGTGAGTCCTGGCAGCAGCAACAGCAAGAAGCCAAAACCATCTTGAGGAACACGCAAATCGGGAAGAAAGCAATAAGGAACGCATAGACGGGAAAGAAAGCGAGCAGTGCACCAAAGAAAACGAGCACACCCTTCCAAAACAACGCGCAGAACGGCTTCCGTGTCAGGGGCTTGATCGGTTTGTAAGGCGCGCTGGGGAATCGTTTTGTAAAGATTTGACGCCTGCTTTCTTCAAGTGTCCTGAAACGGGCCCGCTCTGTGCTGATGTCTGGCAAGGAGGAGAGGTCGATGGCTACCTGGTCCCTCTTGTTCAGTTTAACTGAGGATGCCAGAGGGGATGACGGGAGAAGGACAGTGGTTAAACTGTCACGATTTTGTGAGTCTTCTGTTTCACTTGATGTATGGCTTGTTACCGACACTGGACGATGATCGAGCTCATCTCTTTTAATGACTTGATAGGTGGATGCCTCTCGGGCATTAGAGTGAGGAGGGTGGTGAGGAGGGTGGTGAGGAGGGTGGTGATGCGGGTGGTGAGGCTGTTGCTGTTGCTGCTTTGACCATAGAGTTTGGGGATCATTGCTATGGCCACCATACTGTGATAGGCGAGAGGCCATCTGGTGGTGGTCAAGCTTCGGCCGATGGCTACTTGCCCATCTTTACAGGTCGACCTGCAAGTAATAAAAACACTGTTAAATTATTCAGTTCAAGCAAAATGTCATATCTTGTCAGAATTGCTATAGGAGGGGGTGCTGAAAGGTTATCCTAAATCACCTCCAAAAATCAGTATTCTGTTAGATCAGCGTTTCCAACCTTTTTTCAACCAGTGCTCCCTTTGGGCACTAAATTTTTTGTCATCGCCCCCCCCCCCCACTGTTAAATTTCGAATATTATACAGAACTTATCTTTCATAGAAAGATAACACTTAATATTAGTGCAAAAATAATTTTAATACTGTTTTCATTTCTATTATAAATGCCAATGATTAAAATGCTAAATAATAAACAACTTGTATTTGATAGCATATTTCAATGTATTCAATGCAATGGTTGACTTTGGTGCTTACTAGCTAAGGCTCTTACTCTAGGTTCCATGCTGCTTAGAATTGTAGAACTCCTCGTTTTGTAATTTGCAGGCGGTTTCTTTGTTAATATTTAACAGCACCCCCCCCCCCAGGGATGTATGTGACACAAGGCCGAGTTTACCGTGGGCTCTCCCAGCCCGTAGGCTCGGCAAAAATTTATTCCCGTAAAACCCGCATAAGCGGGTTCGGGCCTGTCTCCCTCCTCGGACGAAACTTTGCCCTTCAGCAAAGCCTCGTCCGGGTTCCTCTCTGCCCAAAGGCAGAAAGTTCGACAGCAGCTGCGAAAAGTCACAGCCTCAGTAGAACAATCTATGCGACTGTTCCCCAAGTGATTTTTCCAAGCGTAGCTTAGATGTGGCACAAGGCCGAAAGTATGGGGCACTAAGTGTTGTAGAGTTACTTTCCGCAGTGGAAACTGTATTTGGACTAAATTCGGTCCTAAATAGGTTCAACGTACAAAAACGTTAGGAACTTGTTATAATAAGTATTACGCAGAGTAATCTAGTTGTAGTAGCTGACTACTTTCGTATTCGACTCCCAGTTGACCCTCACTGACTCCTACTTATATTAGGTGGGAGAGTCTATTATCTATAGACTAGGTATGTTCCACCATAACACTAAGTGAGGATCGAACTCACAATTCAGTTGTAACTGTTTTAGCGAGACACGCTTGCTAACCATTACACCACGCCGAGGTGCCCCCAGCTGCATTGAAACCATATGTTTACGTTTGAGCAATTTTATTCATGGTGGCAACATTGGTCGAGTTTTCTTTGTATTATTGGCAACACTTACTAAAGATAACAAGTCCTAGCAACAAATTTTGTTATGTTTAAGTCTTTTAATAGGATTTTTTTTCAATGACAAGAATTGCCTTAAAGTGAAAAAAAATGTTGGTCAAAATTGAAATTTTCAAAATTGCTTTATAACCGTTAAGCTATCTGCTTATCCTCTAGAACGGTGTTTCCAAACCTTTTTTCGACCAGCACCCCACTTTGTGTACAAACCTTTTTGTCAACGCCCCACTTCACGTCAAATTAAATTTTGAATATTATACTGAATTCATCTTTCATAGCAAGATAACACTTGGGTATTAATGTTTAAAAATAATTTTAGTATTGTTTTCATTTCTATTATAAATGCCAATGATTAAAATGCTAAAAACAAACAACTTTTATTTGATAACTTATCTCAGTGTTTTTGTAGAGGACCGGGGGGGTGACGATGAAAAGAAAACACATGCGTTTAAATTTCCTGCTAGAAGAAGGTCCAGCTACAAGAGAATTTTGGACTTGAATTAAGTCCAACTGAAGATAAAGAAGACAAATAAGACCGATATATATATATATATATATATATATATATATATATATATATGTGTGTGTGTGTGTGTGTGTGTGTGTGTGTGTGTGTGTGTGTGTTAACAACAAATTACAAAGCACATAGACAGTTAACATTGTGTTTGTGTGTGAACAATTCTGTTTGTTCTTTGGTGAATGTTCGTATTTTATAAAAGTTCGGAAGAATTTGTACGTACGTGAATGTGTGAAATATTATCTAACGTCTGACCTTCATGGTCGAGACGATAATTCTCTGGGACTACATTTTGCAGCAAGAATAGGAAAAAAAGAAAAAAGAGAAAACGGCAAACTCGTGTTTGCTATTTATAGATAATGTAGTCACGTGACAGGCTCACAACGCCTTGGCGGGAAACTTGACTTAGTCACGCGCTGGAAAAAATATATTGTGCGTGGGTGGATTGCAACGCCCGCTTGTGTGTTTATTGACAAATTAGAAGCTGACATTTCCTGAAAATATTTACTAAGCTGAGAAGGCTCTTCGGATCCGATTCTCCCAAAAGTGCACGAAATCGACTACATGAAAATGTAGCGATTATAAAGTTGTCGCATAGCTGCGATTTATAAATTGTCTATTACACAGTACTATTGATTTATTATCCAATGAATGCTTGTTGTTGTATAACTTGAATTTGTCTATGTATGTATGTATATGTGTGATGATGATGATCATTACACTTCCAATGCGATGGTTGACTTTGGTGCTTACTGGCTAAGGCTCTTACTTTAGGTTCCATTCTGCTTAGAAGTAATCGTAGATCTTCTCGTTTTGTAATTTGTAAGCTGTGTAACTGCGTTGAAACCACATTCAGCCATATTGGAAGTTAGAAAAGCAATGAAGAAAAGTTTGATAGCTTCCCACAGCTTTAGATACCTTTCAGAAATTTCTTTTTGTAGCCAATATTGAATGATGAAATGCTCACCCCCAGTGAAAGTCCAAAATTAGAATGGGTGTATACCGGTATTCCGTACACAGAGAATATTTGATTCAGACACTGGATCATGGATTTCGTTTTCATGTTTGTGCATGGGAATGCAAATGGAAAACGAGAACACTCATCTATTACTCTAAGTAAATAGCAATTCCCGGAGGCAGAGCGTAGGGGCCCTTTGAAATCCATGCTGATTCGTTCCATGGATTGAGTGGTCCCGATAAGAGGGAATGTCTTTGGAATGTAACATCGCGGTTTCAGCCGAGCACATACGTGGCACTCAGTACCTGCCCTTCCTCGGTAGAGCAAGGAAGATTTCTTATCCTAACGAAATGAGTTAGTCTTGTTATTCAGGGATGACAAAGACGAATGTGGAGGTCCGATCATTTTTTGTTGTTGGCAGCCCCACAATGCGCTCTTTAGAGTGGGTCTGCTAGGATATTATCTTTGCCGGGTCGGTACATTATATCGTTCTCGTAGCATCCTAATTCTATCCTCCATCGTTGAATTTTGTTGATTTTAAATTTTTTTTTCCAGTCTTTTCGCGCGGAACATAAACTTTACAGCCCGCTGATCTGTGATTATTGTAAACTTTCGTCCCGACAAATAGGGGGACCATTTCTTCATAGCCTATACGATGGCGCAGGCCTCCTTTTCAACAGAGGCGTTCTTGCGTTCTGTAAGGGTGAGTTTTACGGGAAATGAAGACAACCGAGCGACCAGCTTGGTTCAGAGTAGCTGCTACTGTAAAGTGGTTTTGTCCTCAGGGACTGGTAGTTCTTTAAGGTCTCCCAATCTCTCTGCATCAGATCTTAGCTAGCCATGCGTTATGGAATATCCGAGAAAATCAATAGATTCGGTTGATATGACCGACTTCCTTTCATTAAAGATGAGATTGTGAAGCTGGGCAGCTCACGGAACCTTTCCAGATTTTGGTCGTGTTCTTGCTGTGTCCTTCCAGTAAGGATGATATTATCTACATAAGCGTAGGTTCCAAACAGATGGTGTTGTCTTATACCATCTATAGTGCTTTAAAAACAGACCACAACATTCGTGACTCCAAATGGAATTCTGCAGAACTGATAAAGCTTGCCGTTAATCTCAAAGGCAGTGTATGGCTTTTCCTCACTTCGGGTAGGTATTTGGTGGTATGCACTTTTCAGGTCTAACGAACTATAATGATTGAACTGAGAAATCTCATAGACAAGATCATCTATCCTCGGGAGATGGTAAGCATCTAGGTGTTTAAATCTGACTATAGTGAACAAGTGGCCGAGTGGTTAGAGCGTTCGCTTTCTGAACATGAGACCCGAGTTCGAATTTCACCACGGTTGATTTGTCAGGAAGGACACTTCCTGATATTATCGGTCTGAAGGGGGGCGATTCCAGCGTGTGGCACCTTTGAAAAGTGCCTGAAAACTATACCACGTACGAGATGCATTCTTTGTAATAGTATTGTAGTTCCTTAATAAAACCTGGTACCAGTAGCAGCTCTTAATAAACAGTATCAGTCTTCAGGGTAAAAAAACTAGCGAAATCTTAAGGTAATTCTCGTCACGTTTTTCTCCTTGTGTGACATGAACTTTTCACGCCGAAGCAATAGGAGCTGTGAACGCTTCACCCACAAACTCACTAAAATACATTCATTAACAATTTTCGATGTGGATGAAATTTACTTCGAGGAAAAGAAGCCTTCCTTTTTCTGTTTTGCTTAATTAATGTTTTGTTGCACTGCAAATCCATCAGTCTTTGTTATTTTGTGCTTGTACTTTTTCACCACCGTTATTTCATTAATTATAGAAGTAGCCAACACATTAAAGTATTTTAATTCATAGAAAAGTTTTTGTGTAGTTTCTGAACACAACTAAGACACCTTGGCTATGATTTAAAAGTGCTATTTAGAATAACTGCTCTTTTTATGCAAATATGCAAAAGCATATAACACCATCTTGCATGAAATATGTGCTGTTCTTGGCCATATGGTGACTGGTAAAATGGTTATAATTTCATCTTGAAGGATTGAAACACATTTTGCAGCATTAATGATGCCAGTGAATTCTAACAAAGTTGTCTGACTAGTCCTCCCAATAGCTCTCCAGATCATAACAAAAAAAAACAACGTGTTGAACAATTGGTCGCAGATGATTCTTGGAAAACACCTGATTAGTCTTTCCCCAAGCCTAATTAGATCCACTGGAGGAGAATTGGGCAAAGGATTATTCATTCAAGAAGATTACATTTGCCAAAAGTCCGGACTATTCTTCTTTTATATACCATTAGCCTATTCCCTTTTTCCTTTAATGTTCGCTAAGGTCAGCTAGGCCTGCAGCTAGCCACCCTTTCCTAATGAACAATGCTATGGAGATACTGCACATGTGTTCGGTAACTCACATCAATACCCAATGCTATATCAAAAGCTTTCTTTCGCCGCTTGTTCTCTATAGGCTGCTAAACAACATGGGGAGTTTGGGAGTCCGGATTACCCAGAACATGGTAATCAATTTTTCCTTCGTTTCTAAACTAAGAGATGACACTATTCGCTGCAGCAAGAGAGATATTCAGATTTTCTGCAATTCAGCACTGACTGAGTATTCCTTTTGACGGCCCAAAAATTCTGTTCCTTAAAAAACTTGAAAATTCTACTGGCCCTCTTGCTCTAGGCTATATAACGTAATTCTGAATTCGGCCTGCATAAAATATAGCCAACAGAATGCGCGCATCTTGTTAGACTAGGCGTGGCCCACGAGGGGTTTTCAAAATAGTATTTTTTTATTGATCAGAATAAATTCAGTTACTGATCTTCTTTTAATCGTTTCACACCAAGCAGGGCGATAATGCGACTACGACATAAGGTGTTACTCGGAGTGAACGAGAAAGCTTTAGAAGGAACTGGAAAAGAATTGTAAGCCATTTTACTGTAGAATATATTGTGAATTCATTTTATTGTGGCAAAGCATCAACAATGATTTTTCAATATAGTAAACCACTATATTGTTTCTTTTTATTACAGTTGTATTATAAATGTTTTCTATAGTAATTATATTGATTTTTACGTAAAATTTTTACTATAGGAAGAATTGCCAATAATTTATAATCAATTGTATTGAAAATGATTTTTATATCAATTTACATCTGTCATTTTTATATAGAAGCATTGCCGATAATTTACTATAGAGTTTATTGCAAATGATTTTCAATAATAATCTTCACCAATGATTTTTTAACTGTAGAAGACATCGCCAATCATTTACTATTTGATCAATTGTAAATAATTTTACTAGTGATTGCGCGTAAAAAATGTTACATAAATCATATCTTTGTGAAATTCTTACAAAACTATATTTGAAATAAGATACAACCTTATTGGCCAATCCATTATTTGTAAGAACGAATAACATTCAACCAGCCCCTATAAGAACATCATATTGTTTTACTCTGTATATATTATTCAAGCATGAAATGTAACTATTTAATTTTAGAAGGTAGTAAGTACCAACCAAGAGAGGCTATGTTGTGACATTTATTAAACATGGTAGGGAGTGGTAACTTTTGTCCAAGTAAGACATCATTTCACATATGAGCGATGATTGCTTGTACATATCCCTTTGATATTATATAAGATACGATACAAGGTTTTTTTTAACACAAGTACTTCCCAAACTATTTAATGCGTCTATAAAATTACAGAAACAGAAAAGAATTACTGTTCAAATACAAAAAAAAGAAAAGAAAGAACAATAGAGAATGTCACGTGAAGAGTAATGTGGAGAGTAACGTGAAGAGTAATGTGGAGAGTAATGTGAAGAATAATGTGGAGAGTAATATGAAGAGTAATGTGGAGAGTAATGTGACGAGTAATGTGGAGAGTAACGTGAAGAGTAATGTGGAGAGTAATGTGGAGAGTAATGTGGAGAGTAATGTGGAGAGTAACGTGAAGAGTAATGTGAAGAGTAACGTGGAGAGTAATGTGGAGAGTAATGTGTGATTGAACATAAATAAAAAGAGCAAAACTTTTTAACTGACTGATTTTTTCTACCATCCACAGACAATTTACTTTTCCATTTCTTTTTTCTTTTTGTTGTTTCTTTTATTATAGGAAGTTGCCATGGCAATGACCTTTATAGTTCTGGTCAGTCTGTTAACACGTTTCCCAAGCCTCTTTATCAAAAGGATTTTTAAGGTCAACCCAAATTTCAATAATTTTCTTGTCATTAATAAAAAACAATTCTCAATCAAGCAGGAAGTTCTAAATTAGCAAATCTTTCGTATAAGCAACAGTTTTTGACATATTTAACCAAATAATTTCTATTAATGTAATATATATATATATATATATATATATATATGCGTGTGTGTGTGTGTGTGTGTGTGTGTGTGTGTGTACCGAGTGTAACAGCAAAATTGTCCAAATCGTGTAACAGCGTCGAATAATTGTCCATCCCACAACATGTTTAATATCTAAAAAGCCACTAAACTGAGTTTCTTTATTCTTTTTTCCCAGGTTTTCAGAGAAGACGTTTAGCCATGTTGATCCCATTTGTCTTAAGAATTACTGAAAATCCCTTTCAGTTATTCAGCTAAAAAAGAGAACAGGCTGAAATCGTGCTGTGTCAGACCCACTATCTTCCGAAATGAGCGATGTTGAGAGGAAAAAGATCATTCAGGCCTTCAGTAATGATACCAATATTCATACTCTGGCTTCCATCTGCAAAGTTCATTTAAGAACCATCAGGAGAACGGTGAATAAGTTTTTAAAAAAATAGGGAACAGTAGAGAGGAAAACCGGATCAAGAAATCACAACAAGAAGAGGAATCATCATTTCAACTTAGAGCAAAAGTGATCAATTAGAAAAGATCCAACTCAATTCATAAGACGTTTCGAACGTGAGCGAGGGGATTCAGCTATGACAGTCCAAAGTGCAGTGAAAAAAGATTTCAAAATGAAATCGTACGTGAAACATGTGAGTCACCTAGTTACCCCAGGACAGAAAGTTAGAAGATTAGAGAGGGTGAAGCTCATTTTGAATAAGTTGGAAAATCATCCTGGTATAATATTTGAACTTTATTTCAATGTTTTACGAACTCCGATGCTTAGCCATAATTAATTAATGATGAACATGTCATTTTCGTTTATGATTGATTTCATCATAATATTCTGCTAAGATTAGAGAGTAATTATGCATTCTTAGTAGAGTCCAATAGTGTTGTAAAAACCTCCAAGAACTCCAGTAAGATATCTTTAATCATTTTTAAGATACAGCGGTTCAGAGCTTAATCTAACAATTGGTCAATTTTGCTGTTACACGATTTGGACAATTTTACTGTTACACCCGGTGTGTGTGTGTGTGTATATATATATATATATATATATATATATATATATATATATATATATATATATATATATATATATATATAAAGTGAACATTGAAGTCAACACTTAGAGGCGACAGTCTGTTTCATGCTAGACACAATCGTCAGGCTACAAGGGTCAGTGGTGCATTGTGGGTAGTCTATTTTGGCGGTTATTTTGCCAGAAGTCGTTTATTTGTTTATTTATTTGGGTTAAATTATTTTGCTTGTCTTTATTTGTTTTTTATTTTTATTTTTTATTTTTATTTCTTATCTTAATCGGTGTTTTATTAACGTAGTAAAAGTTTGTTGATATCGCTCATTTAATAGTTTTGATTTGGTTTGGGAAGATAATTAAAGCTATTAATTCAATTTGGGGGTTTATTACTGTCGTTTATTCTAACTATTATTTTGGCGGGAGTAGTTTTTAATTTGTTTATTACTTCATGTATTTATTTGGATTGATTATCTTTATTTGTTTTTACTAACGGTCCATTTATCGGGATCGGTTTGTTAGATTGTTTATTTATTTACATTAATTTAGATTAATTTATCTTACTTGTTTTTTATTTTCATTATTTATTTATTATACTGTATATTTTTATTTACTCTTTTCGGTTTTCGATTTTTAAGTAACGTAGTATTACAGAATGTAAAGGAAAACAGTAAAATGTTTTGAATTTTCAGAAATAAGTATGCACATACACAATTTAACCCCCTGAAGATGGCCTCAGATGAGACTTGAAAGAACATTTTGGTATTTTTCTTAATCAATTTTCTACGGCTGCCAAGAAATTAATTCGTGGACTCGAAAGGATTAAAATTAAAATAAACAGACACAGTATGTCTAAATTATTTAACCAAACTTGTTTGAATTAAAATATACTTCCTAAATACACACACACACACACACACACACACACACACACACACACACACACACACACACATATATATATATATATATATATATATATATATATATATATATATATATGGGAAAATGGTATATAAATTTGTATATGAATTTGTATACAAGAACAGTTTTGAAATAAAGATGGATGACAAACTGAAAAAAAGTTTTTGTGACACATTTCATCTCTTTCTCTCTCTCTCTCTCTCTCTCTCTCTATCTCTCGATATATATATATATATATATATATATATATATATATATATATATATACTATTGTCCAAAAGTTTTGGTCCCTCCTCTGGATTAAATAATCAGTAAGTTTCATACATTCTTTGGTTTAATTAACTCCTATTAAGCAAGGGTGTTAAAACTATTTAACCTGTAGGGACATTAATATTATAAATAAATACAAATAAAATTATAATAATAATGAATATTATAAATAAATTAAAATGAAACAAGTAACATTAAAACTTTGTTTAAAATAAATTAAATAAAAATAATAATGTTCTCCCAGTCTACAACAGAAATTGTTCCTCTTGGAAAACGGACATCTCGCCAAAAGACGCTGAATTCAATCTTTTCGTTACCGACTGTTGGACGGTCAAGACGCCCCAACATCTCACTTTAGGACATTGCTTGTCATAATATGAAGTGACTTCTTCTTTTTATCACATGCAACCTTAAAACCTTTATAACCAAAAATACACAGATCATTGCACTATTGTGCAATAATCTGTGTATTTTTGTAATTAAATTGTATGATTTTTTACTGTTATCTCTTTGTATGTTTTTATTTCTATGAAGTATGTTTTTATTTCTTGTGAACACGAGGCTATTTCTGCTGCTATGATATGAATGAAACCACAAAGCCATGCATGGCGTCAATTATTTTTAGAAAGGAAGTTACCTAAAATTTTATATCCGCCAACCATAAGATTACCACTGGTCAGCAACAGGACCAGTGCAAGGGTCTTGTTCCCACCTCGAATCTATAATATGGGCTCCTCAATTTATGATACGGGACCTCCCCACCAATACTCTACTACATCAAAATTTTCATATAAAATACAAATTTTACAGTAACCTAATTATGTACAATAATGGATTATATGCAATATAGGTGAACAATTCAACTAGAAAAATTGAAAATAAATACAATGTGTTTAAATACAGTAGAACCTCGACCTACGAATTTAATTGGTTCCATGAGTGAATTCGTAAATGGAAATTTCGTATGTTGAAACAATTTTTCCCATTTAAAATAAAAGAAATTAAATTAACTCGTTTCAAGCCCCCAAAATATTGATATAAAAATAAATAAAAATCGTATTTTATGCAAAAATTAAAATACTTTTTTTTAAAAGATTATACAAAAGTTGAAGTAATGTAAATAAATATCACTGTAAATCCTACCCAGGCTTTATCAATAAGATTTAAGTAATTTAGGATATTGAAGTGATCCGTCCAAAGTTCTCTTAGGGTCAGCTTTGTATTTTCGGTCACTTCAAAACACCTCTGAAACAAGGCAGCTTTATCAGAGCTTTTTAATGATTTCAAACCATCCTCAGCTTGCTTTAAATGCATTTTCATCTTCAGAAGATAAGCCTGATATTTTTCTGATAAGATCCACATACAGTGACCTTGCTTTTCTACATGTAATATCTTCAGACGCAGAATCACCTCAATGTTGCCTCTCATTCATCCACACCAACAACAGTTTCTCAACATCTTCCAGGGATTTTGGACGATGCTTGGTTATTATCTTATCTCCCTTGGCTACATCAAGCTTTTTTTTATTTCTATTTTGTTCTTTATGATAGTGCAAATTGTAGTTGCTGAACGTCCGTATAGATTGACACGGTCAGAAACACTTTCCTCATGATTCTGAATGATCTCATTCTTTATTTGCACGGATAATTTCCCTCTTCTTAGTAGCAACCAGATTCTTTGGTCTCATCGTAGGCTACAAAAATTATCAAAACATTACCCACTAAAATTTAAAATTTATTGTACATATACACAGTAAAACTGTACAGTACAGTAACTGTATGGAAAAATGTAAAGGAACAAAACTACCATAATAAAATGTACCGTACAAATCAACTGGATGCGTACTTTATTTTACTGCATGCTGTACTTGCGTTTTATTTTACCCTAATTAAACTTTATAATTTTATTTTACATTTTTCTACTGTACTAGTAACAGGCAATCCAACTCCCAGAAATCCTTCCATCTTCATTGATGGTACGGCATTCAAAACTGTTGAAACGTTCACATATCTTGGATTAACAGTCTCTTCTGATGGAAAAATGGACAGAGAGATCCAACCCAGAATAGCCAAAGCCACAGTATTCGGTAATCTTAAACATAGGTTATGGAACACCAAAGACGTCTCTCGCAGAGTAAAGATCGACATACACAGATCAGCGGTCCTCTTAGCCGTTCTCGACGGACCCTGTACTACAAGCACATAAATCAACTTGACGCCTTTCACGTGCGCTGTCCCCGTGCCATTTGTGATATAAAATGCGATGACAGGGTCAAGTATAGTACAACACTGAAGAAATGTAACAACACCACAAGCATTGAAACCATTCTAGCAAAGGTACAACTTAGGTGAGCTGGTCATGTTGTGAGAATGGATGAGGCTTCTAAAAAGGCGCTGTATGTACGACTACCAAACGTTCAGTTGGACGTCCACTCTTACGCTACAAAGACAAATTGAAAGACAATTAATTGTTAATCACAAGACAGAAATGAAGCACGGAGATTAATGTTATTAGTTCGGAACTTTCGGACACGCCTGTGTCGTTCATCAGAGATGCGAGAAATAAACAGAGAAACGGGGAAGACTCACCAACGGTGTATTTTTTTTTTTTTTTTTTTTGGGCTGGCGTGAACTCGTTTTAGAGGGTATTATTAGTACAAATCCGGTCCCTGCTTTATTCCTGCGAAACTTTTTTTGAAAATGATCGGGGTGAATGCATTAGTCTGTTTTGTCTTTATCGGTGTGGAAGGTAGGTGGGGTGGGGGGAGTGTGATTTTGAACTAGGGAAAGAGGCTTTTAGGATTTGGGATGGGGAACCAACCTATCTATTTTAAATACTACACGAAGCACACGCGGACTCTTCCTCTAAACATGTATTTGGTAGAATTATATTTGATGGAATCATATATGATGGAATTATATATATATATATATATATATATATATATATATATATATATATATATATATATATATATATATATTCTAGCAACCAAAACATTATTTTAGTCTGGTGAAGCCCTTTTAAAGGTTGAAATATGGCACATAATTTTTTTTTAATATTTTATATTTCACTTATGCAAAATTATTTAATTATTACATATATGTATACAGAAATTTATATACAATATTCTGGTATATAATTGTATTTGAATTTGTCTTATGTATGTGTTTAGATGTATTTCGTATGTGTAAGTGTGTGTGCGTATATTTGTATATGGGTGCGTTAATACTTTTTAAATTATCTGTATGGATGTGTGGTTGTGTGTGTCGGAATTAATATATGTATGAGTGCATATATATATATATATATATATATATATATATATATATATATATATATATATATATATATATATGCAAAAATATCCATAGCTACAACGGTAAATTTAACATTTTAAAATATATGTAACAGAGCGCGTTCACGCATGTTTTTAAAATACAATGAGTTTATCATTGTAATTCAGCAACGAGGATGATCTTGGAGGAGACCGAAAGTACTTGGGTAGGAAAAAACTACGACACCTTCTTTGATGAATTTATGAACATAATATGTCAGTGTTATTCAATGAAACAAGTTTGAATGAGAATATGCTGCTTATATATATATATATATATATATATATATATATATATATATATATATATATATATATATATATATATATATATGTATATGTATATATATATATATGTATGTATGTATATTATAATTTTTACATACAGACAAAACAACTTACGACAAAGACGCATTTTTGTTTCGATGCACATGCATCACGACTGGTGAAAACCAAAAAAAGGTTATGTCCGTATGTAAAATCAATATATATATATATATATATATATATATATATATATATATATATATATATATATATATATAGGGTTAGGTAAATCTAATAACTAGATATTAGCAACCATATACACGCGTGCAGGCATGCATATACAGGTAAGTAAATAAATAATTACCAAGAGGTGTAAATATAATAGTGCTCGATGTGGTAAGACTGAGTTAAGAAATATATATTAATAAATACACATATACCTACGTTTGGTGTGCAACTTAAGTTTCGTTGGTTACCCAACTCGTCGGGCACAAGACAGCTTATTGTTTATTTGTTTATAAACAATGAGTTATATCTTGTGCCCGATGAGTTGGGTAACCAACGAAACTTAAGTTGCACACCAAACGTAGGCATATGTGTATTTATTAATATATATATATATATGTGTGTGTGTATTTATTAATATATATATATATATATATATATATATATATATATATATATATATATATATATATATATATATATATATATGAATGTAATAAAAACGAAAATAATGTAAATTCTAACGTTCACACCATTAATTCAAAAGAGGGCTCAATACCAAGCGTAGAGCAATAATTATTTATTATTATTTTTACATACGTACGGACATAAGCTTTTTTTGTTCTCACCAGTCCAGATGCATGCGCATCGAAAAAAAATGCGTCTTTGTCGTAAGTTGTTTTGTCCGTATGTAAAAATTATAATATATATATATATATTTAAAGACACTTATATATATTATGTTTAACGTTCTTTTTATAGATACAAGTATTTAAGCAAATGCTCTGTTTTATACTTGTATCTATAAAAAGAACGTTAAACATAATATATATAAATGTCTTTAAATAAATTGTCGGACTATGTCCAATTCAAATATATATATATATATATATATATATATATATATATATATATATATATATATGAGAGAGTGTATATGTATGTGAATTTGTGAATGAATGTGTGTCTTCAGTATCTGTCTATATTTCTGAGATGAGGTATTATGTACATTATTTACAGATGTCCTCAAGCACAGTGGATAAAGGCGTTAGTTAGATCCAGTGACAGGACCCAAAGAGTGTGAGTTCAATACCCGGTTAAGGCAGTGGAGTACATTCAGAGGGAAATTAACAGGAAATAACTGATAACTGACATCCATTAAATATGACACGCGGAACTAGATCAGTCTACCCCTAGTGGGCGAAATAAAGGGTTCAGTTCGACATTCCAACCACCTGAAGAAGGCCGGTGCGTACAACGGACGAAACGTTGTAATAAATATGACGACAAAGATGAGGACAATAGACCGAATAATGTAAATAATGTGAATGTGCGTCTTGTATGAGTGTGTGTTTATGCATGAGTTTCTATGTGTTTGTGTATGTAGTAGTGTATGCGTAAGTGTGTCTGTATGAGTCTCTGTGTATATATGTATGAAATTAAAAACAGCAAATACATGCATAAAATATGCTTATCTCTGTATCAAATGTCAATATTTTTCTCGTAAATGCTCCACGCACTCGCCATATTTAACTTATTTGAGTTCAAGAAACCATATTAAAATCACCTCATTTGATAAACGCTATTAGTAGGCAAGATTATTTTAGTTTTTTAAAGCACTTCAGATGCTTGGCTTTCATTAAAAAAAATTTCCTGAAGGAAAGGAAAACGGACACAATTGTTAAATTCTTCCTCAGAAACCCACCCCTTCTCTCTCTATATATCTATCTATCTACTATCTATCTATCTATCTATCTATCTATCTATCCCAGCCTATTCATATCTATCTATCTATCCCAGCCTATTCATATCTATCTATCTATCTATCTACTATCTATCTATCTATCTATCTATCTATCTATACCAGCCTATTCATATCTATCTATCTATCTATCTATCTATCTATCTATCTATCTATCCCAGCCTATTCATATCTATCTATCTATCTATACCAGCCTATTCATATCTATCTATCTATCTATCTATCTATCTATCTATACCAGCCTATTCATATCTATCTACCTACCTATCTATCTATCTATACCAGCCTATTCATATCTATCTACCTACCTATCTATCTATCTATACCAGCCTATTCATATCTACCTACCTATCTATCTATCTATACCAGCCTATTCATATCTACCTATCTATCTATCTATCTATACCAGCCTATTCATATCTAGCTATACCAGCCTATTCATATCTATCTATCTATCTATCTATCTATCTATCTATCTATCTATCTATCTATCTATACCAGCCTATTCATATCTATCTATCTATCTATCTATCTATCTATCTATCTATCTATCTATCTATACCAGCCTATTCATATCTATCTATCTATCTATCTATCTATCTATCTATCTATACCAGCCTATTCATATCTATCTACCTACTTATCTATCTATCTATACCAGCCTATTCATATCTATCTACCTACCTATCTATCTATCTATCTATACCAGCCTATTCATATCTATCTACCTACCTATCTATCTATCTATCTATACCAGCCTATTCATATCTAGCTATACCAGCCTATTCATATCTATCTATCTATCTATCTATCTATCTATCTATCTATCTATCCCAGCCTGTTCATATCTATCTATCTATCTATCTATCTATCTATCTATCTATCTATCTATCTATCTATCTATCCCAGCCTGTTCATATCTATCTATCTATCTATCTATCTATCTATCTATCTATCTATCTATTGTCTTAAATTCTGAGGTGAAGTATTGTTGATAAATTATTTAGACTTCTATTTTTACCTTTGTTATTTTCATCAGCACATTTCCCGCCTTTTTCTTCATCTCCTCCTCCTCCTCCTCCTCCTCCTCCTCCTCCTCTTCTGCAGGTGTTAACTGCATTCCACGTCCTTTCCGTTTTCTTTATGTCTTTACCATTTCTTACCTTCACCTCAATCCAGATTATGATTTTTCTAGCTTCTTAACGTTTTAGCAATTATCAATTATTTGATATTATTATTATTATTATTATTATTATTATTATTATTATTATTATTATTATTATTATTATTATCAAGTCTGAAGATTTTGAAATTTCCAAAATTAACTTTGAATTTTTTCAGCTAAATATAAAAAGAAAGAAAAAGTATGATCCCTCTTAATAATTCCTTGTTGCATGAAAAGTAATTTAATATTCTAAATTTAAAATTTCTTTTTTTAAGCGGGAAAAATAGTGTCTTCAGTATCAGGAAATATTCTTCTTCTCTGTGCCATTACTTTTCAGAACGTAGGCACTCATGACTTTCCACAATTTCCTGTCCTTTCGTTAGCAATAATGTTTCAACACTACAAATCTCTCTCCATATATATATATATATATATATATATATATATATATATATATATATATATATATATATATAATTAATATGGAAAAAGTTTTTTTACTTAACTCATATTTACTTCAAAGTTTCATAGCTCTATGCGTCCAACCACTTGTATAAACAGAGTTAATCTGCCGGGTTTTCTTGTGCTTTTATTGGTATGAGCGTGTTATCTACTTTTTTTTTTCTCTTGTTGCTTGATTGTTGATTTCTCTTACTCTCTTCTTCCTTTGATTTTGCTTTCTATTTTTTCTTTTATTTCTTTCCTCACATTCGTTAGTCTCTGGTTATTGTTGACCATTTAATTTGGATTATGTTTGAAATTTTGTGTGTGTGTATGTTTGTACAGGGGTATGTATATGCGTGGTGCCTATGTATGCGTACGCATCGACACACATACACACAAACACACCCACCCATCTGCATGTATATGTTTGTGTATTCGTATATGTGCGCCTATCTGTATGCTTGTGTTTGTGTGTGCGTTCGTGTTAACTGTATTGTGTGTTTAATTTTGTGTTGTATTTGTGTGTGCGTGTGTGTGTGTGTGCGTATATATATATATCTATATATGTATATACATATATATATATACATACATATATATATATATATATATATATATATATATATATATATATATATATATGGGCTAAAATTTGATATATTTATGCAAGAAGTTTGCTCAGTATTGGGAATAGAGTACTTGTAGACATAAACCTGTAGAGATAGAAATCAACTGCATGCTGCCAGTTTTCATACCTTATGTGTTATCAGATATTTTCATAGCTTATGTGATATCAGATATTTTCAGATATCAGATATTTTCGATATCCACACACTGTGTGCTTGTGTGTAAAATTCCTTACAAAACCTGAATTTGAATTACTTCAATCATCTTCCAATTTTTAAGAACTGCTGCCTGAAATTATAGGCTATATGACTCGTATTAATGTCTTCTATGTGTTGCATACTTCCAGTACAAAGGTGATCATGTCTCTCTACAACTTCCTATCTTTTGCAGACGATAGTAGTTTTTTTGCTAAGGCTCCTGCCAATTTTGTCATCAGTTCACACAAGCTTGTCAAGTAAACAATTTGTTGCCTTCCCCTATTTTTTGTCCTCAATGTGTTTTGTTTTCTAAGCCTTCCTTCCTCATTATGTGTCCAAGGAATTCCAACCATCTTTTCCTGTTTCTGGGTAGAAGTGTTCTTTCTGTTGCCATTTTCTTTAGGACTTGCTTGTTTCTTACTTGTTCCGTCCATAAAATTTTCTAAACTTCTATTCTGTATTGAGTGCAATTGACATAAACAACTCTAAAATTTCTCAACCTTCATGCTAATGCTCCACGTAATGAACGATCCCTAAAATTGACAGAATAAGAAAAAAACAAAACGAAGACCTTTAATTTTATTCAGATAAAATGTAGTTTGAATGTTTTGTGCCAGTAAAAGCCTTCAAAAACATTCCTTTTTGAAAAAAACGAATATAAATGAGGCTAAAAGGAAAGAATTCTTCTCTGCAGGGAAAACGAAAAAAGAAAATGCTATAAATCCGCATTGGGAACAGAATTCACAAGCAGCACATTTGTCTTAGAAATGCCAATACCTTCAGGAAATCCAATTCTCAATTCTGCAGTTGATCACAAGTTTCCACACAGTTGACAAAACCAATTTAACAATCGAATTTGGCTGCATGAAAATGGGTAGTTTCTTTTTTTGTGTTTAGCTTCTGCAGAAATATATATATACTAGCAGAATAACCCGTCTTCAACCGGGTGTTTCATTACTGGGAAACTGGGAATTTTTGCCATTCAATTGGAGCAGTTTAAGTTTAAAGTCAGCCCACCCGAAAATCAATATTTGTAAGAACATTTGGGTGCAACTGAGGCACATCCCCAAATGGAGGGGTTAACTATTTGAATTAGGGGTGGCCTTGAAAAGGGTTGTTTTTGCGTTCTCAATCTTGCAAGGAAGGAACGTCTTCCAAAATAATAATATATACGATAATTTTTATTTATAATATATGTTTTTTTATAATTCTAATGATATATTGTGTTAGATTTCAACTCTCTGAATTGATTGTATGCTGTTTTTTACAGACATTAAATTTTGCCTTTGATTTTTGCGCAAAGTGTAAAAAAATCAGCTTTTTCTTCAAGGTTGTAATTTTTTCCAACCAATTTGAACTCAAAACCGGCACTGAAGAATTATCTATCAAACAAAAAATATCATCGAATTCGGATGAAAACTGTGGAAACGCATAAATAACACACATACACACATTTTGAGAATTATATATATATATATATATATATATATATATATATATATATATATATATATATATATATATATATACACATACATATGTGTGTGTGTGTGTGTGTGAGTTTAAAGTGTTACATAATGAGTGGTGGAGTGAATAAAACCATGGTCAAAATATACATACACACACACACATTTTGAGAATTATATATATATATATGTGTGTGTGTGTGTGTGTGTGTGTGTGTGTGTGTGTGTGTGTGTGTGTGTGTTTAAAGTGTCACACAATGAGTGGTAGAGTGAATAAAACCATGCCCAAAATAGACATGCACACATTTTGAGAATTATATATATATATATATATATATATATATGTCTCTGTGTGTGTGTGTGTGTGTGTGTGTGTGTGTGTGTGTGTGTGTGTGTGTGTGTGTGTGTGTGTGCGCGCGCGCGCGCGCGCGTGTGTGTGTTTAAAGTGTCACATAATGAGTGGTGGAGCAAATAAAACCATGGTCAAAATATACATACACACACACATTTTGAGAAATATATATATATATATATATATATATATATATATATATATATATATATATATATATATATATATATATGAGTGGTGGAGTGAATAAAACCGTGCTAAAAATATAATAATAGAACTAAAATTTATACTCATAATAAATATACATTTTTTCCCTCACCATTACCACAAATCTGAGTTACATGCCCAGTGCAATTGTCAGGTGCTGATTGGAAACTAACCATTGTACAAATTAAATATGATTATTTATACCACAGTGTTATGATAATGGGGTAGTACATTTATTTCCAATGAGGTGAACTATATTCATTTACATACATCTAAATGCAAACATATAAATATAATTTAAGTACAAATATATACATCTATTTTTTCTTATATAATACACATGTACATGCAAATACCAATGACCTATCCACATATACAAATATATAAGTATATACATCCAAATAGATATACAAAGTTACATACAAATATTTTATTATAATTTCTATCCACGTATTAATATGCACACTACGATATTTAGATACAAATGTAAATACAGCCACAAATAGGAATGTGTGTCCGACATATTTCAAGAGGTATTTGTTTTTATGTGTACATGTGACCATTAATTCATTTCTTTTGTTTAGTAAATTAGGGTTATTTATATTTTTTATAATGGTCTATTTTTCTAGTAGGCAAAGATTACATCTTTCACCTTTACCATTGCAAGATTGCTCTAACCATTATTTCCCAAGTAATTTCTGGTAGAAAACAGATATTATGTCTAAAATAATGACAAGAACTAAATCCGCAAAAATAGCAACAACAATGGACCATGAGAAAAAAAGTAATGTAACTGCCGAGATAATATGAACCGTGTGTTTGATTAATTATATTTGTTGAGTTAATTCCCCTTGGCAAAATGGCAGCTTGGAAAAGATAGATCTACACAGGTAGCACTACTAAGTTATTTACATGGGAATATATATATATATATATATATATATATATATATATATATATATATATATATGTCACCCAGAGAGAAAGATAGATAGAGAGAGAGTGACCCCATCTGGGAGTGATGGTGACCAGAGTGAAAAAAACAACAAAAGAAGAAAGTAAAATAAATCCAGTAGGAGTTTAACAATACTATCTATACACCTAACATAGTCTGCTAAATAAAAAATATTGTGTATTGGTTCAACTGAAATGGACTGGGCACAAAGATTTTACAACCACAAAGTAAGTTTAAATAATGATAAATACAAAAATAATACTGCTCATTCTAAATATTACTGGAAAATAAAAGATGGTGCAGCCGTACCAAAAATTATGTGAGAAATAATGGCTAGAACTAAATCTTACAATGGTAAAGCTGAAATATGTAATCTTTGCTTTCTAGAAAAATGGATCATCTAAAAATATATAAATAATGCAAATTTACTAAACAAAAAAAATGAATTAATGGTCACATGCACACATGAAAAAAAAATACCTCTTGAAAAATGTTGAGCCAGATTTGATTTCAATAGTTGCCATTTATCTTTCAGTTTTTCTTGTCATACATGCACACAATGATATATGTAGACAAAGTCACATTTACACACACATTCAAACACACATGCACATAAACATGTACACACCCAATCACACACCCACAAACACATATACATATGCATGCATATGTAGTCATATATACACTAATACAAATATATGCATACTCACTCACCTTACACATCAAATAATTATTAATTCCATTAGTATTATTTTTCTTTTATAACTTAATGACATTGCATTTATAATGATTTTTCACTTATTTGAAGGATGTATCTTCACATATACACTGTTAAAATGGGCTTTTGGCTCAATCATACTAAAGACAAAAATCTGACAAAATTTGAATGATAACTTGGTTACTAACTGAGCTAGAAAAGATAAATTTGGTACGTGTTTTGTTTTGTCTATATGCCAATATGAAAAGCTTTGATATACTGAAAATAAAATAGTTTAGAATACCTACTGAAAGTAAGATTTGTTTTAAATCAGATTAATTAAACCTTATATCCCTCAAAGTTTCAGAAAAGTACATTTTGAAAGACTTTTAATAATGAGAATTACATTGTGCTGACAGATGGCTAAAATCAAGCAATAAAAAAAAATCCTTTCAACCACTTTAAATTAGTTTTGAAATGCAACAAAGTATTTTGCTTATTAGAAATATAAAACTTAATCTATTAGCTTGAGATTAAAAAAAAAAAGTTTTAAGAAAGTATTTTCATTTTTAAAAAAGTCATTTTAAACCTTGGATATTACCTTTCTTTGGTCATACCTACTCACATATTACTGAACTGTATATATTAGTAAACCCCCTAAGTGAACAGGAATGAAACAGGAAGCAAAGAGCAATTTTTCAATTATAAACTTACTGATACTGAAGATATAGTATATTAAAGATTTGTATACATGGATAAAAGTTACCAATATTTGTATATTACAGATTTGTATACAAATTTTCTTGGCTTCACGAATGAAGATGTAGGAAGGGAGCTGCCCAAGCCTGTTACAGACTCACTGATGGCTGACCAGTTCAGCTGTGGGGTAAGGTTTCATCAGTGGTTTGTGCAGTATTGACATGGTTTTTCTGATTCCCCCTTTTGTGCATCAGTTCAGTACAACACTTATTCTTAAAAGTATAGAAGACTCAAAGGACAGAAAGCTGCTAGGTCTTGTGAATTGCTGCTAAGTTAGACAACTGATGCACAATGTGTCAAGTGTGGAGGAATTTCTTCAGAGATCCTTTGTATCTCTTCTTGGTTGTCTGTCTCTCACAGTGCCCAGCGGAACACAATCATCATATGGCACAACCTGGGGCAGGTGTTGGTTGTTAATCCTGGTGACAGGTCCCCTGCCCAGCATAGCTGCATCTGCAACAGTATGGCCTCAATGCAAGTGAACTCTGCCTATTCTAGGACTTCACCAATAAATGGTGGAGATGGCATGAATGTAGCAATGGTGAAATTGCTCAAGGTGTCATAGCCATACAAGAGGGTAGTCAGTACAATAAAGACACACCCAAACACATGCACACACTCATGCACATGTGAATATGCATGCATTCCCACACAGATTAAAACATACACACTAATAATAACTTATACCTATGCACTTACCTGACACACTTACACAGACATACACATAGACTCATCCCAGATACACTCACCTCCCGCACACAGCGCTCTGTATATTTCAGTTTCAACCAAGCAAGGTAATAATGCTACTAGAATGCAAGGGGGTTACTGGGAGCGAAAGAGAATGAGAAGACTTAAGTGAGGAGAAAGGACAATAAATAAACAGGATTCATAAAGACAGAAGATGGCGATTGACATTGCATTTAAATTTTTGAAGATTGTAGGCGGCAGGGAAGCAAGAAATCGGATGAGAGTTCCACACATGAGAAGTGCGGGAGAAGAAACTATCAGAATAGAACTGACGATTACATCTAGCTATTTCAGCAGTAAAATGATGAGACCTAACAGCCAATCTAGCATGCAGTTGAGGTAGCAAGGAAGGGACCTCTTTAGAACAACTACCATGAGAATATTTATAGAAAAAACAGGGGGGAAGCCACGTCATAGCAGCAGGAAAGTGACTGAAGTCAAGATGCCAAGTCAAGATTAATAGCATTACAAGCCCTTGTTTGGATTTTGTCAAAAATCTCCAAATAAATAGCCAGAGCACCAGGCCAGATATGGCAGCAACATTCAATTCTCAAATGAATGGTAGATATATAAATGACCTGACACAGTAAACAAACCTCCTTAGCAGCAGACCTAGCAATTGATTCAATATAATGTCAGCTGAAAATGAAAGACCAAGAAGGTGCAATGAGTTGCTCTCCCAGAGGTTAGCATCAGCCATACTGATGGAAGGAGTTTTGGGGCAGAGAGCTCACAATATGACAAAATCAGTAGCTGAACAAAGCCATTACACTAAAATCCTCAGTCACAATGACTTGTGATTTCAGGCTAAGCTAATCATGAACAGCTTGTAAACAGTTTCATCTACCCAGTTTCAATCACAAGGACTGGGTTGATCTTTTGGGTATAGTTTTCAGGCATTTCCTAACGGTGCTTCAGGGGCGGGTATGTTCATCTACCCAGGTCAATGACACCAAGAAATCACCTTCTTGACAAATCAACCGTGGTGAGATTTGAATCGAGGTCTCGTGGTCAGTACACAATTGCTCTAACTACACATGCAGAGTTTAGAAGAAGGAGCAAAAAAAAAAAGAAATAAAGTACTAACTAATAAAGTACTAACTAATAAAGTACTAACTAATAAAGTACTAACTAACAAAGAAACATTTATTTGTAAGAAGACAAAAGATGGCTACTTCTTGATGGTGATGACTGACACAGTAATCCACCTTAACTAAATACTTAACAGCAGATTTAGTAATTGGTCCAATATAATTGCCACGCTTCATGTCAGTGGAAAATGTAAGACCAAGAAAATGCAATGAGTTGTTTTCATGGAGGTTAGCATCAGCCATACTGACAGAGGGCAAAAATGGTTCTCTATGATGATTAAAGGATAGCAGTTTCCTTTTGGAGATGTTAGTATTTACAAATGAAATTTTTTTCAATTTGTTCCTTACTCCTCTTTTATACAGTTCTGTTGACTGCTTTTGAACAGGTGAGAAAGACGTAATTGTTTGTTCATCAAAGACTCATTCATAGCCAAACAAGAAAGGCAATCAATCTTATTAGATTCTTCTTCAAGTGATTCTCTATACACTCATTCACTTTCATTTTCATTAATCAAACACAGTCGCTAAGAAGAAGAAAATAAGCTGAATAAGAAAGAAAAATGCAAACATTTTTTTCATTTTTTTTTTATTATTCCTTTTGCTTTGGGAAGTTTTTCTAACAAAAAAAAATTAACTTCTTTCATTTTTCCATATATTGTTTTTATTTCTTTTTTCTTTTTTTTTTTGGTTTCTTCTTCATTAATTTCCTTGTAGACATTAAGCAGTGGTCTATGTTTTTTGCATTAATAAATCAGTTTCTTCTGTAAGATCGAAATAACATTTGAGAAGATTCTGAACCCACTGCACATAAGAGGAGGCATGACAGAGCAATAGATTGCAGCTCAGATTGATGAACTGGAGAGCCGAGTTCAAATTACAGTCGAATTCGTTACAATCACTTACATGCTAATACGCTTACGAAAAATATGAATCCAACTCACCTCCCATCCCCTCCCCCAGCTATGTGTACATGGTAGGGCAGATTGGGTTCTATAACAACCTACTGCATATCTACCATATTTGTCATGACTCAAAAAAGACATGATCGCCCAAACCTGCATCACATATAGCACTGAACTGACTCTACATAAGACGTCTTGCATTAGAAAAAGAAATTTTATGACCAAGAAAGATTATAAATTTCAACTGGCAACATTGTTTGGTCTGGTCAATAAATCCCAAATGTTTCCTTATAAGGAAGCATCTAATCTCACCCTTCACATCACCATAAATTGTTTTTATTATTTGCTGCATCACAATATATAATAATTAGAGTGAATCAAAGTTTTGATGTATTTATTTAACTGTTTCAAACCTTCCATGTTTAAGGAAATCTCATATTGTCTGAAAACCTTTGCAAGAAGTGATGATATCAAAATCTCTTGGAAATAAATTAAAAATGTTTTCGAAGAGGCAACAAAAATGATCAACTCATTTCTTTCTGGAATGTTGATATTTACCAAAAGGCACAGGGTTAGGAATATGGAATAGCCTATGAGTAGAGTTTTATCCATTGTTTCCTCTTTGGTACTGGGTTTCCAATTTCTTTCTAAAATCTCATTCTCTTTTACTCTCAGTAGCCCCTTGTGTCTTAGTGGCATTAACACATTGCTTAGGATGAACTGATAAAAAAAAAAAATGACTTTAAGAAAAGATTATAAATTAATTGAGATTCCCAAGTGAAACATTGACTGCTCAGAGGTTGAATCAAATTATTATCAAGCAATAAAATCTTTTAGCTTAAAAAGACAATAAATAATTTCAAAATGAACTTAAGTTGTCTTCATTATATTCCAATTTGGGATTTTTTTTTCATCTATAAATTCTTAATTTTGAATGACAATGGAAGCATTCGTGTGGACTCTAATATAGCAGAAAGTTTCAGTTCTCTCATTATTTCGAATTTTGTATCCAGATACATTGTCTACTTCAATACAAGATTGCAGGTTCCATGTTTCACTGCATAGAAGACAAATCAACAGACTTTGGTTCTTCTTTTATTTTTTATTCTTAACAAAGATTTAAAAGATCAGAATTGCCATACTTGCTTTAATAAAAAGATTTTCATTTCATTCTCTTTGTCAATGAAATGTGTGGCTGGTTAAAAAAAAGAAAAGAAAAAGGAAACCATTTTGGTGTGCTTGGCCTATGATGGCAGATTTTAGTCAACTTCAAGTTGTTGATGATAATTTGGTTTATATTATGAAGAATTTTTCATTCTTTCTGTAAACCAGTTCTCTTTCGGTTAAAAGACAGTTATTGTCACAATGATAAACAGAGATGTATCCCAAAGTTCAAAATTAGAAAGAATATTATTTGAGAGAAAAAGAAAACATTATTATGTGATAGTCATCTTTAAAGAATTTCTGAAATTTACAATATTAATCAGGATATTTTTCAGTATCCATTGGACACTTGCTTTCTGGCATGCATCAGTCATCAGGCAGTGACTCTGATCCTGTTCTTCTTAATTCAGTCGAGAGAACGGGACTTTGTAACCAAATTGTTACTCTCTCTTTTCATTACAAATAACCAATGGCGTTTATATACTCCACATAAATCCAGCACAAAGTTTGAGACCTTCTCTCAAATATTATCTAAATTGAGAGAAGAAAATTGATAAAATATTAGTAAGGTTTATTCAACCAAAATGAGGATCAGGTGAGGTATGTTTTGTGGCTGAGATAGTTGCATTTTCTCTATTAATGTCACTGGTAAAAGCTAAGATTACAATTGCGATCTTTGACAACAGACAGGCACTCCCCCACTTAGTACATGGATGCAGCATAATCTTTATGTTCTGTTTCACACACGATTTACCCCAGAGATTTTCTGAATACTAATATTGATCAGAGATACCCAGCTGATATATTGTATTGTCCACTCCAAATAAAAATGAGTGTACATTCCCGATATTTATTTCATAACAATCTAAACCTTTGCTACAAGAAATGCTGAATAAAAAGGAATTAAAACTAGTTCCTATATTTTATCTATATAGTATTTAAATCTAATATCTATAACAATAGTTTCTTTCTGCACCAAAAGACCTTTGCCTAATCCGAGTAAAAAAGGACCAAGATATAAATTGTTGTAACAAATTTAAATTTTGTTTCGGGAAGACAGAAAAGAAAGAATTGTGGGTTGAACTGCATCTTGGTTGCGTAAGCGAAAATTCTACCGGGGGAAAAGAATCAAGGAACGTGGAATGTAAGCGTGTCTCAAAAACATGAAGTATAAATCAATAAGGTAGAGAGTTGGTGGTTGTCGGTTTGTGGGGGGAGAGAAACAAAGAACAAAGATGTGAACTCAATTCTCAGACTTCAAATAAAACCCTGTTCTTGTTGCATGAGACACGACTGAAGTGAGTCAAGAAGAAGTCAATCATAGAAAAAGAGGATCACTTGTTAGAATGGAGAAGATCGTTTTTGGCGGCTCAGTCTCTTTCAAAAAGGCAGGGGCTGCTCACAATGAAGGAGAAATTTATATTATTGTTGTGAGACCAATACTTCCCTACATCATGGACTCTCCCAGTACTATATTATTATGTGAATGGTAGTATCATGGGAGGAGTAGCACCAGTAATGCGCAGCTGCGTACGATACCAATACCGGACAACACTGGATAGTAAGCTCTGCTTACACTATTCTTTGTAACTTTTCTGTTTAATATATCTTTCTTACCTCTAACCCGTGTTCCGTGTTTGGGTCCACATCAATTATATATATGTGTGTGTGTGTGTGTGTGTTTGTGTGTGTGTGTGTGTGTGTGTAATAAACCAAGTAATTGGTAAAACGTCAAAGAACAACACTACCAGTACCAAGCCTGCCCAAAGAGAAAACATAAAAGATAAAAGACAGAAGAAAAAGAAAAAAAGAAAAAGAAAAAAAAATATACAGGTTCGAATCCTGTAGAAGGACGAATATTTTCTATGAAAATTTCTTGGACATTCAGGCCGGTAAATGTTGTTTATTATAAACAGAGCATTTACTTAAATACTTGTATCTATAAAAAGAATGTTAAACATAAAAATGTCTTTAAATAATTGTCAGACTTTGTCCATTTCATAATATATATATATATATATATATATATATATATATATATATATATATATATGTAAAAATATACAAGTGAACACAAGACTAACACTAAGCGGTGAAAGTAAAGTCTCTATCATGCATGAACACAAACTTCAGGCCATGTGTGATGTGTTTTGGTTCGACTATTTCTGGTCTGTGGTGCATTATGGGTTGCAAGGTCTATTGTATTATCCTGATGGTTATTCTGTAGGCAGTAATACTTATGTATCAAATTATTCTAGAGCAGAGGTTCTCAACAAGGGGTAAATTTACCCCTAGTGGGTAAAAAATTATATAGTCGGGGGTAAATAATTGAACTACCTGATAATTTAAAAAATACTTCAATTAAATTTAGTACTAAATAAGAAATCAGTATTTTGAGTGTCGCTTGGTATTTTTTTTTTCTATTCACAGTATTTTAACTAAAAAAAACCCTTAGTATTTTGAATGAAAAAATCATTCATTCATTTAGTCACGAAATTGTACATCAATGCTTTATGATGTTGATGAATTTTTTGTATGGGATTAGGGGGTAAATGGAGAAATACATAAAGCCGAGGGGGTCAATGATGGAGGAAAGGTTGAGAATGGCTGTTCTAGAGGCTATTCAGTAGAAATAATTGTGAATTTAAATGCAGTTATTTAAAGCTAGTTTATAGTGTTGCTTGTTAACTTTTTTCTCATTATTTTTTATTGGTAAATTTTCACTTTAACACCCAAGCCTCATTCACTGCTGCACTATTTTCTTTCAGAAATTAGTACACGCTTCCGGAAAGCGATTTTTTTTTTTTTTTTTGGTACTTAATTTAAGAAGAAAGTTAACTTTCATTCAAATATATGTAATTATATTACTTTGTTATTCTTTTATTTGTCGATGTGACAAATAAAAGAATAACAAAGTAATTTTTTTTAAGAAGAAAGTTAACTTACAAATATATAAAAATAATACAAAAATTAATGCACAAACTTGGTAAAGTAGAAGGGTTGATTCTATTATTTCATTAGTTTTTAAAAACAGAAAGAAAACCCCTCCCCTAACCTTTACTCCTAACCCTAAAGAAAAATAAAAAACATTAAATTAAACAGAAAGAACCCCCCCCCTAACCTTTACTCCTAACCCTAAAGAAAAATAAAAAACATTAAGAAAACCCCTCCCTCAACCTTTACTCCTAACCCTGAAGAAAAAGAAAACAAATTAAATTAGATAATTGCTTCTTTACAGAAGCGCGTACTAATTTCTTGAAGGACTTCCTGTTTAGTGAAGTAATAGGGTCAAATTTTATAACTACGCAGGAAATTGTCAGCCCTGAATTACTTATCAATAAGCCGGTAATGGCTGGGGAAAGACCAGGAAAAAGTCCGATTTTTTGGGGTCGTTAACATCCAAAAAGGTAGGTTTCTTCAATATCTAATTGTTGATTTGAGTTCAGCATATACATTTGCACGGAAATAAGACTATTTTTGAAAAATTTGAAGGGATATTAGTGCTTGGGTGTTAAAATGAACATTTACCTTTTTATTGATTTCTTAATTATTTGTTGCTGATCATTATTATTATATTTGGTTTCGTCAATATGTATAGTTTGTTAATTTGTTTATTCATTAGATTATTTTTTTTATTTATTTTTATTTTAAAAATTTTTCCAGAGTTTGGTTATATTATTTGTTTAGTTTAATCTACTGACTTTATCAATTACATGGCTATGCTAGATTATCTGAGTTGAATATAGTGCATTATATTTGCATTTGTCATGGTGGGTATTTTAGAAGCTATTTGTCTTGAGTTTTCTTGCTTCTGGAACTCTCTTCCTGCTTCTTGTTTCCCTGTCAACTTTGATCATCAAAAATGTAAGTGCAATGTCAACTGTTATTTTCTGTCTTCTTAATTCCTGTTCTTTTATTGTCTTCTCTCCCTAATTGTATATTTTTCTCATATTCTCTAACACTCAGTAACTCCACTTGCTTGGGGAGAAGTGATGAAAAATGATAGATAGATAGATAGATAGATAGATAGATAGATAGAGAACAGACTGAGATAGATAGATAGATAGATAGATAGATAGATAGATAACAGACTGAGATAGATAGATAGATAGATAGATAGATATAAATACGCTATTGTATAAGAGATACAAAGAGAATTAAACAGAGATAGAGAGAGACAGATAGATAGATAGATAGATAGATAGATAGATAGATAGATAGATAGATAGATAGATAGAGAACAGACTGAGATAGATAGATAGATAGATAGATAACAGACTGAGATGGATAGATAGATAGATAGATAGATAGATAGATAGATAGATAGATAGATAAAAAGACAGATAGATATAAATACGCTATTGTATAAGAGATACAAAGAGAATTAAACAGAGATAGAGAGAGATAGAGAGATAGATAGATAGATAGATAAACAGACTTAGATTGAAAGAAAATTAGACAGATAGATAGATAGACAGATATAGATAAATAGATAGAAACAGAATTAGATAGATAGATAGATAGATAGATAGATATAAAAAGACTTAGATGGATAGATATAAATAAGCTGAGTTAGATAAAGAGATACAAAGAGAATTAAACAGACAGATAAAGATAGAGAGAGAAAGAGATAGAAAATTAAACTGACAAACAGACAAACAGATTTATAGATATAAACCAAATGAGATAAATTTTCACTATATATGCAGTTTCTGTCATAAAATTGCAATTAACTGATTGTATTTTTAACTGTTCTGATACATTGTGCAAATTTGTTCAATGAACTTTCAACCCATGGGCAGGCATCTAGATCATGCATTGATATATCACACCTTCTACGGCCTGGTCTTGTTTGCACCTATGAAATATGTGTCTAAATTAATGCAGAAATGTTACTAATGCTGGACTAACATGACTTCTCCCATAAGTTGTTAGGCTCGACAATATTTTCAGCCCTTTGCCTAAACCAACCATATGTTACTTTTTGACCTTATGCATTGAACGAAGGTCAAACGGTCCTCATTGCAGACAGACAGACACACACAAAGTTCATGAAGAAAGGAAATGGGACATGCTAAGATTCCATATAGGATTTTTATAGGATTATGTTTACCAATTTTAGATTTACCACTTCACAATAATCTTTCTGTTTTCACTATTTCATGTACTGATTGCTTGCTTTCAATCTCTCTGTACTCTCTCTTTCTCTCTCTCTCTTTCTCTCTCTCTCTTTCTTATGCTTATACTTTCTCTGGCAACCTCTCTCTCTCTTTCATGTCCTTACTTT
Organism: Acanthosepion esculentum; assembly: GCA_964036315.1. NCBI lineage: Eukaryota > Metazoa > Mollusca > Cephalopoda > Sepiida > Sepiidae > Acanthosepion > Acanthosepion esculentum. The sequence goes on along the minus strand of OZ038506.1, from coordinate 14,261,016 downwards.
CTCTATCTTCCTCTCTCTCTTTCCTGTCACTGATTCCTCTATCAAACTCTCTTTTTTCTTACATCCACATTTTTTCCATTAACCTCTCTCTCACTGTCCTTACTTTCTTTATCAAGTCCCCCCTCTCTCTCTCTTTCTCTTATGTCCTTACTTTCTCTTTCAACATCTCTCTCTTTTTCTGTAAGGTCCTTAATTGCTCTTTATATACATACTTTTTCCTTAAACATACACCACATACCCGCACATACACACACACACACACACACACATATATTCATGTTTAAATGCACTCTTCAAGCCATGAAGATTGTGTTCAAGCCACTTGTTGATGACCTCAGTGCCCACTTTTATATTTATACACATGTTGTGTCTCTGCTATTGAGCACTTTTACTCATAAATATAGCATACTAAAAACTATATATATATATATATATATATATATATATATATATATATATATATACATACATACATATATATATATATATATATATATATATACATACATACATACATATATATATATATATACATACATACATACATACATTAATATTTAACAGCCCCCTCCGACGAGGGTGTATGTGGCACAAGGCCAGTTTATTGTAGGTAGTCCGAGCCTGTAAGCTTGACCAAAAATATTCCCTTTGAACCTGCATAAACGGATTCAGAGCCTGTCTACCTCCCCAGACGAAACATTACCCTTTGGTAAAGCCTTGTCCGGATTTCTCTCTGCCAAAGACAGAGAGTTCAACAGTTGAACAGTTTATATCATTGTTCCCCTGAGGCTTGCTTTTTTACTAACTTTATAGTAAGTGGAAGAGTCCACAAGAGCTTCATTAGAGGGAAGACACCACAAGAGTATATATATATATATATATATATATATATATTAATGCATGTTTCATTAAATAATATAGACAAGTTTTGTCTATTTATTCTATATAAATTCTTTTCATATCATCTGATAAGCTTAATAACATTATCATTGAAAGATGAAAGAAAATCACCATATTGATACAGGTTTTTTAATCCTATCTAAGCCTTCAGCTTACATAATTTTCGCTTCTGCGTCTTGTATACACGAGATTGTCGTTGCTTGGGAATCTTTCATGCCACAAATCAAACTATCATCATTGTTTTGTCCGTGTATTGTTTAATATATTGAAATGTAATTGTTATCTTTGATAATGGCTTATGTAAGCCGAAAGCTTAGATAGGATTCAAAAACATGTATCAATATGGTGATTTTTTTTCATCTTTCAATGATAATGTTATTAAGCTTATCAGACAATATGAAAGGAATTTGCTTAAAATAAATAAACAAATCTTGTCTATATGATTTAGAGAAACATGCATCAATATATATATATATATATATATATATATGTTAAGTTGGAAAGCATTTAACAAAAAAAAATATAATGAAATGTTGTCAATATACTTAAAATATAAAGTGTATAATGAATATATTAGGCCAACTATGCAAAATGAAGAAATTAAACAAATTATTTGTAAACTAACACGGGAACAAAAAACGATCAGTAAAAAGAGCAACTTGGGATAACACTAAGAGATAGAAGTGTACACGGATCCAAGAAAGAAGTGAACATGGATCCAAGAAAGAAGTCAACATGGATTTGAGAAAGAAGTGAACATAGATCCGAGAGTGAAGTCAACATGGATCCAAGAAAGAAGTCAGCATGGATCCGAGAGTGAAGTCAACATGAAACCTAGAATAAAGTCAACATGGATCTGAGAAAGAAGTAATCATGTCCTGAGAAAGAAGTCAACATGGATCTGATAAAGAAGTCAACATGGATTTGATAAAAAAGTCAACATGGATTTGATAAAAAAGTCAACATGGATTTGATAAAAAAAGTCAACATGGATTTGAGAAAGAAGTCAGCATGGATTTGAGAAAGAAGTCAACATGGATTTGAGAAAGAAGACAACATGGATTTGAGAAAGAAGACAACATGGATTTGAGAAAGAAGTCAACATGGATTTGATAAAAAAAAAGTCAACATGGATTTGAGAAAGAAGTCAACATGGATTTGAGAAAGAAGACAACATGGATCTGAGAAAGAAGACAACATGGATCTGAGAACTGTCCAAAATAATAGAGAAGTGATTAAATGAAAAAAAAAATAGATGTGGGAGAGGAAACATAGGAAGAAGAAAAGTTAACAGATGGAGAAGTAAAAGGTTTCGTGATTGGTGCTCAATGTCTAGCAAATGGTGTAGGAAAAGACAAGATAGAAGATTAAAATATGAAACTAGACTGGGTTGCTGGTAAAACATGGCAGAGAATAACACAGTCATAGTTGTCATGGAAGGATTTGGGAAAAACCTTTTTCCTGCAGCAGACAAGCAATGGGAAATTGACGAAGAAGACAATGCGGTAAAAAATGCAATATGTATATATCTGTGTGTGTGTGTGTGTGTACGTGATATACATGTGTGTGTTTGTGTGTGTGCATGTGTATGTGTGCATATCCAAACAAGTAAAAATTATCTGTATTGTCTATTCTCCCAATCACCTTTCAGCCACTTCCATAGCCATTTTCAAGGTATTTTTTTGTTTAAGTGTTCTTAATTTCTTTTCATATTTGTTTGTCTGAGATATGGTTTTTATGTTGCCTAAATAGTAGCAGCATTTATTCTGAGCCGCCACTTTATTCCCACTAAATAGAAAAATGTAAGAATATCAGAAAAACTAAATAAAAACTTCATCAAATTTTCCTTGTCTGTCATATTCAATGAAACAGGTTTGAAAGAAGGGTTACTGCCTAAATATGGATTATATATATAGGCAGCAGCAGATCTTCATTCAAGCATGTTTGGTTGAATAATCTAGACATGTTATGTCTATTTTATTTTAATCCTTTCAAATTCATGGATCAATTTCTTAATGTTGCCATTAAACTATTTAAGTAAGGCACCATAGTTTTTCTCATTCCTTTTATATTCTCAAGTACTTTCAATCTCATCCAAGATCATCTTCAGGGTTGAATTGTTAAGACAAAAGCTAATGTAATAGATAGTTGTGATTTTTTTTGTAAAAGTGCATGAAATGCACTCTGTTGATTAAAAAAAATTAACATTATCAAGGGAGGTAACTTAATTTATATTTGTAAATTTTTTTAAAGAATTACTATTAAGTATTTTAAAACGTTGTTTTAATTGTAATTTTTTCAAAAAATACAATGCAGGTATTTTAAAACTTTACTGTTATAGACACTTTAAAACATTGTGTCTATACTCATAATTAATTTTAGTTACTGTTGGTTATAATTGTTTTACAAAGAAGGCTTCAAGAATTTGAAGTTTTTGTTTTTTATTTTCATGTTGGAGTATACTTGTATTGCCAATTAATATTTCTCTAAATCATGAATGTGATCAGGAATATTCCTTTAAATCTTGGGCTATGGAACTTGAATATGACATGTGTAATATAAGCCTGCTCGATAATGTTGTTGTTGTGAAACCAACATATATACTTACATTTTTTGTCAGAGATACAATATCCCAAAAGACTTTTAAATTGATATATAATGTTGGCTTTTTGTAGAACATTAGTTGATGGGGAAGACTATCATGTAAATCAGTACTATCTGCCACATGGTCACGTCATTGCTGACTAAACTGGTTCCTCCACCAGGCTTTTCTGGTGAAGTAGGTGGCTAGACACCCTCAGCAAGATCAAAAGTAAGATCTGTTAAATGGCAGGTGAATCTTCTTGTAGGGTCAATGGCCATCTAGCCCAAGGGGGGAAGACTGAGCTGGGTTACTATATACACAGCCTGTGGGGTGATGACATGGGATTGCTGAGGGGAGAGCTTCCTGAACTGAAGTCAACAGTCAAGATGGAGGGTTCTCCTGATGGAAACTACAGTCATGTGACCTTGATGCCTCACCATGACAAAGTTCACCTTCAACTTGAAGCCTCACGTTGAAAAGTTCACCTCCAACTTGAAGGTTCACCTTGACTAAGTTTACCTCCAACTTGAAGGTTCACTTGACCAAGTTCACCTTCAACTTGAAGCCTCAACTTGACCAAGTTCACCTCCAACTTGAAGCCTCACTTTAGTCAAGGTGAGGCTTCAAGTTAGAGGACATCAGCTGTGGATAGACCTGGAGAGGGATGGTCATCACCTGGTTTACTTACTCAAGACACACTACATATAGACAAATACCTTTACGGCTTTCAATCAGATATTTGGAGGGAACTGGTTCAGTGTTCACCCGTGCAGTGACCCTACAACCACACCCAGTCATGGGACTGATAATGATGATTATAATGATGATGATGATGATAATGATGACATTTATGGGAAGTGTGCTCAATAACTGGTAATGAACATTCTGGTGATGGTGAAATTGGCAGTCACTATACAATATTGATATCCATGTCCACACTGTTTATACTCCCACTCACACACACACACACACAAATACACAAACAAGGGATGATCCGAAAATATTTATTTTAATAGAGCCTACCACATACAGGGAATATAAAAACACTGCAAGATAGAACAGGTATTTTAGCTTCAAGAACCTGCATTTTGTGGGTCGACAGCTGTGTAGTGTGGCTTAGAGCATGGCTTGTCACAGATATCAGCGTTCCCAATGCTGAAACACAAAACCCTCCTCCTAACAATGCACATAGCTACTGTTTCATTTCTGCAAACATTCAGCAAATATCAATGAATATCAATGGCTGCAATTTTCTCCACAAGGAGGAATTCACTGACACATCTCGGCTTCATACGCACTTTAATGACAGATGCCATTTTGCCAGAACTCGGCTTAGCTACTATCTGTAACAAAGCAAAAGAAAAATGGGTTATTGATGGGAAGGTTAAACCAACATACCACCAACATCTGCCTCTGATATGGTGTGCCAATATATTAAAATATGAATCATTACGCACACGCACGCACACACACACACACACACACATACAGCTTACTACCTCTCTTCATCTTTCTACTACTTTCTTTCTGTTTCTATTTCTGTTTGTCTCTTGCTTTCACTTACTCTTTGTCTATGTCTATCTTTATTTAGCCCTTTTTTTCTTCTCAGCTTCTCTTTCTACTTCTCACTGTCTTTCTGTCTTTACTTTTTTTTCTATCCCTTTCTTTCTGTATCTTTTTCTTCTTCATTGGATCTTTTTCTATCTCTACTTTTCTTTTTTCTAATCTTTTTATATTTCTCTCTCTCTCCACACACACACACATGCAGACACACACACACACACACACACACACACACACACACACACACACACACACACACACACACATATATAGCAAAGGTAATAAATCTGTTGGTATGTAATCCAAGTGGATCCTAGTAATATGAAAATATTAGAACTGATTCACAAGAAAGACCTTCATGTATTTTATTTAATTTATACTGAACAATATAATTAATAATCCAAGAAATTTGTTTGTTTATTATATATATATATATATATATATATATATATACATATATAGTATATAGTGTAGAGGTGGGTAAATCAAATAACAAGATATTAGCAACTGTATATGCACACATATATATATATATATATATACGAAGAAATATAGTCTTAAAGTGTGCTATATTTATGGGATAAAGTGCTCAATATCGGAGATAGAGCGTGTGTAAATATAAAAGTGGACATGGAAGTCAGCACTTAGAGGCTATAAGTGCTGACTTCCATGTCCACTTTTATATTTATATATATATATATATATATATGTGTGTGTGTGTGTGTGTGTGTGTGTGTGTGTGTGTGTGTGTGTGTATTAAAGTAAAAATCTGTTGATATATAATCCAAGTGGATCCTAGTAATATTAAAATATTCGAACTGATGGACAACAAAGAGCTTGATGTATTTTTTTTTTTTAAATTAAGAGATCAGCGAATCATGCTACCTTGGTTTCAACCTTTCAGTATCCTCAGGTGATTTGGACGATTTGATCTAAATCGCCAGAGGATACTGAAAGGTAGCATGATTGGCTGATCTAATTTTTTCTAAACACACACACACACACACACACACACACACACACACACACACACACACACATTCACATATATACATATATATATATATATATATATATATATAGTTTATGAAAAACTAGGTAATCCGTATGGGTAGACCCAAGGAGGATAAAATCCAGAGAGCTCAATGTAAATCAGAGCTAATAATTTAAACAAAACAGAACACTTTAAGGTTCCATATAATAAATTATTTCACCACAGCCCTTTTAAAGGACCGCAGATCATCAGACTTTACTTCCAAAGGTTGAAACGGAAAATGAAAAGAAATTTACACATTTTTGACGGGCAGTACTAAGTATATGTAAAGTCTGATGATCCGCGGTCCTTTAAAAGGGCTGTGGTGAAATAATTTATTACATGGAACCTTAAAGTGTTCTGTTTTTATTTAAATATATATATATATATATATATATATATATATATATATAAATCTGTGTAAAATTGAATGACAATCTGATGGAATAGAATGGAATAATAAATATGTAAGGAAATTTAGAAAACATCTACTAAGTCATTTTTCACAAAAATAAAGTCTAGATTCTATTAGATTCTCTTTTTATAAAATAAAAGTCACAGTGTAGTAATCGATTGTGGCTTGGATTGTGGAATCAGAGTTCAAATTCCAGTTTAGTTCATTACATTCATTTATGTGCTAATACCCTTGGGAAAGCCATAAATCCATATCTTCTCCATCCAGCTATGGGCAAATAACAGGACAGACTGGGTCCTATAGCCTTGGGTGGCAACTTGTCAATTCAAGACCTGAGGAGTTTCGGGAGCTTGTAGCCCACTTCAAACCAGTTTTCTGTCAGCTTCTTCCAAATCTTCATAAAAGTGTGGCCGGTTCTGCACAAGCCATCACCATTATAATCAGATCACATGTGCAGGTCAGCTAGCTGCTTTATTCTAAGAACTGAACTGCGGCACCCTCGTACATCAAAGCTGAAGATTGCACTCAAATATGAAATAGGCGACAGCCAATCAGTGCTGACCGCAGTGCACACTTTTGTATTTACATGTATTCTATTTTTGATATTGAGCAATATCCATTATATTGAGGTTTGAAGGTACGCTATATCTATGGGCAAAAGATACACCATACCTTAAAACTATATTTTGATCATATATATGTATCAATAAAAGTTCAATTAACTTTCGACTGACTTCAAAGTTTTACTGAAACACTGTTCATGAGGATCAGAGTGTCAGATAAGTACATGTGTGTGCGTGCGTGTGCGTGTGTGTGTGTGTATATGTGTCTTTGTGTCTGTGTGTCTTTGTGTGTCCGTATGTGTGTGTAAATATTCTCAGATAGAGTGTATCTGTAGAGACAAAATATATATATATATTTATACCCATATATATGTATATATATATATATATATATATATATATATATATATATATACCCACATACATATATATATATATACCCATATATATATATATATATATATATATATATATATGTATCCATATATATATATATATATATGTACCCATATATATATATATATATATATATATATATTTATACCCATATATATATATATATATATTTATACCCATATATATATATATATATATATATATATACCCATGTATATATATATATATATATATATATATATATATATTTATACCCACATACAAGCTTGTTTCCCTGTAAAACAGCTCATCAGTGTGGCTAGACATCCTATTACTTCAAGCCAGGATTGAAACTCGACAAATTTTGCATCAGTCAGAGACTCTACCACTATGCTATATATATATATATATATATATATATATATATATATATATGAATGAAAGATCATATTAAATAGATAAATAGTGTAGTGACTTGCCTGATAGCACACTTTCACCCGAGGATCTTCCATCTTGTAAGTACTAATAGATATAAAATTTATACCTACTCCATACTGAAGTTCTACAGGGAAAAGTGTACTAACTGGTAAGTTGCCACACTATTTATCTATTTAGAAAAGGAAGAAATGAAGAACCAAAAATAAGGAAGAAAAAAAATGAAAAAAAGAAAATAAATCTAGTTAATGAAAATTGGAAAGTAAATTAATGAAGACAAATAGTAGAGAAAAAAGTTAAAAAAAATCCCAATACAATTGAAAACCGACACAGAAGAAATGTCCTGGTCTCAAAAAAACATTTGGAGTCACATTTCAATAACAATTACAGGACTTGATGAACCTATTTTCCTGAAACATTGTTTGAAAAGAAAGATTTTATAAATTTCAGCCAAAAATAGCACTCACTGCTTGGACAACGAATGCTGAATATTTCCTTATATGGAAACAGTTAATATTGCAATTACCGTTAGGTTGCCTCATTCTTAATGTTATGGTCCAGGTTAGTAACAAAGAAGAACAACACGAACACAAGAGTAAAAATAACGAAGATATATTACACAGAATAATAATACAAGATGTGGAAGGTGTTAGTATGACTGTCAGTCTGGTTTGGAGTGAACTACTATCGGCTCGACTCGATTCGTCCCTCTCTCTTGAGAGGCGTAGTATACATAGTGTTAGGAAGAGTTCATTCTGTAGTTATAGGTAAGGACCCATAACACAAATAATGTTCAACTATTTTATATTGTATACATATTCTTTCTATTTTTCTTTGTATTCTTTAAATTCTACATTGATCCCTGTGTCCTTCTTGTAATGTTCATGCCTTTGACATAAATATTATTATTGAAAAAGATAAATATACATGTGTGAGGAGTGTGTGTGTGTGTCAAAATTCAGAAAGAAATAAAATATATTTGTAAAATGGCAATATGAATAAAAACAAGAAATGTTTCCTTCCCAACTCGACATACATTACCAGAAAGATTTTAAAAAATCAAAAGAAAACGGTCAAATCAAAACCTAGTATTTAAAATAAATACCTAAATAATTTATAAATTTAAGATAAAAATTAAATAATTACATTAATATATATATATATATATATATATATATATATATATATACATACATATATTATAAGACATTTTTATATTTATACATTCTTATTATAGATACAAATATTTAAGTAAATGCTCTGTTTTATAATAAACAGTATTAAACAACAGTTACCAGCCTGATTGTCCGAGAAATTTTCATAATGGTTGACGTCATTTGTTTACATTTGGATACGCTATGAGCAGATATGAATGTACGTGAGAGAATCATGGAAGATTGTAGTTTAAAGACAGTAAAATCGACCTTGCTAACCAAATGCTCCTCTGTGGCCCAATCGGTTAAAGGCAACTCAGGCTATATGTCAGTTCCGTATAGGATACAGGTTCGATTCATGTAGGAGGACGACTATTTTCTATGAAAATTTCTCAGACATTCAGGCCGGTAAATGTTGTTTAATACTGTTTATTATAAACAGAGCATTTACTTAAATATTTGTATCTATAAAAAGAATGTATAAACATAAAAATGTCGGACTTTGTCCATTTCATAATATGTATATATGTATGTATATATATATATATATATATATGTTAATATATATTAATATATATTAATATATATATATATATATGTTAATATGTATTAATATATATATATATATATATATATTAATATATATTAATATATATTAATAAATAATAACTCATAATTGATACAATAATAGTTAATAAAAATGAATACACTACCACCCCTGTCTAAATGATTGGATTTCCCTGTATCCTTGGAAACAAAAAATTATGAATTGTATGTGCGTTGAAAAATCAGTAAATTTAAAATGAGTTATTCCAAAATTCACTTGAGGATGAAACAGAACTAACGCTTTTAATTTAATTATATAATTAAATTTGAAGTTTTTAGCTTCGATTTTTGAATCATGGTAATTCCTGTGTAGCAAAGAAACCATATTTTAAATCAGTTTATAATATTAATAAATATACATTTTTTTTTCCTCAGTCTGACTCAAAGTTTCATACACAACACAATCCTCAGGTGTCATGTCTTAACTCAGCACCTGAGGATTCCATTCTGCATGAAACTCCAAGTCGTGCTACTGGTGCGGAAAAAATATATATTTATTAATATATAGTTTATATCCCTCTTATGTTGCATTGAGCACTATTTTATTAAGACCAGCACTCAATGTGTGATCTTATATATATGTATATATATATATATAGATATATATGATATATATATATATATCAACATATATATAATATCACACATTGAGTGCTGGTCTTAATAATATATATATATATATATATATATATATATATATATATATATATATATATCTACATATATTATTTATATATTTATTAAGACCAGCACTCAATGTGTGATATTATATATATGTAGATATATATATAATAAAATTGTGCTAGTAGATTATATATATATATATATATTAGATATATATATATATATATATATATATATATATATTTAAAGACATTTATAATATGTTTAATGTTCTTTTTATAGATACAAGTATTTAAGCAAATGCTCTGTTTTATAATAAACAGTATTAAATAACATTTACCGGCCTGAATGTCCGAGAAATTTCATAGAAAATTTTCGTTCTCCGACAGGAATCGAACCTGTATCCTATACGGAACCATCATTTCGCGTGATGTGCCTTAACCTTTCAGCCACAGAGCAGCGTCTGGTTAGCAAGGTCGATTTTACTATCTTTAAACTTAAATCTTCCATGAATCTCTTCTATTCATATCTTCTCTAGCGTATCAAATGTAAACAAATGACGTCATATATTTTTGAATTAGACATAGTCCGACAATTTATTATATATATATATATTGTGTGTATTTAGGCAGCATTTTTTCATTCATACATGTTTCATTAAATAATATAGATAAGTGTTGTCTATTTATTTTATGTAAGTTCTTTTCATATCGTCTGATCAGCTTAATAACATTATCATTAACGAAGAAAGAAAATCACAATATTGATACATATTTTTAATCCAATCTAAGCTTTCGGCTTACATAAGCCATTATCGAAGATGACAATTACACAATATATTAAGCAATACACGAACAAGAACTTGATGATAGTCTGTTTTTGTTTACATGGATGATTTCCAAGCAACGTTAAACACGTGCATATAAGACACTGGAATTCACTCTCGCGTGGTCATGTGTGATGTCACGAGCAATTTAAAATTCAATATGAGCACCAGATTTTGATACCAGATTCATGAGCCGCCCAGGAATTGTGTCAACTGATTTTACCAGGAACTCTTATCGTATGGAAGACATAACTTCTTGTATTTGCCCTTCAAGTTCGTCCAAAGTCTTGGTTTGGTATAGTAGACTTTCTCCTTTAACCAACTCCAAAGAAAAAAGTCACAGGATGATAAGTCAGGACTCCTGACTAGCTACTCATACATAAATTAGGGAGTTACATTTCAATCACCCTGTATATATTAGGTTGAATAAAAGTTTTTTTTCAGATTTTCACTGATGATTTTTTTGCAATTTGTCTAATTGTTGCTGAATTTTTGATTCTTTATTTTCATAATATATAAACATTAAGGACACATGGCACAGTGGATAAAGGTGTTGGTTAGATCCAGTGACAGGACCCAAAGAGTGTGAGTTCAATACCCGGTTAAGGCAGTGGAGAACTTTCAGAGGGAAAATTAGCAGGAGATAACTGATAACTGACATCCATCAAACATGGCACGTGGAACTAGAACAGTCTACCCCAGTGAACAAAATAAAGGGTTCAGTTCGAAATTCCGGAGCGTACAATGGCCGAAACATTGTGACAAATATGGCGACAAAGATGAGGACAATAGTCCGACTAATGTAAATACTGTATATAAACATTAATTGTTGATTCTTTATTTTCATAATATATAAACATTAATTGTTGGTTCTTTAATTTACAGTTTTGATAATGAGTCATGAAAAAATGCAATTAGAGTCAGTTTGTGCTACCCATGGGAAAAATGGACAGAGTGCAAGGGCAGCTGCAGCCTTGAAGAAATTAACAATGTGGAAGGCCCAGGAAATGTCAACGAAACTGGTTCAGACACTTCAAGAAAGGTGCCACCAGCCTCGAAGACAAACAAAGGTCAGGTTGACCTTCTGCTGTGGAAGATGATGCCGTGCTTGAAATGGTTGGACAACAGCCAAGAACAAGCACTCATACATTGTTGCCAGAACTTGGTCCTTCACAAAGCACCATCAATCAACATCTACATAAGCTTGGCCTTGTGAACAGATGCTGTCAAAAAGTTCCTCGTGAACTGACCAATGACCAGGCTCAGTGATGTGTGAACATTTGCACGCAACTGCTGGCAAGTCTGCAAGTTGCCTGTCGAATTGTAAGTTGAGATGATGAAGAATGGACCTGATTTTATAATAAGAGAAATCCGCGGGTTCATTCTGGCCAGGCTTCAGGGCGATTTGAACAAAAGATTATGTTGTCTGTGGTGGAATTTCAAGGGAGTGTGGAATTTTGATCTTGTCCCAGATGCTCATGCTGTGAATGGTCACCTTTATGTTCAACAACTGCAGTGAGTATATGATGCTTTGAAAGCCTGCTACCCAGAAATTGGTCAATCAAAGACATGCACTCCTAGAGCATGACAGTGCCTCATCACACACTGCCAATGTGACCAAATGCAAACTTGAGGAGCTGGAAACGCTATATAAAACTACTTACAGTGCAGACTATGTATCATCAGATCACCACTTTTCCTTTCATATTCCATTAGTAAGGAGGAAGTTTCACTCAGACAGCTTCTCCCCAATAACCACTACTTTGTGGAAGACACTCTCTAGATGATACTTTCTTAATTACTACAATCTAAACATGCTCAAGTCTTAGGTTAACTGCTATCTTTCCTACATATCCACATACACTAAACGTTTAACATCCTCTTCTTATGCTCATACAACAACATCATTCAGTAACGCTCTACCTTGAGTGGCTCTTGGGATTTGTATTGGGTGAACATTACTAACAAAGTTAGCTTTTTCTTTATTGATATTTATTAAGTTTCACTTAATATATGAGACAAGCAAGGGAAATGAAAGCTGAAAGATTACGGTATCAACCAGCGAGAGGCTGCTTGCCTTACTCAAAATTCTAGCTTATTACCTCGGCTTGAAATCTGACCCCTAGCATCACTGTGAAATATGAAACTATCTCAGCCACCAGGCAAGTCTCAAGGGTTAACTGCTTGAATATTTCATAAAAGCAAACAAGGCTTCTGAAAATATAGCCAGATAGACAGCAGAAGGCCATATGCAAAAAAGGAGGCTAGAAAGAGCGTAGTGTGTCAATCATCCAAGTGGGGAAGGGTCAGGCTGCATTCACTAAGATAAGAGATATCAGATTAAATGATAAAAATGGAGATAGATGGGAAACATCATAAAAAAGAAAGGAAAACTGATGAAGCAAAAGGTTGGTTATTAGTGTCCAATAGATAGTATACAGAATACAAAAAGTTTGGACAGGAAATAGAGAGATAAGATGGAGGATTTTATAGGTAAAACATGTCAGAAAATAGCACAGTCAGTCATGGATGGTGATGATGAAGATGCATGCCCTTCAGTGGACTTATAAGGATTGATGAGGTATGAAATCCTTCATTGTCCATGCACTTAATTCATTGGTTAATATTAATCACATGGGCAGGACGTTATACAGTGAAAATTTCAGATCAAAACGCAGGTAATAACTAAATGTCTCTCTCTCTTTCTATCAGATTCACACACACACACACACACACACACACACACACATATATATATATATATATATATATATATATGCATATATACATAAATACAAACATATATATATATATATATATATATATATATATATATATATATATATATATATATATATATATATATATGTCTTACTTGTTTGTGATTGGAAGGGATAATTCCAAGGAGGATATAAATCCAGGGAGAGCTCAATGTAGACTACAGATCATTATAATGATAATAAGAAGACAGAGACTTTAATTATCCATTCGATTATAAATTTATTTCATGAACACCAAGATGTTCAACTCTTCAGATTGAAATTTCCTCCATAAAATTTTACAGAGGAGATTTTGATTTGAAGATTTGAACATCTTGGTGTTCATGAAATAAATTTATAATTGAAATGGATAATTAAAGTCAAGGTCTTCAAGGTCTTCTTATCATCATTATATATATATATATATATATATATATATATATATGTATGTATATTTTTAAGTCAAATTTTAAGTGGGCAGTGACCAACCATGACTGCCAGTTTCATATGTTTTCATGATCATCAGGTAGTTAGTAATTATATTATGTGAAAATATGGACCTTTATACTCTTTGCAAGTCCAAGATGCTAAGCTATCCAAATTCATGAGGAGGAGGGTAACCTGTCTGGCCCAAATCAAAATAGCCGAAAAAAAAAAACAATAAAAATGCCAGAAATGGTTTACCGTGCCACAAGAAAGTGCTCAATGTTGCATGGGTAAACCATTTCTGGGCTTTTTGGCTGTTTTTTTTCCCGCCTATTTTGATCTTGGCCAGAACCTGAAGTGTGCTTCACATTGTCTCCAGACCATAGCTCAACGGGCATCAAGGTCTATTTGGTCACAATCCAAAAAGAACAAACTTAAATAAAACTATGCTCACAACACAATGCTACTTCCAACATTAAACACATATGTTTACCTTCCATTCTATATCATTAATAATAGTCACTATGACTGTGTTGTGTATTGGTTAACAATCAAAAGCAAACACTTTTAGTATAATGTTGAAGATCTCAGTTACAGTTGTTAAAAGAAATCACAAGAGAATGACACATCTACAACAACAATACCCTGTCTGGTGGCAAAAGCTGCTGATGACACCAGGGGTGGCAGTACCACCTTAGCCACCAAAACTATGTTACCTTCCCTGGTTGGCAGCTGGCAAGGGCATGGTATCACATATGTTTTCACATGTTTAATTTTGTTTAAATATGTGATTTCATGCAAAATGCCATAAAGTTTAAAATGCTACAATATATGTAAAATATGTTCTATCTTGTCACGTCATATTTCCGTTTGATTTTGAATTCTCCATCTTAACATATCTTCATTGGCTAAACTGGTATTAACAACTCCTCATGTCTTGATTTGTTCTCTATCCTTTTCCTTTGTATCTGTTAAATTTTGGATATACTCCTCGCCTTCTTTTTCCTTTTCTTTTCCTTCTCTTTGTAGTAGGGTTGATTTCTTATGCCTTTCTTTTCTTTCCTCTTTTTATTCCTTTCATTGGTTTATTATTCTCTTCCGTTTTTTTTTTTTTTTTACTTTAATCTGCTTTTTTCTTTTTTTCCTTTTGTGGAAATTTTTTTATATATTTGTTTCTTTGCCTTCTATGGAAAATTTTCAAATATGTAAATCGAAGTGATGTTTCATAAGTTGTGTTTTTAAATAAAATTGCTTATTAACCACTAATGTTAATCACCTGATGAGATGCCTAAATTAGACATTGAAACAAATATGCATTTTTGTTGTGGTAACTTACATGTTCCAATATAACAGTTTATAATAAATATCTGTTGATCTACTCTTGTACTGAGCCCTTTTTTAAATTAATGTTATGAATGTTTGAATTTATATTCTTTTTGTTCTTTTACACTTGTCTATATATATATATATATATATATATATATAAAAGTGAACATAGAAGTCAACACTTAGAGGCGACAGTCTGTTTCATGCTAGATGCAATTGTCAGGCCTGACGATTGCATCTAGCATGAAACAGACTGTCGCCTCTAAGTGTTGACTTCTATGTTCACTTTTATATTTACACATGCTCTATCTCTGATATTGAGCAGTTTATCCCATAAATATAGCACACTTTAAGACTATATTTCTTCATATATGCACAACACCAGTAGACAAGAGCAAAAAATTAGACTAATTATTTATTACAAAAAATTTAAAACCGCCAACTTTATAGTTAAAAATAATAATTCACCTCTTAGATCAAAATTAAATAGTATTTACAAATTTTTAGTTATTTACAAATTTAAATGTCCACTAATTATTTGCATTCCTGATGAATCAAAGTTCACAATCAATTATATAGGCCACACTACAACATGTTTGACAAGAAGACTCACACTGCATCTTTCTGACCATAGCTCAATTAGGTCTCATTTAAATACTCATGGAGACCTACTGGACCCTATTCATAATATACTTGTTGATAATAGAAATATAATAGCATCATCTACATATAAAAATAGGCTAAAAATAATGGAAACCATATTAAAAAAACAAAAATCCAACACTCAGTAATATCAACTATGAACATGGACACAGTATCTTGACCGTGTTTTGAAAATGAAGCATTATATAAATACATACATACAACAATCTATTTCTAGTTAACAGTTAATATATTTCAACCTTGAAAATGGCTAATTGTGTAGCTGAAAGCACTCGGGAAAAAAACAACATTTGCACAGTTTTATCTACTAAAAAGAAAAAAATTATAAGATCACATGAGAAATTTTATAAAAAAACTTAATCACAGCACCTCATCTGTCATATTTAATGAAACTTGCATATATATATATATATATATATATATATATATATATATATACACAGGGTGGTCCAAAAGTAGGTGGACTGTATGTTGAATAGGTTTATGTATCGGTTATATTATTACAACTGAGTATATTGATGAAACATTTCCTGAGAAATGGATTGGCCGAAGAAGTCCAATTGATTGGCCGGCACGTTCACCAGACTTGACTCCAATGGATTTCTTCTTTTGGGGAGTACTCAAGGACAAAGTTTATAGTCGAAAACCAAGAAGTGTCGGTGATTTAAAAAATTACATAAGAGATGCATTTCAAGAGATTAATACTCAAAAAGTCTTGTGCAAAAAAGTTTGTCGAAGCGTTATAGGTAGACTTCAAAGCTGTGTAAATTGTGATGGAAAACAGTTTGAGCACCAGCGTTGATAAAATTTAAGAGCTTTTGTATTATTGTTCACAATAAAATTTAAGAGCTTTTGTGTTATTGTTCACAATAAAATTTAAGGGCTTTTGTATTAATGTTCACAATAAAATTTAAGGGCTTTTGTATTAATGTTCACAATCAAATTTAAGGGCTTTTGTATTATTGTTCACAATAAAATTTAAGAGCTTTTGTGTTATTGTTCACAATAAAATTTAAGGGCTTTTGTGTTATTGTTCACAATAAAATTTAAGGGCTTTTGTATCATAGTTCACAATGAAATTTAAGGGCTTTTGTGTTATTGTTCACAATAAAATTTAAGAGTTTTTGTATTATTGTTCACAATAAAATTTAAGAGCTTTTGTATTATTGTTCACAATAAAATTTAAGGGCTTTTGTGTTATTGTTCACAATAAGATTTAAGGGCTTTTGTATTATTGTTCACAATAAATTTTAAGGGCTTTTGAATTATTGTTCATAATAAAATTTAATTGTCAATGTAATAATTGTGTTAGTCAATATAATTGTATATATATGTAATCTCAAAATAAATGTAATTATTTACTGTCCACCTACTTTTGGACCACCCTGTATATATATATATATATAAATATATATATATATATATATATATATATATATATATATATATATATATATATATATTTATATATGAATCAAAAACAAGTTTTCTCTTCTTAGTCCATGTTTGAAATGAAAAGTCAGTTCGTCTCCATTTTGTGAAATCTTCAAGTCTCTTTTCCACTGGCATGAAACTCTTTTATTCTTTCCCCCCCCCCACTTCAGAAAATTCTCTTCCAATTTGTTCATTTGTGCATCACTTACTTTCAGCTTGGCAAACGGCCAGCTGTATGCTGATGCTATTGTCAGAACAAGAACCGACATTTCATCTTCACTCCCATTGACCCACTCATTGCTTGTTAGTGTAACCAATTCTGCCCACGATTTATACAGGGAGGTAAACATATTTGGAAAGTAATTTACAAGCAGAAATGAAACCGAATCAAGGAATTTCTTTCAAAGTTTTCCTTAAGGAGTTCTCAATATTCCCACCTTTCACGAATTGTTTAACAGAATTGTCAAGGGAATTCTGGGATTGTTTACGTGCGGCTTTGTTTTAGTTCAAGACTATCAGGATTGTTTTTCACCTGCTGTTCTTTATAAGAATCTGTTTTGCCTTCAGCCACGAAATCATGCCATGCATTAAAAATATTATTCTACTTGTTTGCATGTATAACCATTACACTTCTCAACCTTCGTTCAGGCTTTAGTGTCTGTAATTGATCCGCAACCCAGAGTTCATCTCAGGCTGAACAAGTTATGCATTCTGACTGAGAATATTAAGTGGGGGGGTGGAAATGAGGGAAAAGAAAAAAGAATAATTGGGTGAGAAAGTCGAAGAAGAATGAAAAAAAAAAAAAAACAAAGTGAAAAAAATATATATCTATATATACATTATCCACTAAAAATAACGTCTAAGTAATAAAAAAATCTGTCGAATTAATAAATAACAAATCCATTTCTTTCTTTAGAAATTGGTTTGTTGATATTAGGATTCAAAACTGAGCAGATATGTTTATTTTGGGAGTCAAAGAAAACTCTGTGTTTAAAGGCACTATTTAGAATTTGCATTGGCCTTTGATGCACTTTGTAGCTGGGAGGTCAAAGCACATCATATCTAACCATGATTTCTCCTAGGGGAACACAGGTTCGAATCCTGCTGGAGAGTACATATTTTTTTAATATTCAGATTTCTTGAATATTCAGGCTGGTAGACATAAATAAATAATGCTTAAAATGTTTAAGTAATAAAATCTGTTGGATTAAAAAATAAAATGTCCATTTTCTTTTGTTAGTATATATATATATATATATATATATATATATATATATATATATATATATATATATATATATATATATATATATGACGATTGCATCCAGCATGAAACAGCATTTCACCTCTGAATGTTCACTTTTATATTTATATTTACATACACTCTATCACTGATATTGAGCACTTTATCCCATAAATATAGCACACCTTAAAACTATATTTGTTCATATATATATATATATATATATATATATATATATATATATATATATATATATATAGTATTGCACAATACAATCCCAAATTACCTCATATGTGAAATAGACCTATTTCAACTGATGAAAACTTTGTCAGTCTTATTCAACCCCGGTATGCAGAATGAGTTCATGTCGGAATTAGAAATTTACCTGTGACCACATTCGAAAAAATTGATACATTTCAATGTTTCAGTAAGATAAAAGGCATGAGACAGTGGTCAGGGGAGCGTGGAAGGTATTAGAATTAAAAGGAAGAGGTTTTATAAAAATAAACTGGCATATTGACCGTATGACATTAAATTGGGGCTGTATATTAAGAATGAAGTGTTAATTTGAAACTAAGAGAGGAACGAAAAGGGGGGTGCCTTTTGTCTGACTGATACATTGAATGGGATAAATTCTGTGTCAATTTTTTAAATGCTGTCTCAGTCTAATTCCATCATAAACTCAGTCTGTATTCCGGAGTTGAATAAGACTTGCAAAGTTTTTGCCAGTTAAATAGATATATACCCCATATGAGATATATATAGTTTATGAAAAACTAGGTAATCCGTATGGGCAGACCCAAGGAGGATAAAATCCAGAGAGCTCAATGTAAATCAGAGCTAATAAATCCCCAAAATTTTTGTAATAAATTTTTTTTAAAAAACTTTAACAAATATATAATTAAATTCCTTACACTGTTTAAACATTCAAACTTATATAAAAACTTATAATATTTATGAACTCTCAAAGTAAAGCAAAAAACAGTGTCCATTCCAAAGAAAGTTAATGACACTTTATCACAACTTCTTTCTCTCTTGTTCTATCTCTTTCTCTTTATGCCTTTTTGTCCTATCCCCCTCCCATATCAATATATAACTTCCGTTAACAGATTTAATGTGTCAATGTCTGGATTTCCTCTAAAAATTTAAATTTGAAAGAATAGAAATGTTACATCTAACTCAATCATGTCTCTCTCCCCCCTTCACTCCCTCACTTCGTTAATTTACTTATTACTGCCCGTCATAAATGTGTAAATTTCTTTTCATTTTTTGTTTCAATCTTTGGAAATAAAATCTGATGATCCGCTGTCCTTTAAAAGGGCTGTGGTGAAATAATTTATTATATGGAACCTTAAAGTGGTCTGTTTTTATTTAAAATATATATATATATATATATATATACACGTCTCTATAGCATATTTGAATTGACAGCATCACTTATGATACAAACTAAAATTAAAACTCAAAATAAATTTACATTTATATCTGTTGATATTTGTCATGTAAACTGAATCTTAGGTTGGCTTATGAAGAGAGCAGTTGGGAAATTATACTGTTTTTATTGGTAGCTTAATGATTCAAGTAGCCATTAAGATGTGAGATTCAATTTTTATCAGAAACCATTTTGTTTCTCTGAGTTCCTGCAGTTTACTTTACTGTTGGAAGAATGTATTAACCCAGAGAATTTTGATAAAAAGCAACAATAATAAAATAATAATAATAATAATAATAATAACAATAATAACAATAATAATAATAATAAAAGATAGAATAAAACAAGTAATAGCATAATAGTAATATTGGTACTTGTCAATTTTCTGCTTTAGCAGATGTGACATTTGGTAGTAAAATCTGCAGAAAGACAAAATATAAAAATGAATATAAATTATAGCAAGTTAATTCTACAAATATAAATTCCTTTGCCATCATTTCATGTTCTTTGCAGAGATGATCTTTATAATTGTTATTTTAAGATAAAATTTTAATTGATATGTTTCCCGCCTTTCTCTGCGATATGCTTGCATGTGATGGATTTTATTTCTTTTTGTTTCTTTCTAGTTTCTTTTCTTGCAGAAAAGAACCCCAATATTAACTTGAAATTTTATTATGATTAGATGAAGCATTGTCAATCAATGTTCCTTTTTAATAGCGAGAGAAATTTACGATACACAAAAATATGGAAGGACCTGTGATATTAAAGTAAGACGGGCTCTGGCCAAACTGAAGAGGAACAAAACAACAGGCCCAGATGTGATTGTAATAGAAATGGCCTCAGCCTTAGAGGATTTTGGCATTGACAAGATTACTGAAATAAGTCAATAAGAGAAAGACCTTATTATCTTCTTAGGATTGACTAAGAAAGCAGTTCACATGTTTCTCAGTTGAAAGACTTCTTCACAACACAGGATTTTGTTAGTCTCCCCTAACCATTATCAATTCTTAATGAGGATTTCTCTCATCTTAATATTAATTGCTTTTTTGGTCACAACTGTTCATCCTGGCAATTTACAGCCAATCATAAACAGCCTGGATCAGAACTGAGGGTGTGAGTAGTTGTGACCAATAAAAATAAAAGAAATACAACGCCTGAATAATGGTTGACAATACTTCATCTAAAAAAACAAAAACAAATACCATATGATATTACTAGGATTACTACTAGCAGAAATAAAGCAAGTGAAGTTAAAATACAAGAAATTCTATTCAAAATACATAATTCTTGACAATGCTTTATTTCTAAAGAAGTGACGGATTTTTTATTTATTAATCCAACAGATTTTATTACTGTTGTAGCATACCTATGGATGATAATGGGTATGTCCCTATTCACATAAATACAGTAGTAAATACTGTATGTTGGTCTGCAGTTGGAGGTTTATCTCCAGCTGTGCTGGTCAAACTCTCTGCCTCTGGGCAGAGAGGATCCCCAGATGAGACTCTGTCAAAGGGCATAGTCTCATCTCAGGAAACAGCTACCCAACCCTGTTTTATACAGGGTCTACAGGGATACTCCACATTAAATTTGGCCTTGTTCCAAATCCGACCACGTCGGGTGGTTGGTAGATATCCTGCAGTTGGAGATTTGTCTCCTGCTGTGCTGGTCGAAGTCTCTGCCTTTGGGCAGAAAGGATCCCCAGATGAGTCTATGTCGAAGGACAAAATCTCATCTCAGGAAACAGCTACCCAACTCTGTTTTATACGGGGTTTACAGGGAATTTTTGGCTGAGCCTATGGGCTCGGATACCCACATTAAATTTGGCCTTGTACCACATCCGACCATGTGGGGCAGTTGGTAGATATCCTGCAGTTGAAGATTTATCTCCTGCTGTGCCGGTCGAAGTCTCTGCCTTTGGGCAGAAAGGATCCCCAGAGGAGGCTATGTCGAAGGACAGAATCTCATCTCAGGAAACAGCTACCTAACCCTGTTTTATATGGGGTCTACAGGGAATTTTTGGCTGAGCTACAGGCTCGGATACCCTACATTAAATTCGGCCTTGTGCTACATCTGACCATGTGGGGCAGTTGAAAGATATCCTGCAGTTGAAGATGCATTGTGGAATTCACTTGACTCACTTCTAATAGTTGACTACTTCTTCTACATGCCACTGGTGAATCTTCTATGTGTTGTTCTTGTGCTAAGTATTATTGTTCATTATCAACCTTCGTTTGATTATTCTATTCAGTAACCTTCCCTAGGTTAAAACAATTACTTAAACATTATTTTTAGTAGATACCCATATGTGATTAGATGCTCTGTTTATTTATTAAATTTTATTTATTTATTTTCATCTACCAGTCTGCATATTTGAGAAAATTTATTAAAGAAAAATATGTGCTCTCCGACAAGACTCAAGAGAAACTGTTGTTAGATCCATCATGCTTATACTGTATCTCTGACTAAGCAAAGCTGAATAGCGTCTTATAAATAATAAACTCTCCGGATTTCAGTAATCCATTTTCCATCCTCTGTTAAAACACTTCCCAGATATATAATCTTCAGTACTTGTCTTTTTTTAATATCTCCAATTTGTCACTTGAACATTTGGCATGTTCTCTTGTTGACAACCATATATTCTACCTTCTTACAATAAATCGGCTTTTCTGCTCACTTTCCTTTAATAAATTTTCTAGATGGTTCTGCAAGTTTTTTCTGTCTGCCATCAACACAGTGTCATCTGCATATCTTATATTGTTAAGATTGTACCCACTAATAATAAATTCTGTTGGAATCTGCAATTCTTTTACTATGATTAGGTTAAATAAATCTGGTGAGAAGACACATCATTGTCTTACATCCCTTTCTATCTGTATGCAGGTAGGTTGTTTCTAGTATAAATACAACAGCTGAAATATTGTGAATACGACAATAAAGATGAGGGCAACAGTCTGAATGATAAAAATAGTGTAAATAGTTACAATACTCAAATATATGGAAAAATCCTGAAGAAAGCCAAAGTGTACAACAGCTGAAACATTGTGAATATGACAAGAAAGATGAGGGCGTCTGAATGATAAAAATAGTGTAAATAGTTACAATACTCAAATATATGGAAAAATCCTGAAGAAAGCCAAAGTGTACAACAGCTGAAACATTGTGAATACGACAAGAAAGATGAGGGCAACAGTCTGAATGATAAAAATAGTGTAAATAGTTACAATACTCAAATATATGGAAAAATCCTGAAGAAAGCCAAAGTGTACAACAGCTGAAACATTGTGAATATGACAAGAAAGATGAGGGCGTCTGAATGATAAAAATAGTGTAAATAGTTACAATACTCAAATATATGGAAAAATCCTGAAGAAAGCCAAAGTGTACAACAGCTGAAACATTGTGAATACGACAAGAAAGATGAGGGCAACAGTCTGAATGATAAAAATAGTGTAAATAGTTACAATACTCAAATATATGGAAAAATCCTGAAGAAAGCCAAAGTGTACAACAGCTGAAACATTGTGAATACGACAAGAAAGATGAGGGCGTCTGAATGATAAAAATAGTGTAAATAGTTACAATACTCAAATATATGGAAAAATCCTGAAGAAAGCCAAAGTGTACAACAGCTGAAACATTGTGAATACGACAAGAAAGATGAGGGCTTCTGAATGATAAAAATAGTGTAAATAGTTACAATACTCAAATATATGGAAAAATCCTGAAGAAAGCCAAAGTGTACAACAGCTGAAACATTGTGAATACGACAAGAAAGATGAGGACAACAAATGTTGCCTGCACTTGTTTCTAATTTATGTGTTAAATGTTCTATAATTCATGCCATTGCTTGACATTATTGGCTGTCTCTTCTTCATCAGGAAAAATGGTCCCCAAATGTGACACCCACCTGCACAAGAGTGAAGAACATAACAATGGCATCAGTTTGGAGTTGGGTGGTGAAGCAGGGGGGGATGCAAATGGAACTTCTTAACACTATCCAAGAAGGCAGTACCAAAATTTACATATATAACATTTTTTGCACATGTTTCTGCTGCATTGATGCTGGCTTTATTGCTATTGATGCATTTATTGCTGTACATTTAGCCATCAGTTTTTTTTTAATCTCAAACATTAATTAATATTTGTCTATTGATACCAATCACTTATTTTTAGGATGCAATAATAAACGAAATAAATACAAAAAAACAACTTTTCTTTCAGTAACTAATAATGTTGTAAATTAAAAAAAGACTTTACAAAATTATTTCTTAGTCTATTTTCATTGACTTTAAGGAAAATACAATTAAAAAATTTCAAACTATATATTACATATTATTTTTCATTTTCATTTTATTTTTTATTTTACTTTTATTTTATTTTTTATTTCATTTTAGTTTTTATTTTATTTTCATTTTATGATATTTTTTAATTTATTTTTATTTTATTTTTTATTTTATTTTATTCTTATTTTATTTTATTTTTTATTTTATTTTTTATTTTATTTTATTTTATTTTATTTCATTTTATTTTTTATTTTATTTTGTTTTATTTCATTTTATTTTGTTTCATTTTATTTTTTATTTTATTTTTATTTTATTTTATTTTTATTTTATTTTTTACCTTATTTTTATTGTATTTTTTAATTTTATTTTTATATATTACATACTATATTTTTTTTAATCATTTCATACCAAACAAGGAATTAAAGCCACTAAGATACAACGGGTTACTGGGTATGAAAGAATATGAGTACTGTAAACATTATTAAGGAGAGAGAAGACAATAAAAGAACAGGAATTAAGAAGTTAGAAGATAACACATGACATTGTATTTAAATTTTTGAACATCAAATCTGACTGGAAAGCAAGAAGCCAGAAGAGTGTTCCACAAGCGAGAAGTGCAATAAATGAAACTGTTAGCATAGAAGATACGATTACAGCTAGCCATTTCAACTGTAAAATGATGAGACTTAATACCAATCTTGAACTGTACTCATCAGAACAATTACCATGAAAGTAGTTATAAAAAAGCCACAGGAAAGCTACACTTATATATATATATATATATATATATATATATATATATATATAAAAGTGAATATAGAAGTCAACACTTAGAGGCGACAGTCTGTTTCATACTAGTGCAATCGTCAGGCAACTCTGACAATTGCACTAGCATGAAACAGACTGTCGCCTCTAAGTGTTGACTTCAATGTTCACTTTTATATTTACACACGCTCTATCTCTGATATTGAGCACTTTATCCCATAAATATAGCACACTTTAAGACTATATTTCTTCTTATATATATATATATATATGTGTGTGTGTGTGTGTGTGTGTGTGTGTGTGTGTGTGTGTGTGTACACATACACACATACACTGGTATAATTTTCATAATATTTTTATTTTAAAATTGAAATAAACATAATTCTGATGAAGTTTTAAAACGTTTTTACTTTGAATCCTAATCTCTTTCATAGAATTTTCACCTCAATCACAAAATAATATTGGATCAAACTAATATTCCATGATGAAAATCTAATTTATGTTGTAACCTAGGGAAGGTTTCTGAATAGAATAATCACACAAAGGTTGGTAATGAACGATAACACTTAGGACAAGAACAACACATATAAGATTCGCCAGCAGCACATAGAAGAAGTAGTCAACTGCTAGAAGTGAGTCAAGTGAATTCCACAATGAATCTCCAACTGCAAACCAACATACAGTATTTACTACAGTATTTATGTGAATGGAGACATACCCATTATTGTCCATAGGTATGCTACAACAAATTACAACTACATCTTCTAAATAATTTTCTTTCCAAATAAAAAACATCAAATATACAAAAGACAAACCCTGTCTCCTGTATGAAACATTTTTTTAATATTTCTATTTTCATCTTTTTGTCAAAATATTTATTCGCAGATATTTTTCCGGTTTTCACTTAACATATCCAAGCTTGATACAAAGGTTGCAAACAAAACTCAAAATACTTCTATCTTTTACCACAGGAACTTGCTATGTCATGTAACCTCTGAAGTAAGAAATAATTTTGAATCCTTCATCCTATTGCTACCGTCAATTTCATTGGTCAAACTCATAGAGATATCTTTCATGAAATGGAGTGGGAATTCAAGTCTTATTCAAGGTTATTTCCCACAAATTCATTTGCAAACTGGATCGTAAGTTGGATCATAAGTTGGATCATAAGTTGAACAAAAAATGGGGTCATGAGAAATTACAAAACTGAAAAAAACATGTGAAGGAATAAAAAATATTTTTGTATCCAATTTTGTTTCGACGTTCAAATCTTTTTTTTTTTTGTTATGTTAGGATGATTAACTTTACCAATTATCAACCTTGGTTGGGTTATTTAATGTTGATTTTTTTTATGGGGCACTCAGTGAGGATCTAGCTCACGATAGTAATGTTGAACTAGATTAGGCATTACTCTTCTTTGTATATTTACTGTATTTACAACAGAAAATGTACAAGGAAGAGATTTTTATTTGGCATCCAAACAATACTGAAAATGTTAATAAATCTTTGCAAAATTATAGATAAAAATATTCCCTGTTAGTTTCATATCATATTTTAAACATAAATTCAGAAAGAGAAGTCTTGGTGAATGCAGTCAAGTGTGACAAGCAGTAGTAATATGAGTAACAAGCAAAGTAAGTTTTAAGATCTAAGTTCCAGACTCAGGAATGTCCCATAGAACATTACCCAAGTAAATTAAATTATTGGTTTGTGAATTCGGTGACATAGTAATTGTGAATTCAATCTTTGACTTAGATAAAGTGGAAACAGAACACACAGTAGCCGAACAGTATTAAATAAAAAAAACGAGTTATCTCCCCTAGACATGAACAGCTGAATGAGAACAATCTACCCTTGTAGATTAAATAAAGGGTTCAGTTTAAAAATGCCTGTAGGTTAGTAGCATCAACAATTACATGAAGAAACCCAGAGGGCACAACGGCTGAAATGTGATGATAACAACAATGATAGGGAAAATAGGCCAGGTGTAATATAAATAATTAATTCAAAACAAGCACAAATATAGAGTTAAGCATCTAAAAATCAAGAGATCCATTCACAAAATTAGGCTAAAATTACTCCAAGCGAAGTGATAATACCACTAGGACGTGAGGGGGTCTACTGGGAGTGAAAAAGAATGAGAAGATTTTATTGATGAAGAATGACAATAAAAGAACAGGCATCAGAAGTTGGTGATTGGCATTGCATCTAAGTAAAGTATTATTGAGTGATCCTGAAAGGGTTCCTGATGGCAGAATAAATATTCAATACAATTTTCACATCTCTGCATAGATACAAATTCGAGAATGTTAATAATAACAGTAATCAATTGGCAGCCAACAAGAGCGACAAAGGTATTCTATTCTGAACATTTTTGTTAGCAACCCACACTGCCTGATAGTTGTTTATGAGCCACGCTCCAACATAAATTCACAATCTCACCATCAGTTCAATAATATCCTCTAAAAATAGCCACCCTTGGGTGTTGGTCTCTGCCCTAGTCACAAATGACTACTCCTTACGCTGGCCTGTTTTTTTTTTTTTATTAAACCAATTTTGAATTTATGATGATCCATATGTAAATAGAGCAGAACAATAATAGGAACGCAGGTTCAGCACCCGACAGAAGAGAGAGCGAGAGAGAGGGGGGGAGAGGGGGAGAGGGGAGGGAGAGAGGGAGAGGGAGATAGCGCGAGAGAGAGGGGGAGGGAGAGGGGAGGGGGAGAGAGCGAGAGAGAGAGGGAGAGGGGGAGGGAGAGAGAGGGGGAGGGAGGGGGTGGGGACTAATGTAGTCAGGTTAAAATCAATGAGAGTCCTCCGCCACTTCCCAACCCCAATTTGCTACCCCTCCTTCTTCAACTATCAGTCTTGCGGCAGATTATTGCCTCTCACATTGAATTAATCAATCAAAGCTGAGGAGGAATGAATCATTCAACTCTATCCCAGCAAATATTTGGAAGTGTAAAAATATATCTATATCTACTTATACAGGGTAGGTGTGGGTGTTTGCGTATGCATCATGTGTGTGTGTGTGTTCGCGTATGCATCATGTATGTGTGTGTGTTTGCGTATGCATCATGTGTGTGTGTGTGTGTGTGTGTGTGTGTGTGTAGATGTAATCAGGAGCCAGAGAAAAAAAGCCGAGGCAGTTTTTGAACATTTTCCATCATGAAAAATGGCATCAGATAAAACTGAATAAAACTAATGCCAGAAAATCTCTTCATAATCAAAAACGGTTTGCACGTTCTCAGAGTTCTTGAAGTTTTCAAGTTTATTTCTAACAAAAGTGTTTTTGTGAAGAAAAAATAATTAAATTATAAATTAAGATTTGGTAAAAACAATCAAATTATGACATTCACATTATTCGAATATATTTTGTTAATTAATCAGTTTCAACATCTTTTTATTGATAATTAGGATGTGATATACCCACTGATTAGGTAGCAACTTAAAATAAAATTTAATTAACTTATAATTTACTGAGGAAAATGAAAATTACACAACTATTAAAACGTATCCAATTATTAATGTGCAATATTTAGACATATAGTTGTTAGAAATTTCATAGCCTTCAAGTAACACACTTTAAAATAGTCGAGCATTTTTTGCTAAATATTTGCATGTATTCTTTTGTTCATTACATCCACACACCATGTACAAATAAAAGACAATGAATTCAGTAGCTAGTTCAAGTAGCAATCAAGGTAAAAGCCAGAGTTGAAGCAAGTTCTGTCTGTGACTAGTCTATTTTTATTCATGCAAAGAATATTCTTCACAAAAAGCAACTGGACTAAAAAAGATTGTAAGAAACTGACTCCACAATTTCTTGATGAAAATTTTGGATTTACACTTTAATTGCTTTCTTCTTTACCATTGAAGACGAGTTGAATATTTTTATGAGGCTAAATTTCAAATCCACAATGTCTGACAACTCAAAATATTAATATTAATGGCTTCCCACAGTCAGAATTAAACCATACAATAGCCTGTTTATAATAAAGGATTTGTTTCAAATATTTTATTACAAGTCTTCTAAAAGATTTCTCCAAAATGATTCCGTCGTTTTAAAGGTTTTCAGCTCAATAAAAAAAAGAAGAAATGCATTCTGTACATTTTATAAATAATTTACCAACAAAATGTTAATTAAAAATATTAGTTTAATTCCTTAATATAGTTTTTTTCCAGAGACTATGTTTGAATAATGGCCGCTATTTTAATAGATTCCAGTGACCCTGAAAATATTCTGCTTCAAATTAGAAGAATCTCTGGAGACTTCAATTAACAATGCTATTGGAAATCTCAAAGCTACACATAAGTAATAGTCTGCATGCAGCAAAGAACAGCAGAAACAAGATCCGGATTCCATAAAAGAAAATTCTGTCGAACAAGCAGAATAATAACATGATACCAAAATCTCAAGAGAAGTAGCAGGATTCTAAGGATACTTGTACAATTCCAAAACAATATCTCTCATCTTGCTTCCATTATAATTTCGCTGAAGAATATATGTATCAGGAATCTCAAGCAGAAATCGCTGCAGGCATGACACCACCAGTATTGTCTTATCAGAAAGAAGCCATCATAAATCACAAAGAACTCGGATGCAAGTGAATGTTTGCTATTTATTGTTCTACTTTTGCCAATCAAAATGCAAAACTGCACAAAACAAAACATAGGAGGAAAAAATCTAAATCTTTGGATACGCCTGTGTCCTTTCATAACGGGAAAAAATTGAAAAAGATTTTCACTGTGAAAGGACATACGTGGGTAAAAAACACTATGATTTTTAATGTTTTTTTTTCATCATGCTTTTATTTTGTCATATGGATGAATAATATACAATAACAATTATTATTAGTATATTTTTTAGAATTTCTTTCATCTGCCTACTATACCTATATATATATATATATATATATATATATATATATATATATATATATATATATATATTTTAAATAAAAACAGACCACTTTAAGGTTCCATATGGAACCTTAAAGTGGTCTGTTTTTTATTTAAATTATTAGCTCTGATTTATATTGAGCTCTCTAGATTTTATCCTCCTTGGGTCTACCCATACGGATTACCTAGTTTTTCGTAAACTATATATATATATATATATATATATATATATATATATACAAATGAAAGAACAGATGGAGTAAAAATCTATGGTTCATAGCATTTATTTTTTTTTAAATGCTCAATACAAAGTAGAGCAAAATATTATTATCATATTTTTATTATAATGAATTACAATAAAAACATTTTACAATGCTACACAAAAATTTTCATGTTTCAGTACTAAGGCAGTACTTCTTCAGGTGATGGTAGATAACTAATGATAAAAATGACTTATTAGGGAAATTTAAAAACAACTCTCTACCTCTTTTCTTAAGTTAAAGGAGGGCATAAGGTCAGAATTAAAAATATATTTATGGGTATGTCGAGATTAACCAATGAACGTCAGTCTACGCTAAAATATAAAGATATGGTCAAAGTGTGGAGGTGGGTGGGTTATTATTACAGGTCAAGAAAACTGATGCTTAGACAAATCATTCAATGATACAAGGGAACTATTTCAGCGACAAATGTGTTATTGGTTGGGGACATTAACTTTCGGATAGAGGTAAAGATTTGTTTTTTAAATTTCCCTAATAAATGTACCCATACCCGATTTCCCTCTTTGAACTGAAGCCCTATTGAGTGGGTTGCACATAACCCCGTCATTGGTATTGGGCATTATCTCTAATTTAGACCCCCACAAGGCTAGTGTCTTGAAGAAATGCGCGCCAGAACTGGTGCCCACCCTCTCCCAATTATATAACTACTGCCTCAAGGAATCTTGTTTTCCAGACTGCTGGAAGTCCTCATCGATTGTTCCTGTCTTTAAGAACTCTAGCAACCCCTCTGACCCTTCTAATTACCGTTCTATCAGTCTCCTACCCCTCTTCGGCAAAGTTTTCAAAGCCCTAATCAACGCCGAAGTGGTTAACCACCTTACATCCCATGATCTGCTCTCAGACAAGCAATATGGTTTCCGCTTTGCCTGATCTACAGCTGATGTGCTTATGGCCATCACTGAAATTGTCTACCAAGCTCTTCAAAATAACAGAGAAGCTCATGCTGTAGCCCTAGACATCTCCAAAGTGTTTGATAGGGTTTGGCATGCCGGCCTTCTTCGCAAGCTCCAGTGTTATGGTATTACAGATCGATTGTTTGACCTAATACAATCATTCCTGTCAAACCGTAAATTGAAGGTCGTTCTCAATGGATTCTCCTCCAGCTCCTATCCCACAAACGCAGGTGTTCCACAAGGCTGCATCCTAGGCCCTACTCTGTTCCTTATCTTCATCAACAATCTTCCTGATGCCATAGATTCCCAAGTTGGCATCTACGCGGACGATACTACAATTTACTCCTGCCTCAAAAACAAATCTAGTGTCGCTGACAAAACTAACCTGGCCGTTCGTCTCGAAAAGTACCTCCAATCAGTTGTGAACTGGGGCAGGAATTGGCTGGTTAACTTTAACACCTCAAAAACAAAACTGCTCTCTATTAATCACCACAGTGATCCTTCCATGCCCCCCATTAGAATCTCTGACGCTCAACTTCTCGAGAGCACCTCTTTGCGACTGCTCGGTCTCACACTAACTGCTAACCTGAGATGGAACAAATACATTGAGTCAATTGCTTCGTCCACTGCAAGGAAAGTTGGTTCCCTGTGCAGACCCAGGAAATTTTTCTCCCTGGAATCGATCCTTGAAATCTACAAATCAACCATTCGCCCTTGCATGGAGTATTGCTGCCATATATGGTCAGGAGCCCCTTCTGTTTGTCTCAAGGTTCTTGATAAGATCCAGAGATGGATATGCAATGTAATTGGCCCTGATCTGGCTTCTCGTCTGCAGTCGCTCTCTCACAGACATGCCGTCACCTCTCTCTGTCTTTTTTACAAATACTTTCATGGTAATTGCTCTGATGAGCTGCTTGTGCTGGTTCCCAGACTTCATGATTTCAAGCATCCTACGAGGCCGGCATCCCGCTCTCACCCTTTAACTGTTGAAACTGTTAAATGTAGACGTCTCTTCTACTCCAATAGCTTCATATCTCGCACCTCTCGCCTGTGGAACTCACTTCCTTATTCCTGTTTCCCTGACAACTATAATTTCCAACTATTCAAATGTAATGTCAATCGACATCTCCAGCTACCTTGATCTATCCACTATCCTTCTCCTCATCCTTTCCTCTATCACTCCTATCTACTCTCGCTCCAAATCTTCTGTAACCCCTTGCGTACTAGTGGTTTCCCGCCTTGCTTGGGGTAAAATAATCTTTATCACAAGTTATCTACCATCATCTGAAGAAGTAACATCTTAGTACTGAAACATGAAAGTTTTTGTGTAGCCATGTAAAATGCTTTTATTGTAATCTATCATAATAAAAATATTATAATTATATATATATATATATATATATATATATATATATATATATATAGTATTAGACAACAAAATCCAAAATTACCTTATATGCAAAGATTGTGAAAGCATGCAACCTGGTGTTATGAAATATTATCCATGCAACCACATACACACACACACACACACACACACACACACACACACACACACACACACACACACACATATATATATATATATATATATATGTATGTATATATATATATATATATATATATATATATATATTTTATTGCTTAAACATTATTTTTAGTAGATACCCATAATTTATTCCTTTTCATCTACCAACCTGAATTGTTGAGAAATCTTATTAACAAGAAATATACGTTCTCCGGCAGGATTCAAACCTGATTTTTCCTTGGCAGGAGAAACCATCGTTAGATCTGATATGCTTATACTGACTCAGCTACAGAGTGAGTTGCCAGTATATAGTATTATTATACCTTTATGTACAGGGTGTGATGGATAAATTGTCATATAAATTACGCAAAAATGAAAATAATACTGACATCTCATTTTAACAGATATATTTACCAAAATTACACAAAAATATCTTGAAATACTAAAGAGTAAATTTATTCAATAAAATTGCATTGGCTTCAACCTCAACCTCCAGATAACTTCAGAATCTCCTTCAACTCTTCTGGATGGTCTCCTTGTTTAAGTTTGTGAATGCTGGCATAATCCTTGCCTTCAGTTCATCTTTGGTGTTACAAGGAGTTTTGTTGGTCTCTTGATCAATTGCACCCCCCCCCATATAGTAATTAAGGGGGTTGCAGTCTGGAGAGTTAGGTGGCCAGGTGTAAGGGGTGATGTGGTTGCAGAAATTGTCTGAGAGCCATGGCTGGGTTCTCCTGCTTGAGTAGCATGGTGCAGAGTCCTTTTTCAAGACATAGGATCTTCCAGCAACCACTCTCTTCATCCAGGACAGCACTACTTCCTCAAGGCACTTCATGTAGGCCTCCATGTTGAGTCTTAAGCCCGTACCAACAAATTCAGGAGTTCTTTTTTTATCAGAACAATCAGAGTGCGTTTTCCAAGGTGCTGTACCTTTGTAATCACCATTAGACTCATCCAACTATGTCCGAATCCTCTGCACTGTCTTCAGATTAATACGCAAACTCTCTGAAAAGTTCATATTGGAGTTTCCAGCATGAATGCCAAGCAGTACAGCATGCCATTTCCAAATTTCTTGCAGAGTGAATTGTATCATGGTGCTCTTTTTCTCACAGATGGTGCCCAACTGACCCCACTATACTGTGCAGCTAACAAAATTAAAAACAAACGACACACAAGTGCAAAATGAAAAAAAATATAAAATAGCGACAATTTATCCATCGCACTCCCTTTGTATAATGATTCATATTTAATAACCTGGAAATTCTGTTCTTCCTACCGACTTTGCTTTTCGGGTCGTCCGCAAGTGATCTTTTCTTTCTGGGCCCCTTTTATGCAATATTTTGGCCGACATGGAAATGGAAAGTCAAAGAAAATCTTTAAAAGAAAATCTTTAAAAAAAGCTCAAGCTTTTGTCTCTGTAGAAAATCTCGGCACATAAAAACAAGTACTTCTTGAGAACATGAAGGAGAAGAAATATTGATTTTATTAACCAACCATTGACCTGCTAAATCAATTGGAATTGCAGGGTTACAGTGGAGGTATTTCAATCAGACAACTTGACTCAGACAGATGTAACTGCCCTCCAGCTGAAATGAATTCCAAACTTGCATAACCAGGTTATTCATATGTCATTAGATGACAAACTAATTTGTTCAGAGTGTTTGTAATTGCTTGAGACTAATATATTTATTATTAAACTAATCATCTCATCATGAGTTTCTTTTTTGCTTTTTTGACACTTATCCATAAACATTGTTAACATTGTCATTTGGTATTTAGTATGACTAATATCACTAATTCCCTGCCATTTATAACAATTGATTAGTACTCATATGATGACAGATAGATGCTGACTAACATCCTCGTCACTAATTTTGTTTCAGTAATGATTCCTTTATCTCTTTTAATTAATCTGAACATTGAATCTGTGGAAATTTTATTGAAAATTACAAGATATTTCATTTGGACTAATATCCTTATCTGTATTGTTTAATTTAAAATATTTTGCATTTAGAAATATGACATTAGACAGTCTTATTTATTTATACATGTTTTTGGTTTCCCTATTTTCTTTTACATGCTGATACCCACTGACGAGTGGAAGGAGTGATTCCCAGAGGGTTTGTCTACGAAACTCTGGAGTCAGGTTGCTGAAAATAATATCAATCAGCTAAGTGACAAACCTTTTGCTTATTACTCTACTTATTAATTCTATCTATCTCTCCCTGCCTCTGTCTCCTCACTCTTGCCTTGCCTCTCTCTCTCTCTCTCTCTCTCTCTCTCTCTCTCTCTCTCTCTCTCTATATATATATATATATATATATATATATATATATATATATATATATAGATAGATAGATAGATAGATAGATAGATATATAATAAAATAAATAAATGTACATGAAAGTGTTCGCATACAAATACACACACACACACACACACACATATATATATGTATATATATATAACTTAAATCATTCAAACGAAAAACAAATACTGAAGCTAATTATACGGCAAGAATCACTTTCATTTGAATGATTTATGTTACATAAATTGAACATGCACTACATAATTGATATATATATATATATATATACATATATAAATATTTTAAGACATTTTTATGTTTATACATTCTTTTTTATAGATACAAATATTTAAGAAAATGCTCTGTTTATAATAAACAGTATTAACAACATTTACCAGCTTGAATGTCCGAGAGATTTTCACAGAAAATATGCGTCCTCCGACAGGAATCAAACCTGTATCCTATACGGAACCGTCACATAGCCTGACATGCTTTACTGATTTAGCCACAGAGGAGTGTTTCGGTTAACAAATGTCGATTTTACTGTTTTTAAACTACAGTTCTCCCTGATTTTCTCTCGTACATTCATATCCAACAAATGTAAACAAATGATGCCACACATTATGAAATGCACAAAAACAGTAAAATTGACCTTGCTAACCAAAACTCTCCTCTGTGGCTAAATTGATAAAGCACGTCAGGCTATATGACGGATCCGTATCAGATACAGGTTTGATTCCTGTCGAAGGATGCATATTCTTTATGAAAATTTCTTGGAAATTCAAGCCAGTAAATGTTGTTAATACTGTTTATTATAAACAGAGCATTTACTTAGTATCTATAAAAAAGAATGTATAAACATAAAAATGTCTTAAAATAATTGTTGGACTTTGTTCATTTCATAACATATATATA
>OZ038506.1:14084777-14219777 GCA_964036315.1 Acanthosepion esculentum | reverse complement strand
TAACATAATCTCCTCCTCTGCCAATGCATTGTAATAGCATACCTATGGACAATATTGGGTGTGTCCCCATTCACATAGATACAGTAGTAAATACTGTATGTTGGCCAGCAGTTGGAGATTTGTCTCCGGCTGTGCTGGTCAAACTCTCTGCCTCCAGGCAGAGAGGATTCCTAGAAAGGTTATGACAAACTAATGTCCATCCAACCGAAGACCGAAGAGCCACTTATGGTAAATGCCATGTCCTTTCAGGATGTCGTCAATTGTATTAGTAATCTTTTTATTTCTTTTCCTTCTTCAATGTTGATATGATTTTCTTTGTTCTATTTTTTAAGAGACACACGTACAGAAATTGGATCATTATTATTGAGGGGTGTGTGGATGCAGACCCCCAAACTATTAGAAATTTTTCATTTCTTTTCCTTCTTCAATGTTGATATGATTTTCTTTGTTCTATTTTTTAAGAGACACACGTACAGAAATTGGATCATTATTATTGAGGGGAGTGTGGATGCAGACCCCCAAACTATTAGAAATTTTTCATTTCTTTTCCTTCTTCAATGTTGTTATGATTTTATTTTCAATTTTTTGTGACAAACATACAAAACTGTTAAGTGCTTTATTCTTCGATTTAGGCTATTTTAATGATGTTATCCTAAAGAAAATTTCAATACTAGGTGCCATTTTAGATGCGATACAAGTACATTGACTAAGGGTAAGTGGATAATTACAATATACACATTTAGCATTTCCTTATCTTTTACGTCTGAACTTATTTAGAAATAACTGTCAGTTGTATATAACGGAATATTCCATGAACCTTGAGTCCACTCACAGAATTAGGAACATTTTTGGTTGTGGTTTTGGATTAACTACCAGTTCCCAAGTTTGAGAGTTTTGGAAACTAAACAAAATCATTTTATTGGTTAATTATTTTATTTGAACCAAGATGTGATGTGTTCTTTACTGCATCCACCAAACTTGAACTGGATCAAATGAAGGTCATTTTCTTTTTCTTCCAGAAACTAATGGCTATTTACAAAAATATATAGAAAGTTTCTGGAGAAAAGTGGTTTAGTTTTTACTTTCAGTTTAGGTCATTTAAAAGGGACTGGTAATTCTGTGAGTGTATTCTATAAGAGAGAGGAGAGTTGTTTAGTTTTTACTTTCAGTTTAGGTCATTTAAAAGGGACTGGTAATTCTGTGAGTGTATTCTATAAGAGAGAGGAGAGTTGTTTAGTTTTTACTTTCAGTTTAGGTCATTTAAAAGGGACTGGTAATTCTGTGAGTGTATTCTATAAGAGAGAGGAGAGTTGTTTAGTTTTTACTTTCAGTTTAGGTCATTTAAAAGGGACTGGTAATTCTGTGAGTGTATTCTATAAGAGAGAGGAGAGTTTTTTATGGACACACATTCAGAAGGAAGTGAAAGAAGACAGTCAATTTAGAGCTGGTGTCTCTACATTGCCTCAGTGGTTCCCTAACGGTGCAGGGTGCCTCGTAGGTGCAGCAGAAGACCGTAGCAGGTGAGATGGAATAATTGAAAGACAATCAAAGATTTAGAAACAGTTTCAAAAAATTCATAGGCCAAAAATAAATACAATTTTAAAATTTAAAATATTATTATGGATTACTTGTAATTGCATGCATGAGTCACAGTCTAATTAGTTATAAATAATTATTGACTAATTTTATAATTGTGATATCAAGTATTAAGAATATAGTAACGAGGGCTTGCAAATTGGAGAAGAGAGTTATCAATGATAATGTTCTGACTTTGAATCCATGGTTATCTCCCTTTAACCTGCTCTGTTTTTTATTTTTAAATGTACAGAGTGGTCTGAAAGTCTTGTCACCCATACGTAATATTTTTTTCTATTTCAGTGCTCTGTGGGATATTATCAAGGAGAGAGTTTCACATGAATGATACCAGAATACCCATGAACTGAAGGATGCTGTTCAGAGTGCCTGTGCAACAATCAACAAAGAACAGCTTCATAAAATATCACACAGGATATGGTGCAGCATCATTTTGCGCCACGAAAATGATGGCATTCATCCAGACTTTCTCAATGTATGACAGCATCAATGAAAGTGAATAAACTGAATCCAGTACATGTCCATTGTTTTACTGTATTACGTCTTGTTCTATTGTTCTCATAACTTTATGGTAGGGGTGACAAAACTTTCGGACCGGTACTTTTTATCACATAAACATTGGTGAGGTGCGTACAAATTTTAATTCCAAAAATGCAGTCCAGAGAAAAAAAGTTTGGGAACCACTGCTGTCGCTGGTGTTTTTGTAAGAAGCAATCAATCAGCTTTCTTTGAAGTTGTCATGGTACCAAGTCAGTTCTTTTGATGCAATTTTTCAGGTTGATGGCTTGCTTTTTATTCACTTTTGGGTTAACTACCAGTTTCCAGGCTTAGGAGTTTTGTAAAGTAGATAGAAAAATTTGATTGGTTAATTATTCTATTTGAATGGACACACAGGGTAATGTTCCTTTGCTTTATCCAATAAAATCAAAATGGCTCAAATTGAAATAGTTTTCTTTTTTTGTCAAAAACCAAACATGAGCATGATGTCTATTATTAGAATTCTCTTGTGGCTTGCTAATTGCTTATGATGTTGTATACCATTTGTTTGGTTTGATTTTTTATGGCATATCAACCTCAATGGGTTATTTAATGCTGGCAAGATTTTTATTGCTAGTAATATTTTATTTTCCAAAAATATATTGCTGGTAATATTTTTTTTTCTTTCAAAGATGTATAGCTGGTAATATATTTTCTTTAAAAATATATTGCTGGTAACAATTATCTACAAAAATATACTGCTGGTAATATTTTCTCCTTCAAAAATGTATTGCTGGTAATATTTTTTCCTCCAAAAATTTATAGCTTGTATTAAAACTTATTTTTATGCTTTCATAGTGTTTTGACCCCAGTTTGTGGGGGTTAACTAATTGCCCATAATTGGGACTCTAACAGATGCTACCACCCTGGGTTAGGGTGGACCTGGGAATACTAGCAATTAAAAGGTGGTTCCATGCTCCTCAAAATCTGATCAAATGCCTTTATGTTGGACGTAGTTTATCATCTTACCCAGGACACTATATAAAATTGGACTTTATTATATGACGGTATGTGTGTGTGTTAAGCCCAAAGTAGTCCCCTTCCTTTCTCTAGTGCTTCAAGTATTATTTGATCTTCTTCAAGATGCTGAGCATCTTTCAGTTTTTTTTTCTGCTTGAAATTGCAGTTGGTAAGAACTTTGTCTCTTTGCTTTCTTTTAATAATAACTGTCATTTGTTTAACACCACATGTGTCACAAAAACGATGCACAGGCACTTGAATATGTTTTATTCAATATTTTAACTTTGTCATGAATAAATATGAAACTGCATTTATGCCTGGTGCAACCCATGGCACTTGAATCATTTAACAATGTGATAAGGAGGAGGAAATGCTAGAAAAATATGCATAAATTATAAACAAAAATATGCATAAATTATAAACAAAAATATGCATAAATTATAAACAAAAATATGCATAAATTATAAACAAAAATATGCATAAATTATAAACAAAATTCATGAATGAAACAAATTGTTTGATATAAAAAAATGAAAATGTTGAACCAATACAGAACCATCTGTTGTCACCCAGAAACAAATGGCAGCAGTAGTTTAACCCTTTGAGCTCTGCGTTCCTGAACAATTTTAACTCTTCTGCCTGAGCTTCTGAGTCAAAATTTGCAAATAATTGATATGTAATGTTTCACAGTAGATATAAAAATAGTTACAAATAGTTACATCCAACCGATGGCTGGACATTATGTCATTTTTCTCTACCACCAGTAAAGTGGTGGTCAGGGCTCAAAGGACTAATTTTTATTAAAAAATGTTGTATATATATATTTTTTTTTCCCTTTGGGAAAAAAAATCTCTGATCTATATTTGTTTGTGAAAAATTGACATATATTCTTTCAGTACAATTTCAGATTTTGTTGCTGATAAAGTTGATATAAAAGAAAGACATGTTTGAAGAATCAGAAAATGTAAAGTTTAATGCCATTTCCTGCATTCCTGAACAATTTGAATCCTTTTGCCTGAGCTTCTGAGTCAAAATTTGCAAATAATTGGTATATAATGTTTCACGGTAGATATAA
This sequence comes from Acanthosepion esculentum, assembly GCA_964036315.1. Lineage (NCBI taxonomy): Eukaryota > Metazoa > Mollusca > Cephalopoda > Sepiida > Sepiidae > Acanthosepion > Acanthosepion esculentum. The sequence continues at coordinate 14,215,612 of OZ038506.1, read as the reverse complement.
AAATAGTTACAAGTGTTTAACTATGTAAGTATTGAACTTTGCTTTATAATGAACATCTATATCTGTATATCTATATAGCTATCCATCTCTTTCTCCTCTCTCTCTGTGTGTATATATATATATATATATATATAGAGAGAGAGAGAGAGAGAGATATGTATATAAGTAAAACTAATGTATAATATAAGTAAAACATGTATAATCATATATAAATATGTAAGACTCATTTATATATATATATATATATATATATATATATATATATATATATATATATATATATATATTTTCATTAAAAACAACTGACAAGGTGCTTTTATTTAGTTTTTTATATAATTTCTCGTGCGATCTAATAAAGTATTTCTTTTCAGATGATAAATTATATAAAAACTGTCCGAATGTTCTTTTTATCCGAGCGCTTTCGGCTATACATTTAGCCATTTTCTTTTTTTTGTTTCAAAACACGGTCAAGATATTATGTCCATGTTCAAAGTTAAGTGTTGGTTTGTTTGTTTTTATTAGTAAGGCTTCCATTATTTTTAGCCTTTTTTTGCAAGTGGATGATGTCATTATATTAGTGTTGTCGACAAGTTTATTCCGAATAGTGTCCGGTAGGTCTCCATGAATATTTAAATGAGATCTAATTGAGCTATTGTCAGATTATTAGATCGCACGAGAAATTATATAAAAAACTAAATAAAAGAATCATTTTATAAAACATACATATAACAAACTATTTCTGATTCTAACCGTTGAAATATAATCCTTGAAAATGTATAGCCGAAAGCGCTCGGATAAAAAGAACATTCGGACAGTTTTTATATAATTTATCATCTGAAAAGAAAAACTTTATTAGATCGCACAAGAAATTATATAAAACACAAAATAAAAGCACCTTGTCAGTCATTTTTAATGAAATGTGCATGAAAGAAGGATTGCTGCCTAAATACACAAATATATATATATATATATATATATATATATATATATATATATACGAGGAAATGGAACTAATGTCTTTGGTTTAATAACAAAATTAAATTCAGGGGCTTTAACTTCCATTTCTGAAACATGGTTATCACTGTGTAGCGAACAAAACCATATTTTAAATCAATTAATTTATAATATTAATGCTCTGTAAATTTACATTGAGCACTATTGTGTAAAAATAAAAATATCTATAAGAACACCGGATTTTATATCTTACTGTTCTTTCTTTTTATTTATATATACATATATATATATATATATATATATATATATATAAATGAGTCTTACATATTTATATATGATTATACATGTTTATAACCCTATCATATATAAATATGTAAGACTCATTTATAAATATATATATATATATATATATATTTATAAATGAGTCTTACATATTTATATATGATTATACATGTTTTACTTATATTATACATGAGTTTTACTTATATACTTATATACATATATATATATATATATATATTACTTATATATTACTTATATACATATATATATATATATATATATATATATATATATATATATATATATATATACACACATGAGTTTTACAAATGGCAGTACTGACAACCTCTGTTTGAAATAATTGTTTTTTCTATCTTTTGAAAAAGAAGAATTACACTCTTTCTAAGCTTTTCAGTAGATGACTATCTATAACTGGCTCGGATTCCCAAAGATGCACGATGAAGTACTTTTACTTCTGCTTATCAATGCAGAAAAATTGTCTTCAGCATACTCAATTTGTCTATTTCCCTGCTTCAGATGGCTTGCACTTACCATTCTTGTTTCTTTCCAAATGCGTACACAGTGTCTTGTACATGCTGTATTTTCTTTTATTATCCCCGTGTGAAATCTCAGGAAAACTGCAGATGCCATCTTTGTCAACAAAAGGAAAACATTTTTATAAGATCTGCAAACAAAATTTTTATTATGAATATGAATGTAAACCTGAGCCTATATCATATCAGTTCTCAGTTTCGGCCTTGTACCACATCTAAGTGTTCTAACCAATCCACATATGTAAGTTATAGCTCTGGAATAAATGCTACAGAGAGAGAGAGAAAACGATTTCTCAAGGGATTTTTTTTATATCTTGCATATTACAAAATAATGAATATATTTGAATTTTTTATGAGATTTTATTTTTGATCAAATAGTAGTATCTGTTTTATGTTATTAATGGTAACTAAGCTTATCTATCATCTGGTTCGCACTCCTCCCCAGTCTTTTGAAGAGGAATAGAGTTTTATTTCTCGTTTCCTGTTTAAGATTGTGTTTCTGGTTCTTTCTAAAGTCATTTCATTCTTTTTCACTTCTAGTAAACTCCCTTGTGTCTTAGTGGCATTATTGCCTTGGCTGGAGTGAATTGATTAAAAAAAAACTAAACTTAAATGTAAGAATAACATTTCCATACAGGAAAAATTCAGCATTCATAGACTGAACAGTTATTGGTAATATCAATGGGAGTTTCCTACCTAACCTTTTGTCTTTGGTAGTGTGGAAAATCAACATCTTCATTGTTATTATTTTTTCTTCCAGTTACATGTGCTACACATTTTAACTGTTGTTGCTCTTGCTAGAGATCAGTTGATGTGGCTTCTATTATTTGGTAAAAAGCTCTTTGTGATTCTGTAGTGCAAGTCTACTGGATCTGATGAAGAATTGTCTTCTTTAAGACCTAGAGGATTCATTTTCTTGAAGCCATTTTTAATGATTCATCTGAGAAATGGTTGTACATAGCTGTGATAGTTTAGGCATTTTTTAACAATTTCAACTCAATGTATGGCATCTACAGTGTGACTGAAAAGTAACTCCCTGTTTTATATATGAGTGGCCAGCCAGGAGTCCTGACTTAACACTGCCTTAAGGACACATGGCACAGTGGATAAGGGCGTTGTATAGATCCAGTGACAGGACCCAAATTGGTTTGATTTCAATACCTGGTTAAAACGAGAACTTGGAAAGGGGAATTAACAGGAGATAACTGATAACTGACATCCATTAGGCATGGAATGTGGAACTAGAACAGTCTACTCCAGTGAGCGAAATAAAGGATTCAGTTCGGCCAAATTGTTGTGATAAATATGGCAACAAAGATGAGGACAATAGTCCGAATAATGTACATTGTGTAAAGTAAGAATTGTGTTTACATCCAAAAGGGATACAGTCTAGTGGTTATAGAGTTCTGACTTCAAGACAAGAAAAAACAAATATATGAAATTGAGAATTTGTCCATTTTTATTGGTTTGGAAGAAATTCCAGAAGCATTTGTCTATAAATTTGTGGGTGTGGATGTTCTTAGCAGTCTTTCCCACAGAGATTAGAATCAACAGATTAGACTAGCATAGAAATAAATACAACTTTGGGGAGACATTCATAAATAAATAAGGAGAAATGACAGCAAGACTTCAACAGTAGCAGCAGCAACAATAAAAAAGAGAAGCCTCAGTGAATTCAGTCAAACATGACAAGCAACAGCAATGTCAGCAGCAGACCGATTAGGTTTAAGGCTCCACGTTCTAGACTCAGAATTGTCACATGGAAATTGGTTCAAGAGTTTAGTGACATAGTACTTGACAGATCAATTTCTGGGGCAGGTAAACTCAGTGGAAATGGCAGCAAGCAATAAGTGAGCAGTACTAAACAAGAACTAGACAAAAAAATCCCTGAACGTGGAGAGTGGAGTGAGAACAGTCTACTCCTGTATAAGATAAAGGGTCAGATTGAAATTTTCTCAAGGTCACCTGGATTCACAAACACCTGATGAAGGACAGAGATCACAATGGCTGAAAAGTGATGATAATAACAACAAAAATGATAAAAGTCTGAGTGTAAATAATGTAAATAATAATCAAGACTCTCTGGACAATACCTAAAATGCCTAGGTGGCTTACTGTCAATTTCTCCCTGAAGATGACCCACCCCTGATATCCGAAACCTGAAAAATGCAAATAATGAAGTTCTATTATAATGAATACCATATTTTCTAGTTTACAAGGCACTACCGCTTGGAAGATGCACCTTAATATTGGAGAGAAATTTCTAAGAAAAAAAAATTCATTTTCATACAACAACACATTCATCATGCGTCCCTCACATACTGGTGCTACGTATTGTTTACATTAATCACTCGTCCGATTTTGTTTGTATGGCAATGACATACTAGTCAAGAGCAGAAAGGCTCCCACCGCTGCTAGTAAACGGAGCATGTTTAAGCTTGTGGCTCGGCTCCAGGAAGGTTTATAGTCTTGGAAATACTTGTAACAGCTAAGTACTGAGGTTAATTCATATAAAAGCCTGAATTAGGTAGCTAATATTATAGTGTAATGACTCAACATACAAATCCACGTCCCTATCAGTCAAGCCAATTAGGTGACTGTCCAACCTTACTTGAGCTTGGGCGTTGCCTTCCATTTATCTTGGAAGACGCACACACATTTTTCAGAGTATTTTTAGGAAAAAAAAGTGCATCTTTTAAGCCGGAAAAAACGGTGGTAATGAAATCAAAACTATTAATAAAAGTGTCAGAGTTTGGGAAAAATTTGCTGTAATGATGAAATAACAGAAGATAATAAATTGCAAGAAAATAATTGTTGGTAAGAAGAAATGAATAAAAACCAACAGAATAATGGAGAGTAAGAAAGAAAAGAATGATTTTTTTTCTTTAAAGAAAAAACTTGTTTTAAATCTGAGGATTTAGCATTTCAAAGGAAGGCTTCAGGTTTCATCTTTTGTCTTGTTTTTTTATTCATTTCTTTTATTCTACACTGTCTGCTATACAACCTTACCCCACAAAAAAAGGCATATTACATTGAAGAGAATCAATAAGAAAGGAGATCAATTTCTTTTAAAACAACTCGTGTTTCAAATGACATCACATGTACGTACCTGCATGTGTCTCTTTTACATTCAATTCCATTCATTTTAGCGTCCCTTTATCAACACTTCAACCAATTGCATTCATTCTTTTACTTTTTGTTTTTTTTTCTTCCATCATTTGTTGAACACAGGCAACAGATGATGTAAGAGAAGAAAGATGAGGAAAAAGGGGGAAGTAAGAGAAAGAGTGGAAGGAAGGAGAGGGGAAAATAAGGAGGCGGAATGAGGTGGAGGGTATGTTTTGAATCTGAGAGGAGGAAGAAGAAATGGGTGATGAGAAAAGGTTATAAGTAAAGGGGGAAGAGAAAGGGGAAGTGGGTTAGGAGAGCAAGAGGAAGTTAAAGGAGAAGAAGAGATAGAGAGAAGGTTAGTATCTGAGAAGGCAAAAGAAAGAGAGAGAAATGAAAGCTGAAGAAAGAGAGGAGGAGGAGGTGAGGTTTAAAATCCAACAGGAATAACTTCAAAAAAGCAGAGGAGGATGAAAACAAAATGTAAAAAATCATGATCAGAGAAAATCATCAACTGCTCTTCAAGACAGTCAAGAAATGAAGCTTCGGTTTCAATCTAAGAATAATTTTTGGCTGTCTTTTACTTTTTTCCAGCCTCCTGGATTCTTTAAGTAAGCAATAAAACAATTAGTTTATTTCTGGGGTTTCGTCATTAATAGTAATAATGAGTGGCTGGATCCATGGAAATTCCACAAGTCTTGACAACTTCCTTATTCCTTCCAATCCAGCTAAGATTATCTATTATTTTATGCCCCTGTTCTTCTCTCACCATTTGCCTGTATCTTCTTATCCTCTCCCTTATCCCCTTCAATCCAACTAAGATTATCCATTATCTCATGCCTCCAGTCTTCTCTCACCTTTTGCCTGTGTCTTCTCATTGTCTCCCTTATCCACACAGATTTGGCCTTAATAAAAAAAATATATTTATCTCAATATACTCTGACTTGTAGCATTAGTTAGCTCTCTAGAAGTGTGAATGCCTTAAAAAGAATGTCATTCAGTGCTTTATTGATAATCTCTTCCAGAGAATATACTCAAACTCACAGAAGATAGTCTCAGGAGGAAATCAGTTTTGTTCAAAGAATATTGCACTTACAAAATAGAATTCTTACATTAAAAACAGCAGCTGTAACTAAATTTATTTTCTTCTTTTTTAATTATAATGTCCCTTCAGGCCATTGGAGATCATGGCTCTACACTATGGCCGCAGTGAATGTGTCAGTAGTATAATGAAAATTTGTCCAGAAAGAGAAATCAATGAACTGAGTTTATGGCTTTACCAAGTGGATGCAACAGACTGGCCCAGGATTTGAACTCAACTCATCAATTCTATTTTCGGCACTAATAACCATTATACTACCCACACATCCATTAACTGAATAAATAAGAAATTCAGATGAGACCAAGAAAGAAATATGAGAGGTTCTCTTCCAAAATAGAGAATAAAACATGAGCCTTATTATCATGCAGACATATGAATGCTCAGAAACATATATACCAATATACTGGGTTATTAAATAGATTGAAAGATCAGAAGGTGACGCACACGGTCCATCACCCACCAGTGAAAGCAGTAGTCAACATCAGCCAATATCAGCTGAGTGCCTCTGAGGAGTCAGTATAGAATAAAGGGTCTCAACTTCCCCACAACCATCAGGCGTGTGCCATACTTGGACGTCATTGCCAGAGTCGAGGAGGTGGCTTTGAACATCCCTCAGGCTCAGGCAGATGAACTGAGATGGAAGGTGAGACAGACCTTGGAGAAGGCCAATCCACCCAGGTCTAACATAACAAAACTGGAGAGGCTGGCGATTGGATCCCTACAGAGGAACGAGAACATCATCATACTACCGGCTGACAAAGGCAATGCGACTATAGTGATGGGCAAATCAGATTATACAAGAAAGCTGGAAGACCTCATTAGCAATGGCAGCTACAGCAAAGAAAAAAAGGATCTTACTATGAAAACAGAACACAAACTGTCACAGATACTAATCAAGAACAAGGATCACTTCGCACCTAAGACGTATAGGCAGTTATTGCAGCGTTATACCAAGCTACCTCACATATACGGTTTCCCTAAGATTCACAAAGACGGTATTCCGCTCAGGCCTATTGTTAGTTGCCAAGGCTCTGTGTGCCACCCTCTTAATACACAGATGTCCTCAAGGACACATGGCACAGTGGATAAAGGCATTAGTTAGATCCAGTGACAGGACCCAAAGAGTTCAATACCCGGTTAAGGCAGTGGAAAACTTTCAGAGGGAAATTAACAGGAGGTAACCATTAAACATGGCACGTGGAACTAGAACAGTCTACCCCAGTTCGACATTCCAACCACCTGAAGAAGGCCAGAGCATACAGTGGCCGAAACATTGTAATAAATATGGCGACAAAGATGAGGACAATAGTCCGAATAATGTAAATAATGTACATAATACCGCATCTCAGAAATATAGACAGATATCAATATATTGGGTGCAAGAGATAAATGTCATCTAAATAATGCAAAAATAGAAATAACACCAACATCTCATATATTTACCAAAATTACACAAAAATATCTTGAAGTACTAAAGAGCAAATTTATTCAATAAAATTACCACTGGCTTCAAATATGGCTTCAACTTCAGAATCACCTGCAACTCTTCTGGATGGTCTCTTTAAGTTGGTGCATGTCTTGTCTTCAGTTTATGTTTGGTCATACAAGGAGTTTTGTTGTTCTCTCACTCAACTCTGCTGCACACATAATAATCTGTCTGGGGAATAGGGGCTAGATGTAAAGGGTGATGTGGTTGCAGCCATGACTGGGTTCTCCTGCTTGTGTGGCATGGTGCAGAGCCTTGTTGCCATTTTTCTTCAGGCAGCCACCCTCTTGATCCAGGGCAGCACTACCTTCTCAAGGCACTTGATGTAGGCCTCTCTGTTGAGTTGGATATCTTCAAATTCAGTAGTTCCTTCTCAGAATAATATGATTTCCTTTGTTGTTTCACTTATCATGTTTCAGCCAACACAATCTCTGACCATATACAGGTGACATGATAATTATTAATTCTTTTTCAAAGAAATACTTGACAACACTTCAACTCAGAACACCAAACAAAACTAAATTTTTTAATAACTTTTTTTGATCAATAATATTTCCATCCAATTATTTCATTTTCATTTGAAATCATTTTTTAGTGTAGAAAAACGAAGAATTTTACAACACTGCCATCTCCTTTGTGCCACTATATGGTGCCAAGATATGGCCTCTCAGAAAGACCCTTGCCTTCCCAGTCTATGGCTTTGAATTTCACACCCATCAAGAGAGTGCACTGGTCTGATCTAGTGTCTAATGAGGAACTCCACTAGAGGACTGACTGGCCAGCCGAGCATCCTCACTATCATCAATCAGCACCATGTTCAATGGCTCGGACACGTCCTGCGACAAGCTGAAGACCAACCCACCAGAGCTGTCTACTAGTTCATCCTGCCATCTGCAGACTGGAGATACCTTACAGCAGACCACACAGCTGCTGGAAAGACTTTGTCTGCTAGAATCTTCAGCAGATTAATCTGGTGCTGAACAATGTTTCAGTGCTCTGCCAAGACCATAAGAGATAGAGGAACAAGGTGGCTCTCAGGGGTTCAGAGCCTTCATGGCATGAGATTTAGCAGAAGTAGCAATGTAAAATTATTAGTTACTGAAATAAATGTTTTCTGTAAATTGTCTTCTGAAATTTATAATTGCATGACAAAAATATTCATGAGATTTTTTTTCCTCTTTTGTAAGCTTTTTAATTCCAAACCATCCCAAACCATCTTGAAACATTTCTTTAAAATTGACCATTTTCTCTCTGTATTTTTTAAAATCATTTCACCCCACATAAGGCAATAAAGCCAGTACAATGCAAGGAGTTACTGAGTATTAGAAAATAAACTAAGAAGACACGACAATAAAAGAACAAGCATTAAGACAGAAGATTAACACTGAATTTAAATTTTTGAAGATCAAAGTTGAGAGGGAAGCAAGAATCCGGAAGAGAGTTCCACAAGTGAGAAGTGTGAGAGAAGAAACCATTAGCCTAGAACTTACAGCAATATTTAGCCGTTTCGACTGTAAAATGATGTGACTTTACTGCCAATCTAGTAATTGTTCTGATGAATTTTCCTATAGGGTACCTAGAATTTAATTCTGATGAATTTTCCTATCAGGTACCTAGAATTTAATTCTGATGAATTTTCCTATCGAGTACCTAGAATTTAATTCTGATGAATTTTCCTATCAGGTACCTAGAATTTAATTCTGATGAATTTTCCTATCGGGTACCTAGAATTTAATTCTGATGAATTTTCCTATCGGGTACCTAGAATTTAATTCTGATGAATTTTCCTATCGGGTACCTAGAATTTAGAATTTCCTATAGGAAAATTAATCAGAACAATTACCATGAAAGTATTTATAGAAAAGACACAGGGAAGCTATGTTACAGTGGTTTGAAGGTGACTGGAGCTGAGATGCCAGGTCAGGACTAATAACATTGCAGATACTTCTTTTGATTTTATCAGAAATCTCTAAATATATAGCAGGGGCACCAGATCATATGTGACAGAAATATTGAAAGCAAGGACAACAAATGGTAGACTTATAAATATGCAAGATGGATTTAAAAGTATCTAACATGCGGAAACCATTCATGACTAACAACAGATTAGCCAGTGGCAAATCTGGAAATTTGAGACCCTTTTACTGAATCTTATGTCTTACACTTGCAAATACTTTGTAAAGGGAAAGAAACCTTTCACTCTGCGTAAATTGCATCCTGTTCCAAAACAGCAAGCTTGAGATTTTGGAAAAAATCAGATTCAATGCAAGAAAAATTTCCTTCTTGGCAGCATGGCTCGAGTAATTTTCATAATTTTTTCAATCATTGGGTCGTTAAAAAAAAAATATTTGAAGCCTGCGAAAAGAGATTTCAGCCTTGATCAAATTTTCCTGGTTCATTACATGATCTCTCAATTTTATGTCTCACGATTAAAATAGATTTTCGTTGTATCGTGAATATGGCCTTCTCTCATAACAATGTATAACTGAACTGCATCCTAAAAATACAATTGTCTGGCAGCATATCAACAGCATATAAATACCAGGATAGGTGTTTATGATCTAATGAGTTTAATTCTCACTGGGTGCCTCACTTTTATGTGATATGATAATCTAATAAGTTCTTTCATTATAACAAAAGCTTTTAGCAAACTAAATGTTGTATCATCAAGGTGAATAATACACAGAGAAGAATGAGTCCTTCATATATTTATTCAGCACCAGTATCCAGTGGCAACAGATACATACAAAAAAAAACACAGAACAATAAGTTACAAACAATTAACAAGACAACTTACAAGGAATAGAGGAGGGTCAAATGCTGTATAGTCAAACAAAGTAAGATCAGTTAAAATATTAATCAGCTTAGTATCAACTGTTGAAGTCCTTAATCAGAGACTATTTAAGGCTATGAGCCAGGCCATTTGGTAGAGTGTTGAAGGGGTACTAGCTACTCAACAATAACTTATTGGTCATTATTGTTGGAAAGACTTATTTAGTGTTCCACATTAGTTGTCTTGTTCCATACTAAGCCAAAATTATCAAGAGAAAAATACCTTTCGCTGGCATCAAATATCTATACAATCCTGTTGTAGTTTTCTGCAACTGCCTTAGTATAGAGAATTAGAAAACCTTCCAAGGTTTATTATTGGTGGACTTAACTATAACAATATAAACTATGACAGATGATATTGCATTGGCAGATTCAAAAGGAAAATGAAAGGAACTATTATAATAGGTAGCTGAAAAAGCATGAAGAAAAAAAGGGTCCATTAATTGAAAGAAGTCAGAATGCACAGTAGTTAGCAAAAGGGACAGCCCAGTATGGGAATTACATATTAGGGATGTCAAAAATAAAAAATATAGAAATTCAACTACTTAGCCAGTGGAATAGCACTATATTTTCATAGGAACATACAATACAATCCCATGAAAATATAGTAAATTTCTAAGACAGCAGAAAGATTAACGCAGAAATTTGATGGTGCATAGGTAAAGTAAAGGATAATTCACAGAAACTAAATTTGGCAAAACATGACAGAAAACCAACAAAGCTAGCTGATATCATGAGGTATTACTGGTACACCTCAAATTAATGGTAATGATTACTTAATGAGTACTTAATATATTTATTCAGCAGTATCCGGTGATAACAGATACATTTAAAAAACACAGAACAATAAGTTACAAAACAATTAACAACTTACAAGGAATAGAGGCAGATTAAATACTGTATAGTCAAACAAAGTAAGATCAGTCGGAATATTAATTGGCTTAGTATCAACTTATTAATCAATGTTGAAATCCTTAATTGTAAACTATTTAAGGCTATGAGCCAGGCATCTGGTAGAGTGCTGAAGGGGTGCTAGCTACTCTACAACACTAACTTATTGGTCAACACTAACTTAATTGTCACAAAACAAGTGACAAAACATAATCATCAACTACTAAAAATTCAAGGAAAACTGATTTTGTAAACAATGCTCTAATGTTATTTTTTTAAGCAAATTTTACATGCATTTGTTGCTGACATGAATTTAAACATTAAGATTACTCTTGTTTTTTTTAATCAGTTCACCTACAAGCAAGCCACTAAAGTGCAAATGTGATGCAATATGAGAAAAAACAACATTATTAAAAAGAACATGAAGTAAGAAGACAGAAGATAGCTTTTGAAGATAAAAATTGACTGGCAAGTATAAAGCAGTATATGAGTTCCACAACAGCACAAGAGAAGAAACTTAACATAGAACTTATGTTTACATCTTGGTATTTCAACTCTAAAATGAGGAAACCTAATCGCCAATCTAGTACTGCACTTAAATTCATAAAGTCTAGGTATCATACAGAATAAAGCTAATATTTATTTTGCAAATACAAAAATGTGGTACAAGTCCAAAAGGAGGGATCGGGGAAGGCTGGTCCTCAATATGTCTCACCTTAAACCTAGCCAGCCACAACTAATGACCCTAAAACACCACAGCACTCCCTACACCAAAACAACACATTCCATTCTTATTGCAGTCACTATAATACTTCCCAGTATCTATGAAGTCCTAATTAGTTCCCATAGAGAAAGGGTCATCTAAACAATTACCATAGAAATATTTATAGAAAAGGCCCATCAACACCCCGATGATGATATTGTGCTAATGTCGAAAGTACTCAGAATGAACAATATGTATCAACACAGTAATTTTCTCTCTTCCTTTAAAAATGACACCAAAAAGCTCGTATGTGAATATGAAAGGATCCAACTGAAAATAGGTAGACAAAACTTGTCTAAAATATTCAATGAAACATGTCTCAATGAAAACATGCTGCCAAAATATACACAACATACATACATATATATATATATATATATATATATATATATATATATATATATAGAGAGAGAGAGAGAGAGAGAGAGATAAGATATATATAATATACTCATATTTCACTGTTTTCCCATCATTTAAAATTTGTTTTCCCATCATTTAAAGTTTCCTGTGCTTGTGCATTTGGGGGGGGGGGGGGTTGTAGCCAGTTGACTAATTGTCAAGTGCTCAGAAAGGGCAGGAAATTCAGTTCTTTTCAAATGACTGATGATTGTGCAATTGCTCACAAATAAAAATAAAAAATCGGTGAACCCATTAAACTTTAAATTGTGGAAAAAAGAGTCAGTATAAATATCTTTTATACAAGGCCAATGTGTACTACACCAAAGCCCCTGACCAGAGGGGGAACCAAGCTTGATTGAGGGTCTCAGACAATGCTTTGTGACTCACACTATCTTATCAACATTTGCTTTTTCCTACCTACATTTATATATGTTACAAATTAAACAAAGCAAAACTGACTATTAAAGGATGACAAATTTTCACGCATTTTGACATCATTCTGGGTCGGTTTTCTTTTTGTCGAAATTCGTGAATTTGTTTTGTTCATGCTAAGTCTCAAAAAAACACGGAATATAAAATTCATTATTTTTTATCTATAATGTTGAATGTGTTAAAGTGATTCAACTTTTTAACAGGAATAATCTCAAGTTGATATTAGAAACTACTGCAAATATTGTTGATTTATCTAAGATGGTATGATTATGACATGTCTCTAACTAATTTGTATTTAGTTTCAATTTTTCTACTTGAATTGTTCATCTATATTACATATAATCCATTATTGTACATAATTAGGTTAGAAAAAAAATTGTATTTTATATGAATACTACCTGAGGAAAAATGAGATGTCATACAGTGAGGGGCAGCATATCAGTGATTCAAGGAGCTGGGGCATAAGATTCTTGCACAAGCTTTTACTTACTGTATTTTGTATGTTGCTCTGTGTATATATATATATATATATATATATATATATATATATATATATATATATATATATATATGAGGGTCATTCAATAAATAAGGTGAATTTTTTGGTATAAGGACTTCTAATACAGATAGAAGCTTAATCTTTTTTTGTTGTTGTTTTACTTCTTTTTCACATGGATTTAATTTCTTTTGCAGATTAAAAAAAAACTTTGAGAGTTCTGGCGATTAACAAAGATGGCCGACCAAGAAGCATGCTCCAGGATTGAACAGTGGTCAGTTATCAAGTTTTTGGTTGCTGAAGGGTGCAAACCAGTTGAAATTCATAGGAGAATGTCAACTGAGTATGGTGCCACATGTGTCAGCCAAAAAATGTCTACAAGTGGGCTAAATTGTTTAAAGAAGGACGGAGCAGTGTTGAGGATGAAGACAGGCCTGGGAGGGCTACAGAAGTGAGGTATCCTGAGGTGATCGAATCAGTCAATGACCTCATTCAGTCTGACAGAAGGGTGACAGTGGATGACATTGCAAGGACTTTGAGCTTATCTGTTGGGACAAACGCAGGGGTCATCAGTCAGAAGGAGTCATCTTGCATCATGACAATGCAAGGCCTCACACAGCAGTCCAAACGATGCAGACCATCAACGAGCTGGGCTGGAAACTGCTCCCTCATCCCCCTTACAGCTCAGACCTTGCCCCTTTAGACTTTCACTTGTTTGGTCCCTTGAAACTGTTCACGAGAGGCACGAAGTTTAAAAGTGACGATGAAGTCAAAAGTGTTGTGAGCAACTGGCTGAGACATCAGTCCAAAGATTTTTGCACTGAGGGAATATGGAAGCTTGTGCACAGATGGGAAAAGTGTGTGGCAGTGCTGGGAGACAACGTTGAAAAATAAAAAATAAAAGTAATCTTCTATCTGTATTAGAAGTCCTTATACCGAAAAATTCACCTTATTTATTGAATGACCCTTGTATATATATATATATATATATATATATATATATATATATATATATATATATATATATATATTGATACTTTACTTTGGGCACTGTCATTTTGCAGCATCTATCTACCTATCTATCTCTCTATCTATCCATCTATCTATGTATCTCTCTATCTATCCATCCATCCATCTCTTTATCTATCTATCTATCTATCTATCTATCTATCTATCTATCTATCTATCTATATATATATATATATATATATATATATATATATATCCAGGCAAAATGAAAACAAATGGAGTATGATTTCACTGTACATAACATTTAATTTAAAAGAGAGCTCAATTTTTGTTTTGGAACAGTTGAGTTGTTTGCCAGTTTCTTAAAGGGGTCTTTTATTTATCAAGTACAAAATTTTATGCAAGAAGCTGAATGAGCATATAACTGGCTATGTTAAATTAACTCCTCATCTCTTCACTTTTGCTTCTTGGGAAGTTTGAGAGTCAGATACATCTTACGAAATAATGTAACAATCTGTATCTACCCATAAGGAAATTGTCTAGGTTTTATAAGCAGACAACTTCATGTAATGACCTATATTAAAAAGTTTTTTTCAAGTGAATTTGAATTTAGCATAGGTCACATTCAATTGGTTAATCATGGCAAAGCCCACAAGTCTATTTTTTAAAAGTATTCTGCTTTTTGAAATTGAATTAATCTTTCACTCACCAGTAGTTTAGCATCACCTGAAGAGATACATTTATGGTGTTGAAACGTAATTGTAATTGTGTAGCAATTTTAACATGTTTTAATATCCTATAATAAATAATATATATATATATATATATATATATATATATATATATATATATATATATATATGAAGAAATATAGTCTTAAAGTGTGCTATATTTATGGGATAAAGTGCTCAATATCAGAGATATGCTAGATGCAATCATCAGGCCTGATGATTGCATCTAGCATAAAACAGACTGTCGCCTCTAAGTGTTGACTTCTATGTTCACTTTTATATTTATATATATATATATATATATATATATATATATATATATATATATCATTATTATAATTATCATTATTATTATTATTAATATTATCATCATTATCATTATTATTATTATCATTATTATTATTATCATTATTATTATTATTATTATTATTATATGCACATTCATGGTTAAGTGGATTTTTAGACGTTTTCCGAAGATCGAATGGGATGTGAAACTGACAGTTACCATGCAGTGTTGATTCCTATAACCACATACACACACCCTATCTTCAATACAGAGCTCTCTTACTCCATTAATATAATAGATAGATAGATACTGTGGTTTATACTGCAACTATTTTGATCACTTTTGGTGTGGCTGGGAGCAGGGGAAACTACCACAAGATCTTCACAATGCAGTCATCATTGCCCTGTACAAGAATAAAGGAGGGGAAAAAATCTGACTGCTCCAATTACTGAGAGATTACTCTGCTGTTCATCACAAGAAAAATCCTTGCAAGGATTTTGCTGAACAGACTCATGCCCATCATCACTGAAGAGAACGTTCCAGAGAGTCGGTGTGGCTTCAAAACCAACAGGAGCACAATGGACATGGTGTTTGTTCTCTGGCAGCTACAGGAGAAGTGTCAGGAGCAAAACAAGGAGCTGTATGTGGTGTTCATAGAAAGCATTTGGCACAGTGAGTAGAAAGAAATGTGGCAGATCATGGAGCTGTCCTCCAAAGTTCCTGAACATGATCATCCAGCTGGATCAGAATCAACATGGCCAAATTAGACACAAGAGTGATCTCTCAGAGCCCGTCTTGATCACCAACGGTGTAAAGCAGGGTTGCATTCAGGCACCAACTCTCTTCACTATCTTATTCAGCATGATGCTCAAACAAGCCACAAAAGACCTGGATGAGGATGGAGTCTACATCAGATGCCATCTTGATGAGGATGGAGTTTACATCAGATACCATCTTGATGAGGATAGAGTCTACATCAGATACCATCTTGATGAGGATGGAGTTTACATCAGATACCATCTTGATGAGGATAGAGTCTACATCAGATACCATCTTGATGAGGATAGAGTCTACATCAGATACCATCTTGATGAGGATAGAGTCTACATCAGATACCATCGTGATGAGGATGGAGTTTACATCAGATACCATCTTGATGAGGATGGAGTCTACATCAGATACCATCTTGATGAGGATGGAGTCTACATCAGATACCATCTTGATGAGGATAGAGTCTACATCAGATTCCATCTTGATGAGGATAGAGTCTACATCAGATACCATCTTGATGAGGATGGAGTTTACATCAGATACCATCTTGATGAGGATGGAGTTTACATCAGATACCATCTTGATGAGGATGGAGTCAACATCAGATATCATCTTGATGTTGGCCTATTTAATCTACGACAATTAAAAGCCCACTCAAAGACCCTGGAGCAACTTATCCAAGACCTCTGCTTTGCCAACGATGCTGCCCTTGTTGCCTCACTTCGTGTTTCACAGAGGTTGCCTAAATTTTGAGGCTTGAGATCAATTTAAAGAAGACAAAGTTACTCTATCAGCCTGTGCCTCCAGATGAATACTGACCTCCCCACATCATCATCGGCACAACTGAGCTGAAGGCAATCCATCAATTTCCCTACGTTGGATGTACCATCACATCAAATGCTGGGATTGACAAGGAGGCCAACAACAGACTGGCGGTGGTGAGAATTTGCATTTCACAGACTATACAGATGTGTATGGTAAAACAGACACCTGAAGAAAGACAAAAAGATCCAAGTGTATAGAGCTATTGTCCTCCCCACTTTCCTTCTGCCACTCGTAGAGTCATGGGTCACTTACTGGCATCACCTATGACTACTTGAACAGTTCCACTGTCTCAGCACAATCCTTAACATCCACTGGAGTGACTTTGTCACCAATATTAAAGTCCTTGAAAGGCTGAATATCACAAGCATCAGGGCCAGGCTGTTGAAGTCGCAGCTCTGCTGGACTGGCCACATTTCCAGGATGGAGAATCATTGCCTGCCTAAAGTTTTACTGTACAGCAAGCTCTCCACTGGCTATCATGGCAGAGGGGCACCAAAGAAGCAATTAAAAAATTAAAAATCCTTTGGTGCTTGTCATACAGACCATTCCCAATGGTCAACCCTAGCTGAGAACTGTGATGCCTGGTTTCTCACCACCAACTATGCTGTCTCTTCCTTTGAAAACAGTTGCAGGACCACTCTCAAGGACAAGAGGAGGAATTACTGCAATGCTATGCCACTGACCCCAGACTGGGCTTTCAGCTGCAACTACTGCGATTGTGTATGCCTGTCTTGCATTGGCCTTATAAGTCACAAGTGTGCATGCAATCAATATGGACTGCTTCTTTTTTTTTTTTTTAAGCTTATCACCCCAAGCAAGGCTGGAAGCCACTAGCACGCAAGGGGTTACAGAAGGTTTGAAGGAAGAGCAGATAGGAGTGGTAAAGGAGAGGATGTGGAGAAAGATAGTGGATCGATCAAGGCAAGAGGGTTACAGAAGATTTGGAGTGAGAGCAGATAGGAATGAAAGGTGAAAGGATGTGGAGAAGGGAAGTGGATAGATCAAGGCAACTGGAGATGTTGATTGATGTTACACTTAAATAGTTGGAGATTGTATTTGTCAGGGAAGCCGGAATAAGGAAGGGAGTTCCACAGGCGAGATGTGCGAGACATGAAGCTATTGGCGTAGAAGAGACGTCTACATCTAACAGTTTCAATGGTGAAGAGGTGGGAATGGGATGCCAGCCTCATGGGACATTTAAATTCATGAGGCCTAGGAACCAGCAAAAGCAGCTCCTCGGAGCAATTACCGTGAAAGTATTTGTAAAAAAGACAGAGCGAGGCAACGTCGCGTCTGTGAGAGAGCGACTGCAGACGAGATGACAGATCAGGGCCAATTACATTGCATATCCGTCTCTGGATCTTATCAAGAACACTGAGGCAAACAGCAGGTGCTCCAGACCATATATGGCAGCAATACTCCATGCAAGGGCGAATGGTCGATTTATAGATTTGGAGGATCGATTCCGGGGAGAAAAATTTCCTGGCTCGACACAGGGAGCCAACTTTCCTTGCGGTGGATGATGCAATTGACTCGATGTATTTGTTCCATCTCAGATCAGCGGACAGCGTGAGACCGAGCAGCCGCAGAATCTTTGTTTTGTGAAGCAAGCCATGATGACAATTTTGAGCAGACTTTAATTAAAAATTCTGGGAGAAAGTACATGATCTAGTATGATTAGCAGTTTTAACAAGGACAGTGACACTCACACCTTCAGTCACGATGACCTGTGACTTTGTGTGAACACAATCACTGACAGTTTCCAAATAGTTTCATCTAAACAATTCATAAAATGTTTGGGCCAACCTATGGATATCATTCACCAGCACTTCCCAACAAATACTGGGATCATTTCCCCAGACCAATTTTATCAAGAAGTCACCTTAAAAAATTGACCCCTGTGAGAATTTGAGGGTTGTATGGTTCAAATGTTAATGTCCTAACAACTCACCTACACAACTGGTATATATTTTTAAAAAATAATATTACATTCATTAGTTTTTAAAAAATAAGGTGTTGGGAAGTCAGTTGATAAAAATCACCTGAGGAGACCGTCAAGGTTGAAACCAAGGTAGCAGATTCAACTAAACTCCTGATTTTTAAATTTAAAAGCTACACATGTTATTTTTACTTTTATTTGATTTTTTCATATGTGTATTGGGCACTTTTTTAAACTCTGACCATTAACCTTATATATATATATATATATATATATATATATATATGTATTAATACACGCTAAAATTAAAAATCACCTTATATGGGGAATAAGCTTAAAAAATATAATTCATCAGTCTTATTCAATCCCAGTATAGACTGAGTTCATGTCGGAAATAGAAATTTAGCTGTGAAAGCTACGAAAAAGAAACAACTTTTGTCTTTAAGACAAAAATTTTTTTTTCGGAGGTTTCAGAAGAGGTTTTATAAAATCAAACCCTTATGACATTAAATTTGAGTTATATGAAGAATGAAATGTTAATTTAAAACTAAGAGAGGACTAAAAAGGGGGTTAAAAAAAACCTTTAAAATATATAGATAAAGTTATATTTAAAAATCTAAAGTTTTACTTAAAAATACAAAGTTTTACTTAAAAATACAAAATTATATTTAAAAACAATCCTAAAATATATAGATAAAGTTATATTTAAAAATATAAAGTTTTACTTAAAAATACAAAGTTTTACTTAAAAATACAAAATTATATTTAAAAACAATCCTAAAATATATAGATAAAGTTATATTTAAAAATATAAAGTTTTACTTAAAAATACAAAGTTTTACTTAAAAATACAAAATTATATTTAAAAACAATCCTAAAATATATAGATAAAGTTATATTTAAAAATATAAAGTTTTACTTAAAAATACAAAGTTTTACTTAAAAATACAAAATTATATTTAAAAACAATCCTAAAATATATAGATAAAGTTATATTTAAAAATATAAAGTTTTACTTAAAAATACAAAGTTTTACTTAAAAATACAAAATTATATTTAAAAACAATCCTAAAATATATAGATAAAGTTATATTTAAAAATATAAAGTTTTACTTAAAAATACAAAGTTTTACTTAAAAATACAAAATTATATTTAAAAACAATCCTAAAATATATAGATAAAGTTATATTTAAAAATATAAAGTTTTACTTAAAAATACAAAGTTTTACTTAAAAATACAAAATTATATTTAAAAACAATCCTAAAATATATAGATAAAGTTATATTTAAAAATATAAAGTTTTACTTAAAAATACAAAGTTTTACTTAAAAATACAAAATTATATTTAAAAACAATCCTAAAATATATAGATAAAGTTATATTTAAAAATATAAAATTTTACTTAAAAATACAAAGTTTTACTTAAAAATACAAAATTATATTTAAAAACAATCCTAAAATATATAGATAAAGTTATATTTAAAAATATAAAGTTTTACTTAAAAATACAAAGTTTTACTTAAAAATACAAAATTATATTTAAAAACAATCCTAAAATATATAGATAAAGTTATATTTAAAAATATAAAGTTTTACTTAAAAATACAAAGTTTTACTTAAAAATACAAAATTATATTTAAAAACAATCCTAAAATATATAGATAAAGTTATATTTAAAAATATAAAGTTTTACTTAAAAATACAAAGTTTTACTTAAAAATACAAAATTATATTTAAAAACAATCCTAAAATATATAGATAAAGTTATATTTAAAAATATAAAGTTTTACTTAAAAATACAAAGTTTTACTTAAAAATACAAAATTATATTTAAAAACAATCCTAAAATATATAGATAAAGTTATATTTAAAAATATAAAGTTTTACTTAAAAATACAAAATTATATTTAAAAACAATCCTAAAATATATAGATAAAGTTATATTTAAAAATATAAAGTTTTACTTAAAAATACAAAATTATATTTAAAAACAATCCTAAAATATATAGATAAAGTTATATTTAAAAATATAAAGTTTTACTTAAAAATACAAAATTATATTTAAAAACAATCCTAAAATATATAGATAAAGTTATATTTAAAAATATAAAGTTTTACTTAAAAATACAAAATTATATTTAAAAACAATCCTAAAATATATAGATAAAGTTATATTTAAAAATATAAAGTTTTACTTAAAAATACAATGTTTTACTTAAAAATACAAAATTATATTTAAAAACAATCCTAAAATATATAGATAAAGTTATATTTAAAAATATAAAGTTTTACTTAAAAATACAAAATTATATTTAAAAACAATCCTAAAATATATAGATAAAGTTATATTTAAAAATATAAAGTTTTACTTAAAAATACAAAATTATATTTAAAAACAATCCTAAAATATATAGATAAAGTTATATTTAAAAATATAAAGTTTTACTTAAAAATACAAAGTTTTACTTAAAAATACAAAATTATATTTAAAAACAATCCTAAAATATATAGATAAAGTTATATTTAAAAATATAAAGTTTTACTTAAAAATACAAAGTTTTACTTAAAAATACAAAATTATATTTAAAAACAATCCTAAAATATATAGATAAAGTTATATTTAAAAATCTAAAGTTTTACTTAAAAATACAAAATTATATTTAAAAACAATCCTAAAATATATAGATAAAGTTATATTTAAAAATATAAAGTTTTACTTAAAAATACAAAATTATATTTAAAAACAATCCTAAAATATATAGATAAAGTTATATTTAAAAATATAAAGTTTTACTTAAAAATACAAAATTATATTTAAAAACAATCCTAAAATATATAGATAAAGTTATATTTAAAAATATAAAGTTTTACTTAAAAATACAAAATTATATTTAAAAACAATCCTAAAATATATAGATAAAGTTATATTTAAAAATATAAAGTTTTACTTAAAAATACAAAGTTTTACTTAAAAATACAAAATTATATTTAAAAACAATCCTAAAATATATAGATAAAGTTATATTTAAAAATATAAAGTTTTACTTAAAAATACAAAATTATATTTAAAAACAATCCTAAAATATATAGATAAAGTTATATTTAAAAATATAAAGTTTTACTTAAAAATACAAAGTTTTACTTAAAAATACAAAATTATATTTAAAAACAATCCTAAAATATATAGATAAAGTTATATTTAAAAATATAAAGTTTTACTTAAAAATACAAAATTATATTTAAAAACAATCCTAAAATATATAGATAAAGTTATATTTAAAAATATAAAGTTTTACTTAAAAATACAAAATTATATTTAAAAACAATCCTAAAATATATAGATAAAGAGATGTAAGTGATAAAAGAAACGGGAGTTCGTAGAACAGGGGACAATTTATAAGATTAATTTAATATAGTATAAAGCTGGATATACAGAAATTAGAATTAGTTATACATTCGACATTTGGAGAGTTTGAGAAATATAGTAGATAATTACATGTAACCTAAATTATGGAAATTTGAATTTGTTTTTATGCCAACATTTTAATACTAATTCATTCCTCTGATTCAATAGTTGCCTTTGATTATTGTATTTTATTATTCTACTCTTTTCTTCTAAACATAAGTTACACCTATCTCTAAGACTATTAAGAGTATGTGCGGAATTTCTAATCTTCCAAACTACCTGTGGGTTCAAACCTTTCTCCTTCAATTCCCAAAATTTCTTTGAAAGAGCTGAATATATGAAATATTGCACATTCAGTACTGGTGTTAATAAAATAGTGGTTGATGTATAACAACAGATCTCTATATTTTATATTAATAATAAATATACATTTCGTCCTCACCGGTAGCACAACTTTGAGTTTCATGCTAAATGTTGATTGAAAACTGACTGTTGCATAATATAAATATTAATATATATATATATATATATATATATATATATATATATATATATATATATATGTATTTAAATATTTATATAATTTATCATCCAAAAAGAAAAAATTATTAGATCACATGAGAAGTTGTATAAAAAAACTAAATAAAAGAACCTTGTCTGTCATATTCAATAAAATGTGCATACATATATATATATATATATATATATATATATATATATATATATTTAAAGACATTTTTATGTTTAACATTCTTTTTATAGATACAAGTATTTAAGTAAATGCTCTGTTTATAATAAACAGTATTAAATAACATTTACCGGCCTGAATGTCCGAGAAATTTTCATAGCAAATATTCGTCCTCCGACAGGATTTGAACTTATATCCTATACGGAACCGTCATATAGCCTGACGTGCCTTAACCGAATTGGCCACTGAGGATCGTTCGGTTAAGGCACGTCAGGCTATATGATAGTTCCGTATAGGATACAGGTTCAAATGCTGTCGGAGGACAAATATTTTCTATGAAAATTTCTCAGACATTCAGGCCGGTAAATGTTATTTAATACTGTTTATTATAAACGGAGCATTTACTTAAATACTTGTATCTGTAAAAAGAATGTTAAACATAAAAATTTCTTTAAATAATTGTCGGACTTTGTCCATTTCATAATGTATATATATATATTTATATATATATATATATATATATATATATATATATATATATATATATATATATATATATATGAAGAAATATAGTCTTAAAGTGTGCTATATTTATGGGATAAAGGGCTCAATATCAGAGATAGAGCATGTGTAAATATAAAAGTGAACATAGAAGTCAACACTTAGAGGCGACAGTCTGTTTCATGCTAGATGCAATCATTGGGCCACCGATGGTTGCATCTAGCATGAAACAGACTGTTGCCTCCAAGTGTTGACTTCTATGTTCACTTTTATATTTATATATATATATATATATATATATATATATATATATATATATATATCGTACTATAATGGTAGTGGAGCAGTCCATTTTAAAATATGAAATAAAATTTAAAAAATAATATATGCACATATACAGAAACACATATACACAAACTTACATCACATCCATTTGAAAACCTGTGTTTGAATGTTTATTGATTTATGTGTTTGTATTTATAGTTTTTGTATGAATACTACAATGTGCGTGTTGGTATGTGAATAAATATAAATAAAGTTTTGTTTGTACAACTTTGTATTTATATGTAAATGTAAATGTATATATCTATTTGTATATGTGGATATATCATATTTGTCTGTACACTTGTATTATATTTAAAATTACTCATTAGATGTATATATACATGTTTTCAATTGTATATTTTTTTCTAGTTGGCAGTAACAATCTGAGTATTAGCCCCAAACAAAAGAACTAGGCAAACCAGTTTCCTCCTTTCTCCGCTTCACTTAATGATCAATGACTGATATATAAATCTCACTAATATATGAGTAACCGTTTAGGACTTCATCAAACTAAAGTAATTGTTTATGCTGATGCAATTATTCATGTTTCCATCACTTTTGTTATGAAGTATTTTTTTTGATAACATTTTGATAACAGAAGATCTGCCAAAAAAGGTGAAATGTTGTAAGAACCTGGACATAAATTTATTGCAGATGACTTAGCGATTAAAGCACTTTCTATACATTTTTGCTTTCACTTTTAATTAGACTAGCATTTTTTAAATCAAAATTAAGTTCAAACTCATTACTGTGAGCAACTAATGCATTTAATGTGTTGTTTTGTAAAATACCCCTTTTGCATTTAAATAATCTTTTATTTAAATTCTCAAGGTTTCTCCGATGTATTTCTTGTGGCAATCATTACATATAAAAATTAATATATTGCTTTCCCATTTTATTTTATAAATGTGCATTACATACACTAAATAAAAAGTGTACTATATTAACTAAATATATTATATACACTAAATAAAATTTTCTAATTAAAAATTGTCAATCACATAAGTTCTCAACAACAACTAGAAACCCAAATATTGGATATTTTATCTATATTTATTTTATATATATTTACCTGACGAGTGGATGGAGTAATTCTCAGAGAGTCCGTCTATGAAACACCTTCAGGATGCTAAAGGTAACATCAATCAGTTAAGTGACGAACCCGTTAATTATATTAAGTCTATGTATATTTCTATATATCTATCTATCTACACGCATATATATATATATAATTATTTTTAAAAAATATGATTCCATCACTACATAAGAGTTGTTCTCATGTTTCAAAAACAGAAGCTAAAAACTTCAATTTAATTATAAAAATTAAATTGAATTAAAGTACCCAGCTCTGTTTCATCCTCAGACAAATTTTGGAATAACTAATCTTGAAATTTACGGAGCTTTATAAGCATATACATTCGTAATATTAATTACTATAGAAACGCTGAAACCAATTATTTTAATAAGGGGCATAAGAGTTAACATTTTCACTGACAACTATTGTATCAACCTATTAGCTACTTTCGGAAAGAGGTTAAGTCAAGGTAGAGCCGGGGTGTCTATTTTCAATCAAATGATGACATCCGGTTGAAGCATATCGTTTGGTCTATGTCAATGACAGAGAGTTATTGGCATTATTATTACCCTGTTAAATTCGTATTTGTATACCTAAAGATTTTTTTCTAAAAGGGTTGTTTGTATATAAATATGTCATATTGAACTACAATTTGTTTTTTTGACAACTTCATAAAGGGTTTTTTATCTTTTGAGGATGAAAAAGGGCTGGGTACTTTAATTCAATTTAATTTTTATAATAAAATTTAAGTTTTTAGCTTCTGTTTTTGAAACATGAGAACTCTTATGTAGCGATGGAATCATATTTTTTAAAAATAATTTTAATTTAGGCTATACTTATGTATTGAACATGGTTTTTTTAAAAATAAAAACAAAAATAATAAAGAACTTCGGATTACTAACCTAAAAGTTCTTTCCTATTTTTCTATATATTTGCACTCACACACACACACACACACACACACACATATATATATTTATTATACACTGTTACATTAGAACATGTAAGTATTTACTACAAACTTGTACATTTTGTTTCAACGTTTAAATAAAACGTGTCTTGTAGTAATTACTTACATGTTCTAATGTAACAGTGTATAATAAATATTTATTGCTCTACTCTTGTATTGAACCCTGTTTTAAATTAATGTTGTGAACATTGAAATTTTATTCTTCATTCTTTTACATTTGTATATAAATATATATGTATATATATCTATATATATATATATATATATATATATATATATATGTAATTTATTTGAAAATCATAACATAAACATGTTAGAAAATAACTACAAAAATAGTCATTTTCTTTCAACATTTCTGGTATCTTTTTTATGGTATTATTGTATTTTTGTAGTGATATTATATCATGTTTATGTCATAATTTTCAAATAAATTATATTTGCTCTACTCTGTATTGAGCACTCTTTTAAGAATAGCATTTTTGGTTATTGGAATTTATTCCATATACACCAATCCTATACTTATATATATATATATATATATATATATATATATATATATATATATATATATATATATATATATATCATACCCGATGCGATGAGAACAAAAGTAATATATAAATTCTAATGTTCGCAGCGTTAATTAAAAAAAGAGCTCGATACAGGTAGTAGAGCGATAATTATTTATTTATTATAATTTTATCATATAGACAAAACCATTTTACTCACAACAAAGATGCAACTTGGTTTCAGTGCATTTTAACTGCACATCTACGGGCGAGGGTCGGAAATGGTTATGAACGATCCTGTTTGTAGGCAAGCCCGGATGTAAAACGTCACTTCCTTTTACCATTTTTTGAGATGGTTTTGTCTATATGATAAAATTATAATATATATATATATATATATATATATATTAATTAGTTATTGAAGTTGCTGTTGTATATATATATATTAATTAGTTATTGAAGCTGTTGTCAGCAGAGAGAAGCTGTTTTACCTTAATCCTACTTGCCTTTGTTCTGATTTATTCCATTTCATTTTGTTGATTATCTCGTAGCCATAGCAACAACTGCAGCATCAGCAGCAGCCATAGTTGTTCTCGTCCTCTAATTGTATCAGGTTTTCAGATTAAATATCATTTTGGATTGTACCATTATCAAACTTTTTATGGTTTATCAAACTTTTTATGGTTACAAATCCTAATCCTAGTTGGGGAAAGAAGAGGTGGAGTTATACTTTCTGAAGAGTATTTGCCCCTAAGTGAATGTAACAAACCCAACTGAAATTGGAACTTGGCTGACAATTCCAAGTCGTTGTCCATTACACCACCTGCACATCCAAACTTACAACACTGGGGGTTATTTCCAAGTTGGTCACTCAACTAGGTACTGACCTGGCTTGCCGTTCATCATATGAGAACTGGTGTTTCAGTGTTTATGGTCGTAAGATATTATGTTTATAGAGGTGAACAAGTTTTTAGTTATATATATATATATATATATATATATATATATATATATATATATAAAAACTCTTCAGAAAGTATAACTCCACCACTTCTTTCTCCAACTAGGATTAGGATTTGTAACCATAAATAACTATTATCTGCAAAAAATTCTTACAATCGAAAAAATATTTTCTTACTTTCACCAGTAAAAGTTTGATAAACCATAAAAAGTTCTATAAACCATAAAAAGATTGATAAACCATAAAAAGTTCTATAGACTATAAAATGTTTGATAAACCATAAAAAGTTCTATAAACTATAAAATTTTGATAAACCATAAAAAGTTCTATAAACCATAAAAAGTTTGATAAACCATAAAAAGTTTGATAAACCATAAAAAGTTCTATAAACCATAAAAAGTTCTATAAACCATAAAAAGTTTGATAAACTATAAAAAGTTTGATAAACGATAAAATGTTTGATAAATCATAAAAAGTTCTATGAACCATAAAAAGTTTGATAAACTATAAAAAGTTCTATAAACCATAAAAAGTTTGATAAACCATAACAAGTTTAATAAACCATAAAAAGTTTGATAAACCATAAAAGCGATCTATAAACATAAAGGAAAAAGAAAGGTTATCAAAATTACTTTGAATTGCATACTTGATTAAAGAAATACTTACTTCAATGTTTATTTATCTTATATAAATCCTATTACTGACTTTTCTCAATTCTCCAATGGCCACTAAAGTATGTGTGGTACTTAGTTTGAAGATTGTATTGTGGCATGAAACTGAGTCTCCATGCAGTGTTGATTCCTATATGGTGGACTCTCCTGTCGTATTCGATATACAAGGGTTAAGCAACTCAGTTCCTAGGAACCAACAGCCAGACACCAGCACATATGATTTGATTATAGTGGTGAAGGCTTTGTGCAGAACCGATCACACTTTTTGAAAGGCTGAATACAGAGACTTGATGCATTACATGCCACAAGGTCCCCAAATGATACTGCAGGTTTTAAATTCAGAGTTGTCCTTCTCCTAGACCAGTTGCCATCCAAGGCTATAGAACCTAGTCTGTCCTGCTATTTACTCATAGCTGGAAGGAGAAGAGGATTAATACCTTTCCCAAGAGTATTAGCATATAAATGAATGTAATGGATTTGACTGGAATTTGAACTCAGCTATGCAATTCCTCGATCCAAGCTGCTATCCACTATTCCGCCATGTCTCCTATATATACACTGTATATGCATGTGTATGTGTGTGCCTGTTAAGCATTCTGTTGTGTGCATCACATCTTTGTTATGATACAAATGACAAAGATTAAAGATAATGGTACAATCCAAAATGATATTTAATCTGAAAACCTCATACAATTAGAGGACGAGAACAACTATGACTGCTGCTGATGCTGCAGTTGTTGCTATGGCTACGAGATAATCAACAAAATGAAATGGAATAAATCAGAACAAAAGGAAGTGTCAGTAGGATTAAGGTAAAACGGCTTCTCTCTGCTGACAACAGCTTCAATAACTAAGAAAGGGTAGACACATTGCTCATGCAGTACTGAATGTGAATGTGACATTTGTTCAAAGACCAAGTAAGAATTACTTTCACCTTGTCTGCCAGGGTGCCCACTAGATGGTGTGGCAATCAGCAATACAAAAGGAAAGGAGTCACTCTTTCTCTCTTTTGCCTTGGAATGTAGTAACTAAAACAACAGAAGCTCTCCCTATGGGGGGGGAGTTTTCTTCCATTGGCAGGCCATGTTCTTAATTTCAACCAACCATGTAGCACATTGCATACACACATTTTCTTCACACCAATGTATAAATGTTAGCTTTCTTTTTCAGGTGTCTGTTTACACACAAGTATATTTTATTTCATCTTGAACTATTCTTTATATAAAGAATATAATATAATATAATATAATCATAATAATAATATATTATAATAATATATATAATATTATAATATTATAAATTATATTTTATAAATTTTATATATTTTATTTATATATATAAATATATATTATATATATTTATTTATATAAATATATTATATATATATATATATATATATATATATATATATATATATATAAAATATGAAGAAATATAGTCTTAAAGTGTGCT
Source organism: Acanthosepion esculentum (assembly GCA_964036315.1). Lineage (NCBI taxonomy): Eukaryota > Metazoa > Mollusca > Cephalopoda > Sepiida > Sepiidae > Acanthosepion > Acanthosepion esculentum. The sequence continues at coordinate 14,186,233 of OZ038506.1, read as the reverse complement.
ATATTTATGGGATAAAGTGCTCAATATCAAAGATAGAGCGTGTGTAAATATAAAAGTGAACATAGAAGTCAACACTTAGAGGTGACAGTCTATTTCATGCTAGATGCAATCGTCAGGGAACTAGTTTTATAATATATATAATATATATATATTTTATATATATTAATAGTAGTACTCATTTGGAAAACCTCAGTTAGCTCAACTTGCAGATATGTCAGTTTACCCTGAAGATAACCTAGGTAGGTGTGCCTGGTTCCTTAGGATTTTGTAGTATATTTTATATATATAAATATATATTATATATATTAATTTTATATATTTTATAAATTATATTTTATAAATTATACATTATATATTATAAAATATATTCAATTATATTTAATTTTTAATTATAATTTTAATGTTTCTTCATTTTAATTAATTAATATTTAATTATATCTAATATTTAATTAGAACGTATAAATATATATATAATATATAAATTATGAATTACATATTATAAATTATATATTATAAATTATATATTATAAATATATATCATATATATATTAAAATATTATATATATATATATACTCTATAATAATATAAAATAATAATATAAAATAATAATAAAATAATATAATATAATAATATAATATAATATAATATAAAGACTATATATGAAAAATTCCTCCAAGTGTTGAAATTTATTTTTTTGAAAGTCTTCATCCTCATTAGCAACAAGTCATACCTACTTTGGCTACAAACCAATGATGAACAGAAACCTCATTCACGACAAATTGCGGTACCGCATTTCTACAATATTTTATGATTCCAAATTTCTGGCGTTTCATTTGTAAACTGAAGAATTTAATGAAACAAAATCATTGTGATAACAAAACAAGAAGAAAAAGATATTATTCAAAAAGTCTCTTCCATAAAAAAAACATTTTAGAATGCCTGGGAAATCTTTGACTCAGCAGATTCTTTGAAGAGAAACAGAACTATTTTTTTACCTTATTTGCATTTGAACGAGTGTCCTCAACTTTTTTTTGTTGTTTTCCCAACATTTCAACCATTCAACCCTCCAACTTTTCCCAGGTGCTTGTTGATCCAAGTAACCCACAGGGAATTTTAAATTTGAACCCTTTATTTAATCAACAGGGTAGATTGTTCTCATTCTGCCATCCATGTCTAGGGATATCTCGTCTTTTTTCTTTTTCTTAGTATGGCTCAATTATTTTTAAGACCAAACCCTTTATTTCATCCACCGGAGTAGATTGTTCTAGTTCCATATGCCTCCAATTGCCTCCTTAATTTCTTCCAGATATCTCAGTTTCAGTTATCTCCCTTTAGTATCTCAACTCTGCTGTGGAACTACTGAACTCAAAACTCTTTGGGTCAAGTCACTGTATTACTTCAACCAATATTTTTATACACTTAGCCATGTGCCCTTGGGGACATCAGAGTATGAAGTTTTGGGACTTCATAATGTTTAATAAGGATTTGGTTTGAAATTCCATTCACATGAAGAAAGCCAAAGCGTACAATGGCCAAAACATTGTGAATATGACAAAAAAGATGAAGACAACAGCTGAAAGAAATAGTATAAACATTTCCATTTGTTTTTATTGGGTAAGATTTTAATATTTGTCAAGATTTGCCAGAAGCTTGATCAGAATCTATTTCAGATGTTAGTTTAACTATAACAGAAAAGGTCTTTTCCTTAGATTTTAATATTTGTCAAGATTTGCCAGAAGCTTGATCAGAATCTATTTCAGATGTTAGTTTAACTATAACAGAAAAGGTCTTTTCCTTAGATTTTAATATTTGTCAAGATTTGCCAGAAGCTTGATCAGAATCTATTTCAGATGTTAGTTTAACTATAACAGAAAAGGTCTTTTCCTTAGATTTTAATATTTGTCAAGATTTGCCAGAAGCTTGATCAGAATCTATTTCAGATGTTAGTTTAACTATAACAGAAAAGGTCTTTTCCTTAGATTTTAATATTTGTCAAGATTTGCCAGAAGCTTGATCAGAATCTATTTCAGATGTTAGTTTAACTATAACAGAAAAGGTCTTTTCCTTAGATTTTAATATTTGTCAAGATTTGCCAGAAGCTTGATCAGAATCTATTTCAGATGTTAGTTTAACTATAACAGAAAAGGTCTTTTCCTTAGATTTTAATATTTGTCAAGATTTGCCAGAAGCTTGATCAGAATCTATTTCAGATGTTAGTTTAACTATAACAGAAAAGGTCTTTTCCTTAGATTTTAATATTTGTCAAGATTTGCCAGAAGCTTGATCAGAATCTATTTCAGATGTTAGTTTAACTATAACAGAAAAGGTCTTTTCCTTAGATTTTAATATTTGTTTTTTCCATATGTAGTTGTAAATGGTCAGTATTTGTTTTGTTAATTTCTCCGTGTGTACATAAATTTTCATGAATTATAACTAGGACTTCATTTCCTATTCTTGTTCCTGCTGCGAAAGTTGATCTTCACTTTTTTGTATTATTAGTCATCCTTTATGGGTAAGATAACCTGACAGAATAATTCTAATGCATTATGGGAATCATGATACAATGATAAAAACTGAAAAAGAATTTTACTTAATACATGAGAGTAAGATTTCTGTTATCTTTCTCTAATCCTATTTTCATCAAGAAAGGAATTGCTTATTCATATATTCTCCATTCATTTGGTTCATTTTATTGCTGAATTTGAATCCTTCCCTTTAATTATTTGATCCCTCTTTAATTTGATTTCAGAAGAAAATATTTTCTATTCATAATTTATTAAATTTGATATTTTTCTTTGTTTTCTCATGATACGGTTTCACATGATGACATTATTTCCTCATGATGGATGGTGGAACAAGGTTTATGAAAGGTAACAAAAAGATAAAATTTGGTAAGAGTAAAGGACAGTAAATTGGGTGGGGGGCATGATCACCAACATCCTGAAGGGGCACGGCACATACAATAAGACTAATTAGTCATCCTTTTGTCTTCCAACAAGCAGTTTTCCACCTGCTTTTGCTTCTCCCTTCTGTTGGACGAACTGGTCCCTGATTGACTATGTCTTCAGGGTTGTAGCCGTACTCATCGCACTTGGCCAATTATGAGTTGGTGAGGCTATTTAACACATAGTTGTAGGTTTTGAATTCTGAGTTACTATTTATCCATAACTTGGTGGGTGGAGAAAAGATTGGTTCATGCCTTTACCAAGGATGTTTACACATAAATGAATGTAACACACTACGAAATGGACTAAGTCCGACAATTATTTTAATATATTTTATTGTTATACGTTATTTATATATGCACAAATATTTAAGTATTACAATATAATATATTAAAATAATATCGGACTTTGCCCACTTTGTAGTGTGCGATGTCATTTGCTTACATGAAGATGTGCTTTGAGTAGATATGGACGTTTGAGGGAAATCATGGGAAATTTCTAGTTTAAAAGCAGTAAAATCGACCTTGCTAACCAGATGCTCCTCTGTAGCTAAACAGGTCTTGCACATCAGGCTATATGAGCAGATATGGATGTTTGAGGGAAATATATGGGAAATTTGTAGTTTAAAAGCAATAAAATCGACCTTGCTGACCAGATACTCCTCTGTAGCTAAACTGGTCTTGCACATCAGGCTATATGAGCAGATATGGATGTTTGAGGGAAATCATGGGAAATTTGTAGTTTAAAAGCAATAAAATCGACCTTGCTAACCAGATGCTCCTCTGTAGCTAAACTGGTCTTGCACATCAGGCTATATGATGATTTAGTGTAGGATACAAGTTCAATTCCTGTCAGAGGATGCATATTTTCTATGATATTTCTCAGATGTTCAGGCTGGTAAATGTTGTTAATACTGTTTATTATAAACAGAGCGTTTACTTAAATATTTGTGTATATATAAATACTATATAACAATAACATAAGTGAATGTAATAAACTTGGCTGGAATTCAAAGTTGGTTCTCTGATTCTTCAGTCTGAGCTGCTATCCATTATTATCCATTACTCCAGTGGGTCTTGAAAAGGAAATATGATAATAATACAATAATGAAATAACAAATATTAACAAAATCTGATTCTGAGCATTTTGGAAATATTTAATAAATATTCCAGACTACAATCCTCAACTTTGTTGTTGTGATCAGGCTGGTTCATTCTCTCATCTGTCTTAGAATATTTTATATGTGCACTGCAAGAAGAATTTGAAATCTAAATCACAAATCTTGGACCACCATAATTTTAAATGTCCATATTGTGATATATATTAGTATAAAAAAAATAAATCAGATGCAATAGACTCCTGAAGAGGGCTGGAGAATATATTGGTCAAACTGTTGTATTCAGGACACTAAGCATCAACATACTAATCTCAATGAGTCATTGAAATATTAAAGTATACTAAGGAAGTTGGAGAGTGTGTCGGCTGAAATTAACAAAAAGAAAAAGTGAGTGTTAGTCTAAATAATTTATAGCAGAATGCCAATAGATTGTTTCAAACTTTTAAACACCACAGACAGCCAAAATACTGTGATAAAACCATATTCCATTTCTCAAGTTGATAATATTATGCTACCAACATACTGATGAAAACCCTAGAACAATATCACACTTCTCCCTGATCTTTTAACAGGAGCAGATGTTTATTCCTTGTTTCCTGTTTAGGATTGGGTTTCTGGTTCCTTCTAAAATCAATTTCAACTCTATACTTCTAACGTCTCTGCCTAAACTCTGAAATTTTTTTTTACTATTTATTTACTTTTTTTATTTTTCTCAATAGGAGAAAAAAAAATGTTGCTAAGACATTATGTTTATAAATCCCAAAAATTCATATGCAGATGTCCTCAAAGGCGTTGACTAGTGACTAGATCCAAGAGTTGTGAGTTCAATACCAGACCACAGCAGTGGTCAACCAAAACCTAGAGAGTTGAGTTAAAGGGAAATAACCGAGACATCCAGAAGTGGCATGGCACGTGGAACTAGAACAATCTACAGCTGTGGATGAAATAAAGGGTTCAATTCAAAATTCCAGTCACCTGAAGAAGGCTGGTGCATACAACAGCCAAAACATTGTGAATATGGCAATGAAGATGAGGATGATAGTCTGAATAATGTAAATAATGCAAGGATAGGTTTGCATATCATCCGGCTCACACTCCTCCACAGTCTTTTTAGCAAAAGTAGATTATTTATCCTTTTGTTTCCTGTTTAGGATCGGCATTCCAGTCCCTTTTAAATTCTTTTCATTCTCTTTCCTTCTCAGTAGCCCCTTGCATCTCAGTGGCATTATTGCCTTGCTCGGGGTGAATTGATAAACTTTTCCACTTTCATGGCTTTTATGAAATTCTTTTTAGTGTGTCAGACAAAAAGAAAACCGAATGAAAATGGAAATGATGATAAATAAATGCTGCCAAAGAGAAACATTAAAAGAAAATGATTCGGTTTATCAATTTTGATGATCACATATGCTGCAGGCTGAGAGCAAATACAACACATTGTTCATTGTAAGAAATTCACGAGAGCCAGACAAGCACCAAGATCTCCAACACATTTTTGCACCTGTTATCTTCATCTTTGTTGTTTTTATCCCAACATTTCAGCTGATATGTTCTTCAGCCTTCCTCAGATGCATTCAGTGGTCTTTAGATGTCCCTTTACACATTATTCAGACCAGTATCTTCATCTTTGTTGTTTTTATCCCAACATTTCAGCTGATATGTTCTTCAGCCTTCCTCAGGTGTATGTTGCATTTATTAGTCTTTAGATGTCATTCTAAACATTATTCAGACCAGTATCTTCATCTTTATTGTTTTTATCCCAACATTTCAGCTGATATGTTCTTCAGCCTTCCTCAGATGCATTCAGTGGTCTTTAGATGCCACTTTACACATTATTCAGACCAGTATCTTCATCTTTGTTGTTTTTATCCCAACATTTCAGCTGATATGTTCTTCAGCCTTCCTCAGATGTATGTTGCATTTATTAGTCTTTAGATGTCACTCTAAACATTATTCAGACCAGTATCTTCATCTTTGTTGTTTTTATCCCAACATTTCAGCTGATATGTTCTTCAGCCTTCCTCAGGTGTATGTTGCATTTATTAGTCTTTAGATGTCACTTTACACATTATTCAAACAAGTATCTTTATCTTTATTGTCTTTATCCCAACATTTCAGCTCATCTATTCTTCAAACTTACTGAAGGAGACTAAATATAAAAGGTACAAAACAAAAATGCAGCCTGTTTCATTGAACTGCAGTAAAATCAGTCATATATATTTTTTTTTTCTGTAGTTCACTGCTACCAGCAAGCAGAAATTTTTTTTCTCCTGATGAAATAATAATAAAAATGAAAGAATATTAATATACAACCTAGTGTGTCTGAATATTTTAATTTTTTAATATCTTTTATTGTTAAAAATATATATATATATATATATATATATATACACACACACACACATATATACTCACACATTCATACACACACACACACACACACACACACACACACACACATATATATATATATATATATATATATATATATATATATATATAAATAAATTAATTAAATAATTATGAAAGAAACAACCTTAAGGTTCCATGATTATAATTTATTTCCCCATAAAATATATTTTTCCTGGTTTATCAGGTCACATCTCTAGTTACAAAGGAATTTGGTTTCTTTTATTTTTAATAAAAGTTTTTGAGGGATAGTTTTAGATTGATATAAGGTGACAGAGGTGGCAGGAAGGGGAAGACCATAGAATAATCTATTTTGGGAATGGAAAGTAGAAATAAGTTTGTTTTAAACCATCTTTCATAATTTACATAGGTTCAAGCATACTCAGTCAAGAGGCCAGATAATTTTGACTTCTTAAATAATCCTTGTATATATATATATATATATATATATATATATATATATATATATATATTGTTTATTCATTATTTTTTATTATAAATATATTAAAATAATTGTCAGCCTATTTCATTATATATATACATATATATATGAAGAAATATAGTCTTAAAGTATGCTATATTTATGGGATAAAGTGCTCAATAACAGAGATAGAGTGTATGTAAATATAAATATAAAAGTGAACATTGAAATCAAAACTCAGAGGCGACAGGCTGTTTCATGCTAGATGCAATCCTCAGGCTGTGAATGTTGGATTTTTTCTCGACTATTTATATATATATGGGTCAGTGGTGCATTGTGGGTAATCTATTCTGGTGGTTATTTTGGCGGGAGTGGGTCATTTATTTATTTATTTGAGTTAATTTATTTTACTTGTTTTTTATTATTTTTTATTTTATATTTTATATATTTATTTATTCTTTTAGGTTTTCAATGTTTTATTAATGTAGTAAAAATTGGGGGGGGGGATTGCTTAGGTCACTTATTTAATAGTTAGTTTTGGTCCAGAAAGATAATTAAAGCTATTTATAAACAAGTAAAAATAAATAAACAAGTAAAAATAAATAAACAAAAAATTCATCCCAATAAATAAATAAATGAACAAATTAACAAATCACTCCCACTAAAATAACTAATAAAAATAAACATAACTATGCAAAAACAAGTAAAAATAATCAATCTAAATAAATAAATAATAAACTAATTAAAAACTGTCCGCCGCCAAATAAACCGAATAGACTACGGCAATCGATCTAAAAATTGGACAAATAAATCGCTAATGTTTGATTTTGCATCTTCCAGTTACCACTTATTTTGATCCCAACAAAATTCTCTTAATAGGAAGAATTTAAATTTTCTGGAAGCATGTAAATGTCACTTTGGCTATTCCACCCCCAGAAAGATGTCTCGTACTAGGAGGATGGAATCATGAATTTACCTCAAAGATAGCAAACAGTGTTAGACCAAAATGCCACATATGTGATTCAATGCACAAATGTCTCCATATTGATTTCTTCATGGTCTTTGTTAATTTATTTTGTGTTGCTATTGCAATTCACGGTCACTTTGCTTATTTTAAAGGTTAAAAAATTGCTGTTGTCTGAAATATTGCAATACATCATTATTCCATGTATTGTTTGGCTTAGTATTCTCACACTTTTTTTGATTGACCATAAATTACCACACCCCCACCCCCCAGTCCCATCAATGTCTGGAATTAAATCAAAATAATAAATAAGGAATCTCATTGGATGAAAATAAAACTCGTAGATACTTTCATTGTCCATCTCAAGGAATGATAATGATTCCTTCCATAGAATATTATGTGCATGACTGGATGTTTTTAGGTAATTAAGGAGCTGTATGAATCCGCACCATCAATCCTGATTTCTCTTCCTGTATCTAGCAGCAAGGTTGAGTCTCAGACAGCAAATAGAAGATCAGTTGTGGGGAATGGTCATATCAGTACAAGGAATACTCTTCTCATGCCTCATGGCATCCAGACACCCAACTGGTTTGAATTCAAAGTTTGCCTTCTCCTATACTGGTTAGCAACCAAAGCTACAGAGTTTAGCTGGCCTTGCACATATACACATGACAAAGGGTTACATAAACAGACTCCAAAAAAAATTTAATATCCCTAAATTAATAATGGGATGCTAACAGGGTGAAAGTGAAAACAAAAAAGAAATCTGAAAAGGACTTAAATTAACATGTCTTTTTTTGCATAATATAATTTCTTTAAAAATGTTTGTCGAACTTCACAAAATATTTTTGCATCAGAATATTGTCTATGTCACAGACTTAAGAACTATCTGGAAAGGCAACATCTACCTGAAATAAATGATCAAACAGTTGCTTGCATTAGGCTTCTCAAACTTTCTGTATGCCTGAAAATCTTGGATATTAAAAGCAGAATTACAATGAAGAATCCAAACATTAGAAATGAAATGCTACAGAACCATCCTCGGCTTCTCCTTTGTAGATGGCATCACAAATGATGCAGTATGAAACACCATGAAATAAGAAACAGTCCCACTGGAAAACCTCATAACCACTGTCAAAATGAGAAAGCTGAAATGGTATGGTCACATCATAAGAGCTTACCATCTTTTCACTGCCATTCCACAAAGTACCACTTCAGGTAAGAGAGGAGGCAAATAGAGGGGGAAAATGGTCTGATAACATCACCAAGACCATTCGTAGAGAGTCAAACACTGACATGCAATGACTTGTCAGGGGATTGGTGATGATGAATGACAAATCATTTTTGTCAATGTAAGTAAAATATCCTGGCAGGGTCATATTAACCCAGAAACATTACTTTTTAATTTGATTTTACAAATGTCTTTCCATAAGTTGTCATAAAATATAAAGCCTTTTTTTAATTTACAAGCGATGTCTGAATAGTAAAGTACAAATATTTACTAATATGTTTATTAGTAAACAAATATTAAGTTACCAGCATTATTATTATTATGCTTTGGAATTCAGTGAACAAAGAGATTGATACATTTGTCTCATCAGTGCACAAGCGATTGTAAATACCCTCCTTGATGAACGTGGTATCAAGCGATTGAAGCCAATCTATCACCTGTGTTGAATGTTGTTTGAAGAGTGCAAAATAAATGATAATCTGAAAGAGCCAAGACTGGATGCAGTAGAAATATCTTAACCATATTGCTAGAGTCATTCTTTGGGTTAGTCAGGTGTTGAGTGACAATGTCATGGCACCCAACAAGATTAAAATTTCCGATATCCCAACTCTTCATGAACAATTTCATAGACCATCGACTTTGGAAGATCAAATTCCACAGCCAAATCACAAAGTTTGCATCATTTATCATTTTGAATCTACATTTGAATTTAATGGATGCAATGTTATCTTCTGTTGCTAAATGTCGTTACCCCTTATATTAGGCTCACCCTGCAGATTTTACACCTATGATATGAGACAAATACCTGCATCCTGCTCATTACGTGTCCACTATATACAGCAACAATTTCATGGTAAATGTCTGTTGGATTTTTACCTTTAGCAATTAAATTAAGTAAATATCTAGGCGGGGTTATGTTGACCCACAAACATTACTTTTTGATTTGATGTTACAAATGTCTTTCCATAAATTGTTTTATATAATGTCATAAAAATATAAAAGAGATGACAGATGATGTAGTATAAGACCCCATGAAACAAGAAACAAGCCCATTTGAAGACCGCTATCAAGAGAAAGTTGAAATGCTATGGTTCCATCATAAGGGCCAACCATCTTTTCACTACCATTCCACAAGGTAACACCTCAGGCAAAAAAAGGAGGCAGATAGAGGGAAGAAAAATGGGCTGACAACATCACTGAGTGGACTGAAAGTTCATTCACAGTGATTCAGACATTGGCATGCACCAGGGACATATGGAGAGAGCTGGTCAGATGCTCACCTGTGCAGCAATCCTACAACCACATCCAGTCTGATGATGATGTTGGAGGTAATGATTGTCTATATCATTCTTATAAAAATCAGTTTGCTACGGTGGTGTAATAGATAGCGACTTGGATTGAGGAATTGGAGAGCCGAGTATGATTTCCACTCAAATCCATTAAATTCACTTAAGTACTAATACCCTTGGAAAAGGTATGAATCCTCTTCTTCTCCCTCCAGCTATGGTTAAATAGCAGGACAGACTGGCTTCTATAGCTTTGGATGGCAACTGGTCTACAGCAGAAAGAAATGGCAACCTACTGCAGGAAAAAATCTGCCTTGTCAGTCACGCATTGATAGATACATGATCACTTAAGTGTGTATCAAACACAGCACATAACTGACTGACATTTCAAATATGGGAAACAGGCAAAATGGCAAATGTCAACTTATGACCTTTGAGAGCCACACTAATGACGTGCATATTTGTGCCCAGTTGAGTCAAATAACAATTTCTGTGCAATTCAACCATTGAAAAATGACATTGTCAGTGTTTTATGAATGTCCTGAGAAAAAAGAAATGTGTCACTCCTTTGTGCATGCAGCTGTATTTTTGTTTCCATCTGGATGACTGGATCCAGCAGCAATCATTCATGTCTGGATCAATAAAAGACAGAAAATCCAACTAAAGGAATTAGACACACGAGGAAGGCCAAAGAATTCATCAACCAAAATGGATCAATAGAAACAAAAGCATTTGGTTTTGAAAGCATCAAGTTTGTCGCAAAAGCCGAAGCTCGAAAAATCATAGCCTTTTGCCTGATTAACTTTATCTGATTTGCAGGCATACAGAAAAATTGAGAAGCCCAATGCAAGCAACTGTTTCATCATTTATTTCAGGTAGATGTTGCCTTTCCAGATAGTTCTTAAGTCTGTGACATAGACAATATTCTGATGCAAAAACATTTTGTGAAGTTCGACAAACGTTTTTAATGAAATTATATCATGCAAAAAAAGACATTAATTTAAGTCCTTTTCAGATTTCTTTTTTGTTTTCACTTTCACCCTGTTAGCTTCCCATTATTAAATTATGATATTAAATTTTTTGGGGGAGTCTGTTTATGTAACCCTTTGTCATGTTCATATGTGCAGGGCAAGCTAAACTCTGTAGCTTTGGTTGCTAACCAGTCTAGGAGAAGGCAAACTCTGAACTCAAACCAGTTGGGTGTCTGGATGCCATGAGGCAACAGAAGAGTATTCCTTGTATTGATATGACCATTCACTGGAATTGATCTTCCATTAGCTGTCCAAGACTCAACCTTACTGCTAAATAAAAATTAGCTTCATCTTTTCAAATCATACACAGAATTGAAAGCCAATCTTTAAGTTACAAAGCAAATGGTAAATGTAACTTTATTAATAGAATCAACATTACAGTTTTAGAAAAATATCTTTTCTTTTTTTCAAAGCTGTGAGTTCCACCTGAAACTGTTAGTATTTAAAATGGTTTTACAACTACTGTTTATTATTATTATTTTCATTTATTATTCATCTATGTTTTCATAATTTAATTTCAGTTTATGTATTTGTTAATATTACACAGTGAAAAATGGCACACTGTAGCACAATTCTGTTAGCACAATACCATTAAAATTATCTAACTTGGAAAATAAAGCAATTATCAGTCCAATCAGATTATTTGTTCCTGAGCAATTTTTAATTAATCAAGTATAAATTCTAAAGAATATCTGTCTAAGGAAGATAATTCCAGATTTATTAACTGTTAATTACACCGTTCTTTCCCTAAGATTTTCAATAGGAAAATAAGAGGAATAAACAGGGTAGACATTCTGCAATCTCTCCATTAGCCATAATGGAATATCAGTCATGATATTTTAATAAGAAGAATTAATAATAATTAAATATATGATAAATAGTATTTTCAAATAATTATCATATAAGTTTTATAAATAAGAAGTGATTTGGTATTGAGGCGAGGCTGCAAAAGGCTGCATTTCAGTGAGATTATATGCAAAACAGAGTACTCTGTACATTAAACCAGAAACTTGCTACCACCCACCAGTAGTCAAATTCTAATTTATTCAGGCAACAAATGCACCTGCTTTTGATTAAAATTATTAAATTTTACATCCACCTCATATTTTTATATACCTAGCACAAAATATAATTTGATTTTGAACATTTATTTCTCTCTCACACCCCTCTCTCTTTCTCTTACTCTCTCTCTCTAAATATAACACACACACACACACACACACACACACACACACACACACACACATATATATATATATATAGTCATCCATGGACAAACTGTTTTGCTGTATCACAGCTTTTCAGTGTGGCTAGACACGGTATTGCTTCAAGCCAGGATCAAAACTCCACCGATTTGCCATCAGTCAAAGACTCATACTCCTAGGTTATCGGTGCATGCTATAGAGAAAGGGAATTTTTAACACATTATATACATGATATAAGCATTATCAGCTGCCAGAGTGCTCTGTTCATTATGAAGAACTTAGCATTATAGCAGCAGCAGCCATCAAATACTCTTTCTTCTATGATGCTCAACCAATGAACAGGAGCATATATATTTTTCTCACCAGTAGCACAACTCATGCACAACACAATCTTCAGGAGACTCAATTCAGCACCTGAAAATTGCATTCTGCATGAAACTCTGAGTTGTGCTCATGGTGAGGAAGAAAATGTATATGTATTAATATAAAATTTATAGCTCTATTATATTACTTTGAGCACTGTTTTATTAACACCAACACTCAGTCTGCACTATTATATATATATATATATATATATGTGTGTGTGTGTGTGTGTGTGTGTGTGTGTGTGTGTGTGTGTGTGTGTGATGACTCTTCATGACGTGAGTGATCATGGCCCTCCACCGTTTCCTGCTTTATTCTTGTTTTCCGTAATACTTACTCCTTTACAACACCTCTTTTATATCATGGTACTTATTACATAATCCATTTACTCGAACATGTCAGTTATAATTTTTTTTTGTCTCCCTTGCTTCTCTTCTCCTCAGTATGCCTTATGAGTATTAAATTCTTCAAACCTTCTTTCCTCGTCATATGTCCCCAAAACTTCAGCTATTGCTTCTGATTACTAGAAGCAGATTCTTTTTTTTTCTCTTATCATTCACACATTTTTTTATATTCTGTACTGTTACAAAATTATTGGTGATTGACTTAGTTATAATTTATGCACATCTCAAAAAATAAGAAATGCATCATCTGACAGTCTGGCAAGATGCACAATGTGTAAGTCACTTGCTAGTTGGTGTTAATTCGAGTGACATCATGTCTATTTCAAACCTCAAATTCTCTCACCATTGTTGGCATAGTTATATTACTAACACAATGAATGACCAAGTTAATTAGCAAGTAAGCTCTTAATTCACTTCTTTTTCCAATCTGCTTCTCTGCTTGAGCAAGATCTTTTTGCATTCAAGTTCTGTAAATAATTCTTTTCTCAATATATATATATATATATATATGCTTGTTTACTTTTACACAAGGTCTTACTATTTCGTGAATATGGCAATGCTTATGTTAAGGTAAATATATCACCACTAGTCATTCCAATAACTGCTTTGTTTCTCACATCTGTCCAAAGTATTCTCAAAATTAGTCAGTAGAACCAAATTTCTGTCACATTAAGTTTTTTCTTATTCTGTGCTGAAACTCTTGAAAATTTGCTGCTATATAAGAGATTAGATGTCGCATAGCGATCCCAGATTTAATTCTTTGATTCTAATTCCTAAAAACAACAATCGGCAGTCAGTGTCTCCTGTAGTAAAAATGTCAGTTTAACAATAATAATTAAAATTTTTTCTATTTCTTTTATTAAAATATTGGATTTTTAATAACATCTTGTGTCAGGTGTACATGCAATTAGGAACAGTGCAACTGTGTTGGTAAAGAAAAGAAAAAGCGAAAAGAAATAATAAGTGTCAACTTCCGGTAGGAATAAGTCTGCAACAGATTTGTCCCTCGACCGCAACACTTGTAGCCAAAATCCAGTTCAAACGACTGTCCGATGTAACAATCCAACAGGCAACGTAGAGATGACAAAATTGGGTCACACACCCAGCCTTCGCTTCTCGCCAACAAGAACGCGTCTGTCTCTCCCAAAAAATACAGCCGAGGCCCGACCATAATTTACATACGAATCACTAGACAACAAGATTTCGCGTTAGTCGTCCGAGACCACCTGTCATAAAACATGGGCGCCGCCATTTTGATTCTTTCCTCGTTCGTCCAGTATTTCATTTTTCCAGGGACTGTTGTTACATTTGCGTAAGCGTCCACTATTCTGCTTACATATTACGCATGCCACGCGTTGCCTCTTAGAACGGCGAACTGTAGTCAGTTCAGCAGAACCCACAGACTGCTGCCTTTCAGATCCGCTACAGCAACACGATTGTATAATTATCTTTAATTTTAATTTCAAGTAGATGATAGTATCTGGTTGTAATAGTTGTTTGGAACAAAAGATTTGTAGTATTTTTAATAGCTGGCATTTCAACAGATGATTTCGCTGCAGACGTGACTGAAATTTATGACATATACAGATATTCTGAAATCTGGCATTTCACTTTTTCTTTCTATATAATTTCTTTGTGGATTATGAATTTTAAATGTTTTTACATTAAAAGTAAAAATAGAGGAAAATGAGATGCATTTTTGTCATTTAATTCTCTTTTATTTCCAGAAAAGAAACAAAAAAGGAACAAACAACAAAAAAGATATGTGCCATTTATGGAGATGGTGCCATAGCTGAGAGTAATGTTTCTAAGTGGTTCCATAGGTTCAGAAGTGGAACTTCTGATCTGTAAGACCGAGAATGTTCTGGTAGGACTGCAGTCCTTGATGATAACCAAATTAAAACACTGATTAAAAATAAGACATCTCATATGACATGAAACACCGAAGAGATATTCCACACCTGTCATGAGCATTATAAGGCATTTGAAAACGTTTAGATACATAAATGTTATGACGTTTGGATACCTCACAATGCGGCAATCAAGGAAAATCATCTGGAATTGGCCAATTAGAAAGAGGGGATGTCGTCTTCCATTAGGATAATGCCAGACCCCACATCTCTTTTGCAGATCCAGCAGAAAGTGATACAGCTTGTCTGTGATATCCTACCACAACCACCTTACTCGATTGACCTTGCTGATTTGCATTACCGCTAAATTCCATCTTTTACAAAATTCCCTTAATAAGAATAATTTCAATTCTCTGGAGACCTTTAAAAACCACTTCGACCAGTTCATCATCCAGAAAGTTCTGGAAGGATGGTGAATGTAATGACCCAAACTGACTTTTATCCCGACTGAATAATATAAACTGATTTTAGTAAGATACTAAATCTACACTTTGCTTATTTTGATTTCTTTCTTTTTATGGGCCATGTCCTTTCACGACATCGGCGATCATGGCTCTCCACCTCCTCCCTCTATCCTTTGCAGCTCTCAACAAGTTCCTTCCCTCACCTACCTCCCCCAGACCATGTTCTGTCATCCACTTGCTTAAGCCCGCCAGGTATGTCACACGTTGTTTTCCTTTGTCTCTCTTTCCCTCTATTCGACCTGTGAGTATCAGATTCTCCAGGCCCCTCCTTCCTCATTATGTGTCCCAGAAACTTCAGCTGCCTCTTCCTGATGTTAAGTATAAACCTCCTTCTTGTTTGCATTCTCTCTAAGATGGTTAATTCATTTGTCCAGCGCTAAAGCTTTGATTCATTCATCGCATCAAATTACTGGCCTTACAAACATGGGATGAGTTGTGTTCATGATAAAGAAATGAAATAAATAAAAAAAAAGAATTTGTCTGGAAATCAAAAAGGTGGGAAAAAAGACGTGACGTAAGAGTGAAACTTTTAT
The DNA here is from genome assembly GCA_964036315.1 of Acanthosepion esculentum. Classification (NCBI taxonomy): domain Eukaryota; kingdom Metazoa; phylum Mollusca; class Cephalopoda; order Sepiida; family Sepiidae; genus Acanthosepion; species Acanthosepion esculentum. The sequence goes on along the minus strand of OZ038506.1, from coordinate 14,169,952 downwards.
TCAAGTTGAAACAAGACTTGGGGTGATATGCAAGTAGCAGTAGCATTACTCTCACTTAGTAACAGTTGAGAATCTTCAACTAAGTGAGAAGACAGAGGCAAGGCCCAAAACAATGTGATTGTAGAGATCAACTAACTCTCAAGGTCTTCCAAAGCACCCCCGAGTCATACGGTTTAATTGCCTCATAAAACAGATACACCTGTTCTTTTGGTGGTTACAGACAGAGAAATATTAAAATATAGAAATCGCCTTATATAGGGTGACCCCCCAAAAAAACGGGAACATTTTAACAATCTAATAAAACCAAGAGTGATGGAAGAAAAATATTTAATTCATAGTAATTGAAACCTTAAAACATGCCATTTAAGAAACAATGATGGAATTTTCATTTTTTTTAAAATTACGTCCTGTAGATGGCGTCCTCCTGTACGAATGCATTCTTGAAATCTGCTGTTGAGATTCCTCATTGACTGCTGCAATATCTCAGCTGGGATACTCTGAATTTCATTCTCGTTACTAAAATGGCGAAATGTTTACTTGCTCAATGCCACTGTCTCGCAGTGTTGCCACTTGCTCATGTCTGGCAATACGCACTTAAAAATTTCCCGTTTTTTGGGGTCACCCTATATTTGTAGGAATATATTTTATGTTCCTATGAAAATATCAGGTTTTAGCACAATTGTAGAGTGCGAAGGAAGGAAGGAAGGAAGGAAGGAAGGAAGGAAAATTTGCTTTATTCCCCTCCTCACAATTTCCAACTATAAATTAACCAATAAATTAAACAATACTTTTTATCACAACAAAATGTTATTTACAACATCAACATTGACTTAAAGAATGAATGATTTTTCTATTGTCTTATACACCCACTATAATATTATAAGTATGAATGTTATGAACAGTTAGGCATTTTGATAGACAGTGTATGAAGGGTTAGGCATTTCGGGAGGGAATGTATGAACAGTTAGGCATTTCAATAGGCAATGTATGAAGAGTTAGGCATTTCAGTAGGTAATATAGAAACAGTTAGGGATTACAATAGGCAATGTATGAACATTTAGGCATTTCAGTAGGCAATATATAAAGAGTTAGGCATTTTTATAGGCAATGTATAAACAGTGGGGCATTTCTGTAAGCAATGTCTGAACACTTAGGTGTTTCAGTAGTAAATGTATGAACAGTTAGACGTTTCAGTTGGCAATGTATGAACAGTTATGGTAACACATGAAGAGTTAGGCATTTTGGTAGGCAATGTATGAACAGCCAAGGGTATCAATAGGCAATGTATGAACAGTTAGGGATTTCAGTGGCAATATATGAACATTTTGGTATGTAATGTATAAGCAGTTAGGCGTAGTGGTAGGCAATGTGTGAACACTTAGGCGTTTCAGTGGGCAATGTGCAAAGAGTTAGGCATTTCGGTAGTCAATGTATGGACAGTTAAGCCTTTTGGTAGCCAAGGTGTCAAGAGTTAGGCACTTCATTTGGCAATGTATGAACATGTGTTTTGGTAGACAGTGTATAAACAGTTAGGCGTTTTGTTAGGCAATGTACGAGTAGGCATTTTGGTAGGCAGTGTATGAACATTTAGACGTTTTTGTAAGAAACGTTTGAACAGGCCTTTTGTTAGGCGTTTTGGTGAAAAAATGTTTGAACAGCCGTTTTAGTAGGTAAAATAAGCAGTTAGGCCTTTTAGTAGGCAGTGTATGAACAGTTAGGTGTTTTTGTAGACAATGTATACGTAATTGGACGTTTTGGTAGGTATTGTATAAATAGACGTTTTGTTGGGGGAATAATTGAATAGTTAGGTGTTTTGGTAGGTATGGTCACGTTTAGATTTATATTGCCTTGGAAGTGGTGAACTGTTATATAGCGTACCTATCAACAATCCTCATAAATACGTTGGACACTATTGTAAGTGTGTGTGTGTGTGTGTGGGGGGTAATATGCTAAGTAGTCTGCCACTAGCAGTGGTTTACCTACTTCACACCGCTGGCGAGTATTGTATTTTGTTGATGCTATAAAGATTAACATTTCATTTCCAACCTCCGTTTTGGTTATTCTTCATTCAGTAATCGTTTCTCGGTTACAACACGAACTATGGATGTTTGAAGTTAATATTCCCCTATGTTTACGTAAATTGATAATTTTCTGTCCCTCTGTTAGAACCACTTCCCACGTATTTGACTTCTTGTACTTGTTTGATTTCGACATCTTCAATTCGTAGTTTGAATCAGGGGCCGTCCCTCGTGCTGACAATCATGGATTCTATCTTCTTACAATTAATGGTTAAACCTTTCCTCTCGATTTCTTTTACTATTTTCTGTAGGAGTTCCTGCTGTTCCTTTCTGTGTCTGCAATCAACACTGTGTCGTTAACATATCTTAAGTTGTTAAGGTTGTGTTCAAAAATAATAAATCCGGGCAAGAACTCTCTCACAACCAACTCGCTTTAAAGGTTGAATAAATCCAGTATAAAGACACATCCATGCCTCTAAGGTTCTTTCTTTCTATTTCTATGCAGACTGTTTGCTCTCATTATCAGTCCTGGATTATTCTAATATCTTCCGCAAATAGAACAAGCTTACCTAACAGTCTTATGTTTTATAAGCAGTTCACAAAACAAAGGAATAAAAAGAAAAAAAAGTTTCGTGGACTTTTCTCATAAGAGTCCTTTTAACTTCGAGTCTGGCAATGACCTGTAGTTATGATTTACAATAAGTTGTGTTCACCTTTCTACCCTTTTTTGAACGTTAAATACAACATATATATATATATATATATATATATATATATATATATATATATATATATATATATTATATATTTATATTTATATTTATTATATATTTTATATTTACACACGCTCTATCTCTGATATTGAGCACTTTATCCCATAAATATAACACACTTTAAGACTATATTTCTTCATATATATATATATATATATATATATATGTGTGTGTGTGTGTGTGTGTGAGTTTGTAAACAGTGATATATATATATATATATATATATATATATATATATATATGTGTGTGTGTGTGTGTGAGTTTGTAAACAGTGATATATATATATATATATATATATATATATATATATATATATATATATATATATATATATATATGTGTGTGTGTGTGAGTTTGTAAACAGTGACTATTTAAGCTAATATAGCATGACTCTTCGGCAGAATTGAGTCACTGTCAGTCACTGTGTGTTTATCTAAATCTAAAAATAAACACGCTAAAATTCACCTTCATGCCTGCCGTGCGCCGATGGCTTAGTGGTAGAAGTTCCTACTGACGCCAATTCAGTCGGGTTTCGATCCTAGCTAGAGGCAACCGGACCTCTATCCACACTGATGAGCTGCGAAACAGTCTGTCTGTGGATGACAAATATATATATATGAACGTAGTCATTGAAGCGACAGTCTGTTCCATGGTCAAACGCAATCTTCAGGACCTGAAAATTGCTTTTAAGCATCAGACTGGCTGTTGACTTCAATGTCTATATTTACCTTCTCTCTCTCTCTCTCATATATATATATATATATATATATATATATATATATATATATATATATATGCACCTCGTAATGGTTAGCAAGCTTGTCTTGCTAGAACAATTACGACTTAGTTGTGAGTTCAATCCTGACCAGACAGATAAAAAGAGGAATTCTTGTATGAGAAGTTATAATTATTTATATTCGGACTAATATCTTCACCATCGTTGTTTCGGCCGTAGTACTCTCCGGTCTTCGTACGGTTTCCGTCGCTCCTGGTGGTTAACCTTCAGGGAATTTTGAATTTATTTAAGCTACCATTAATACTGCTCAGTAATTGCTCGTCCAGTTGGCACTGAGTTCGTATTACCTGGGCCAGGGATTGAACTCACAATTTCTACGTCATCATATTTACAGATCAACGCTTTACTCCAATAATGGATTAAGATGAGGACATTTAGATCGAATATCATTTGCTATATATTCATAATATGGATTTTGAATAGTTTCAATCGTAGAATGAGACTGTGTCTTTGTGTTAGAATTATGACCCGGAAAAGCTATCAATCAATTCCACCAATGCGTGCCAGGATATGCCTTGTGACATGGCTAGGTGACAAAGAAAATAATTATTTTAAAATAAGACACGAAAGTTTCGATTATGCAAAGTATCAAGGCGACTCGCTATTTTCGACGCGCGTTAAATCGAGACGAAAACACCAATAAAAATAAAGACGAAAAATAAGGCTACTTTATGCCGTAAAGTTAGTTTATTTATTTAAATCGCTTTTTCTGAATTGTAAATTTGTCGATATCTGTTTCTAAGAAATAGTGAGCCGTCTCCTTGGTTGACTTTCACAATTGCAAAATGTTAAATTGCTTACACACACACACATACATACATACATACACAGATACGTGTGCAGAGACTCCAAAGATTCGCTGAAAAATGAGCATACACGATGAAAAAATGCCCAAAACAATGAAAACGTTTTATCATCAAAATCTTTGTTGTTATTAAGAGGTAAGATCAAAGGTTTTTTTATGGAAAAATATTTTTGAATCCTTTTTAGAACTTTCTAAATGTCGGTTAAAATCTTGCTTTTCTGGCGTCAACAGCGGGCTATAAATTAATATGGGAAATTTGAGCGTCTTTTTGCGATGAAAACACATTGATTTGGAAATTCTTGTAAAAATTGTTGGATTTTAATTAAACTTTCAGGACTTATGGACACATGAATTAAATTATTTTTGAAAAGCTTCTTTTTTTTTAGAAAATCTTGGTAAAAATATCTTTTTTAAATTTGTTATCTCAGATTATATTGAATTTTATGAACTCTCAAGAAATTCTTTTTTGTGGTGCTTAATGTTTATATTAGTTATAAGGACAAGTCCTTGGAGAATTTAAATCATCAATTTTAATTTTTTTTTTTTGGTCAAACAGGACTCCCAGTTATACAAAATTTGCTCTAAATTGTAAATTAAAAAATACAAGATATTATTTAATTAGAAAAGCTTTTAATTGCATTTATGAATAAAATATATTATGGGCACTACTGGCTTAAGACAAAAATCGATGAATAATTAATTTTTACAAGAATTTTTTTAATTTAAAAAAAAATTTTAATAGAATAATTTATAAACTTTTAAAATTCTGTATTAATTTGCAGCGGTCAAGTGATATCGTTATTAAATAAAAATTATATTTACTAATCATAAATGGAAAAGTTTACTACAATTCAGTGAACTCCAGTATTTAAAAAATAATTTTCAATGTGTGTGTATAAACGTACTGATTTTTGTAAAAACTGACGTCCATCAATGACATTCAGAAAATAAGAGCGGTGACTATAGTAAATTTAAAATTTACTTGTAATTTTCTAACATTTCCTCGACAAGAGTCTTCGTAAGATTATAAAGTTAAATTACCTAAAATTCAATAAAATATTAAAATGCTTAAGATATTTAAAATTTTTAAGATTGATATATAGTTAAAAAATATTTACGTCATATTCATCGTGTAATTTTAGTACAGTTATTTCCTCCTTACATAAGTCTCGCAAACTTCAGATTGTTGATAGATATGTCAATACCTCATAAAAACATCCACCGCTGTGTTAAAAAATTCTTTTCTGTGATATTTTAAACTAAAAGTAATATTTGTTTTTAACTCAGATTAATTAATTTTTAAATCAGTTAATCTTCTCCAAAGAAATCAGTTAATTTTCTTTCAGAAAAGTATAATTCTTTCACTCTCCATTAATTGTGTTATATACGTCGCGTGATTGCAAGAATAACAAACCACAATGTATTGTCGATGAGGCGGAAGGAAAAAGAGACAAGATATGTTTAGAGATTAAAATTAACTGTATTATCAATGTATTGTGTGAGTAAAGCGTAGAATGTGTCTTGTGGGCGAGAGAAGTGACGCGTGTGGAGGTCTGGATCTCGAAAGATGGGTGTGCGTGTGTGTGTTGGTTGTGTACTGGTCTCGCGCTGAAGCTGGTGGTGACGTGACATCACATCATGCCGATTGACCGACAAACTGCCAAAGACTCACTACGAGTCGCCGAGCAAGCCCTTTTAGACGCTCAGGGAGGATACATAACTTAACATTTCTGTTTTAGCGGAAACATTAATGATTGTTTTTCTTTTGAACCGACGTTTAAATTTTACTTTCGGATTTAGTTTTGTGAGCCGGATGTGATAAGAGTGACTTTTTTTTCTTTCCATTTTTTTTTTTTTTTAATCTTCCTATCGTAGCCTTCACATCCGGCTGGCAGGTTTTGATATTGAGGGAATCAGAAAGCGGCCTAATTTGAAGTAAAATGTAACAATTTTGTATAAAATCTACAATGTCGAATAGAATATTACTGGAATGTAAAATACTCAATCAATAAAAAAAATAAATAATAATCAAACAATAAAATGAAGATGCTGAATGGCTAAAGAAAAGACCAATCACTGCCCCGTAAGGGTCATGTGACCATGGCGATATAAGCGCCAAATTTAAAGACCCATCCACTTTTCTTCTACCGCGATAATTGGACAACACGTAACAAGGCTGCTCTTTCACTACAAGCCCAATCAATGGTATCAAGTTAATATTTAACAGCATCCCCCCCACAAGGGATGTATGTGGCACAAGGCCGAGTTTACCGTGGGTTCTCCGAGCCCGTAGGCTCGGCCAGAAATATTCCCGTAGAACCCGCATAAACGGGTCCGGGTCTGTCTACCTCCCCGGACGAAACTTCGCCCTTCGGTAAAGCCTCATCCGGGTTCCTCTCTGCTCAAGGCAGAGAGTTCGAAAGTTGAACAGGCTATGGCACTGTTCCCCAATGGCATCAAGTTAGGAGGAATGGAGTTAGTATGACAACTACTTAAAAAGGACTGTAAGGACTTCCTCCTTCTACAAGGACTGTTGATAAAATAACCGAGCGCCTTTCACCCTAGCTAAGTGCACAGACACACATTGTCTGCAACCACTTCTTTTTCATTTCTCTCTTTTCTATTTGTATATTAATTATATTTAAATAGTATAAGTTGTTGTGTTTCTTTTCTATTCAAAAGTTGTTGACCATTTCATTCGAGCACCCGAGGTCTTAGTCCTTATCCTCCATAGTTGTATCTTTGTTGTATCTTGACGTAACACCGTGGATATAAACAATAGATAGATTTACTATGCGAAATAAAAGGATGCACAAATATGTATAGACACACATCAAAGACACACATCAAAGACAAATGTAAACACAATTTACTTCAGGACTCAGGCCTTTTTCCAAATCTGTTGATCATAATGAGGCTTATGGTTCAATGCTGGCAGAACGCGTCGGGTGAGAGGTTTAAATTAAAGAGCTGTCTTTCTATGAGACAGGTTACCCTATCAAACTAAAAGAAACCAGTCTGCCCTACTGTTTAACAAACAATTTGCCAAAAAGACGTATTTATGGCTTTTCCAAAGGCATTAGTGCGAAATGAAACAGTGAGGCACAGGAAACTGAACTCGGGTTTGCGCTTTCTATTGCTCGCGACGATTACCGTTACGCCACTCGCAAACGGCCAAATCCGGCACAAAGAAAATAAATTATTTTCAAGACCACTTATTGTCTGGTCTCATGAAACAATGAATTCTTAAACGAATGAAAAGTGTTGTCAATTGTCTCGAATAAAGTATGCATAATTCTTCATTTACAAGTTGTCTTTTTTTTTGTTTCTTTTTCTTCATTGATTCAACGTTTGTTTCTCTCTGTATCTATCTCTCTCTAAAGAAAAAAAAAGAAAGAAAAAAGAAAGAAAGGAAGAAAGAAAGAAAAAAAAACATAACCCTTTGAGCCCTGCGTTCCTGAACATTTTTAACCCTCCTGCCTGAGCTCCTGAATCAAAATTCGCAAATAATTGGTATATAATGTTTCACGGTAGATATAAAAATAGTTACAAAAAATATAAGCATTATACTTAGCAGGGAGAGAGTATGATTGCATGCCTTCACTTTATCGCCAGAATTCTTTCTTTGTGTCCCAGTCTACCTAAATAAGACAACCATTAGCAAAACACAACGCATGTGTTTACCCACTGTTCAACCGGTGGCTGGGCATTAAGTCATTTTTCTCTATCACTGTTCAATCGGTAAAGCGGGGGTCAGAGATCAAAAGATTAAGAATACTATTTTATTTGTTTTTCAGAAATGTCATTTTGTTTTCAAATGTCGACATTTGGATCATGAAGGATTGACGCTTTTTAAAACATCGCTAAAACCCAAGTAAATATCTTTTTTTTTAATCATCATCATCATCATCATCATCATCATCATCATCATCATCATCATCATCATCATCATCATCATCAACCCCATGACGGGGTGAGGTCGTAGGGTCGCTGCGCAGCTGAGTACCTGATCTGTTCCCTCCAAATGTCTCAGCAGGTATTCATTTATGCGTAGCGCGTCTCAGGTAAAGTAGATCTGACGAAGCCCATCCCCACTCCAGATTAGATCAAAGTCGATGCTCTTCGACCGTTGATTCCATTGGAGCGAACTTTCCGCCCTAGACGTTGACTTCAGCTTAGGAAGCCCTCCATCCAACGATGCCGTGACATCACAGCCTTGAATGTCACTGGCAGTCCCATGTACAAATTTAACATGCAGGCCAGTCAAAACTGACTGCAGTTATTGTCTCTCGGCTGAACTCGTCCCTGGTGAAAATCACGGACCCACTACACATGAATTTGCCCGCATAGTTCAATGCCAGAGGTGATGAATGATGGATAGGGTAGGCGCTAGAGTCTCGCTCCACCCCGAAACTTTGATACGCCCCCTCTCTACTACATGTCAAATTAAAAATTTAAAGAAAAGGGGGCCACATACCCTCAAAGGAAAATGGTTCAACAGTTTTTTAAATTACTAAAAATCAGGGAATTATCCAATTTAAATTAAAATTTCAGTATATAATCATTAATTATTTACTTTTATAATGAATAGGTTTTTTTTTTATTTAAATAAAATCTGAGAAAATCTTATTCTTTTCGTAATGACCACCAATATTTTCATGACTAAATTTTTACTCGATAAAAACTCGATTAAGTCGCAAATTTATACATTTCCATAAAGATTAATCGTCGACGCATCTCCGCTGAAAAAAAAAAGTTTTACAAAGATTCTAACACAACACATGAAAAAATATCCACGACAAACTGAATTTCCTTAAAAAAAAAAAAAAAAAAGAAACGGTGCTTCTGATGCATGACAAGACTTGATGCTACTGTTTTGCCGATCGTTTAACGGAAAAATTCGGATCAATTAGGGATTTTTAGAGTTAGTGGTAGGCTAGGGGTAGAATTTTTTAGTAAACGTTTGTCGAGTGAGATAATGCGCAATTTACATTTACATTGATACATGTTTTAGAGTTTCTTTCACCAGATCCCGTCATGCATTTGCATAAAAAAAATCAAAAAACGTTTCCTCCAATACGATTCGTAGCTAAATAAATGCATAAATTGATTTAAAAGAACTGTTCAGAAAGAAAATTAAAAAAATAAGAGCAACTGAAATTAGCACTTCTGAGACCCCCCCCCCCGTAGGCAATGTGCCCCCACCCATACGCTTGAAAGATTCGGGGTACTAAGCTAAGCACCGGCCCTCTCGATTATTATAGGTGATAAATGACAATATAACATAAATAGAAAAAAAGGTAAAAAGTATAAAAAGCAAAAAAAAAAAAAAAAAAAAAAAAAAAGAACGCTGATGAAACTCGCCTTTGTAGGGTTTAGGCCTGCAACTACGTCGGGGGTTCCAAAGTAGTACGCATCACACCGGATATGCAGATACAGTGGGCTATGATAAGTTTTTAGCCACCCTTGATTACAGCAATTTTGGCTTGTTTAATAACGTCTCTTTTTTTTTCAGACAATATCAAGCTACTCTCATCTATGAACGATAGTCTTGCAATGAAAGTTCGCGGAAGTAAATTAGTGAATTTCAATGAGGGCAAATAATAGGATGGCATCAGTGTGGCAAGTCAAATAGAGAAATTGCGAGGTCTTTCCAGGTTAATCATCAAACGGTTAATAATATTTTTTTTTAAATTCATGAAGAAGGCCATTGTCATGTGGAACAACATTCAGGAAGACCGAGCATCGTGTCTGAGTGAATGGAAAGGGCACCAAATAGGGAAGTCATCAGAAACCGTCGTCAGAGCGTCAAAGATGTCGCCAACCACATGGAAATGTCGCCATATGCGATGAGAAAAACTCTGAATGAGCTTGGCTATCAAAGAAGAGTTGCAAGAAAGAAGACCTTGATTTCAGGGGTTAACAGGAACCTTCGAGAGCAAAGGTTATGAATTTTGGACGTCTGTGATTTGGTCAGATGAAAGTAAATTCTGCCAATATTCTAATTCGAGATTGGTTTATGTTTGGAGAAATCAGAATGAGACTTGGAACACTGAATGTCTGCAGGCGACCGTGAAACATGGAGGGATTGGAGTAATGGTGTGGATCGCTGTCTGGTCTGGAGGGAAATCTGAGCTGATTCTTGTTGACGAGCGGTTGAATGGTCCAAAATACTGTCAAATATTAGAGAAGGGATTACTCCCACTATTTGAAACTAATCAGATTGACAAGAATGTCTACCTTTTTCAAGAAGATGGAGCGCCATGTCATACGAGCAAAGTAGCAAAGGCCTGGAAGAAATCGAAAGGAATCAAATCACTGCCATGTGTAGCCCAAAATCCTGACATCATCATCATCCTCCTCCTCCTCCTCCTCCTTCTTCTTCTTCTTCTTCTTCTTCTTCTTCTTCTTCTTCTTCTTCTTCTTCTTCTTCTTCTTCTTCTTCTTCAGATTTTAAAGTTAAAAGCTCTACATTTAATACGACAGTTCCCTGGCCTGATTCAACTACGACCATTAACCTTTTATGCCTGATATATATATATATATATATATATATATATATATATATATATATATATATATATATATATATATATATATATATATATATATATATATATATATGTATGTATGTGTGTGTGTGTGTGTGTGTGCGTGTAAAAAAGCGAAATTGTTAAAAAATATGTACAAAAACTTGCTGTATAGAGAAAATAAGATTTGGAAATATATATATATATATATAATTTTTAGATAGAAATATTTTTTTTTTTACTTACAGGTGGGTTTTTAGAAAAAATCGTTTTACTTTAACTGGTTTGGATTTTAACTTTTCATAAAGTTTGTAAATGTTTATGAGATTCCCACCGGTTGATGCAAACCTGACGATTTTTACTTTAACTGGTTTGGATTTTAACTTTTCATAAAGTTTGTAAATGTTTATGAGATTCCCACCGGTTGATGCAAACCCCTGACGATTGCATGAAACAGATTTTCGCCGTTGGGTGTTGACCTCAATGTCCACTTTTAATTACGTTCTATATGTGATATCGAGAACTAACTCATAAATATAGCATACCTTAAAACTATATTTTATCATATTATTCGACGTATGAGGGTCAAGCAGATCAGATCAGTTCCTAGGAAACTGAGAGCCCAACGCCAGCACATGAGATTTGATTATAGTGCTGAAGGTTTTGTGTAGAACCCTCCACACTTTTTGAAAGGCCGAATACAGAGACTTGGTGCACTACGTGTCACAGGGTCCCCAAACGACCCTTCGCAGGCTTTGAATTCAGAGTTGTCCTCCTTCTAGACCAGTTGCCATCCAAGGCTATAGAACCCAGTCTGTCCTGCTATTTACCCATAGCTGGAGGGAGAAGAAGAGGATTGACACCTTTCCCAAGGGCATTAGCACGTAAGTGAATGTAATGGATTCGACTGGAATTTGAACTCGGCTCTCCGATTCCTCAATCCAAGTCTCTACCCATTACTCCACCGTGCCTCCCCCCCTCTCTCTCTCTCTCTCTCTCTCTCTCATATATATATATACATATATATATATATAGTGTAACCCGGATATGAGAAACCTCGATATAAGAGAAACCCGGATATAAGAGATATTTTCTCTGGTCCCAAATTAGAGCCATATTTACCTAAACTAAATAGACAAAACCCGGATATAAGAGACTTCTCCGGTCCCGACAACTCTCTTATATCCGGGTTACACTATATATATATATATATATATATATATATATATATATATATATATATATGGACTCTCCCGTCGAAGTCGACGTATGAGGGCCAGACAGATCAGTCCCCAGAAACTGAAAGCCGGACACCCACACAAGATTTGATTATAGTGGTGAAGCCTTTGTGTAGGGCCATATATATATATATATATATATATATATATATATATATATATATATATATATATATATAAACTACATTGTAAACAAATCATAATAAAAGTAATTTTCAATCACTAAAGGAAAAAAATGAAGAAGCATTTTTTGTAATAAGGTCAAGGTTAAGATTTCTTCCACATTTACCACGTTTTCGTTTATCTTAAACTAGAAAGAAATGGATGTTGATTAATTTTGAAAAAAAAAATCTCTGTCGTGCCATTGCAGAAAAATATTCCAGGAAGTGTTTTGATTTTATTTCAAAAACGAAAAAAAACATATTGATGTTTTCATAGGGTTTTTAAAGTCTGCAATAAATTAATCAATGAAGTCGTTATTCCTCAGCAACAGGTCTATGTTTTATTTTTATTTGTTTAGGTGTTGTTCTTAGTTTTCCAATGAATTTAAAACGAGATTTAGACACGAGCATAGACACGTTCATTTGCAAGCTTTAAACGTCGTCTATCTCTCTGTTTCTCTCTCTTATTTTGTTCATTTCTCCCCCCTCTTTCTCTTTTATATTTATCTACCTTTCCACGTCTTTTACGTTATCCATTTACCCCGCTCTTTCCAGCACTTATGACCCTCTCTCTATCTTCTTTTCCATCTCTCTCACTCGATTCTCCCCCATCCCCCTATTGTCTCTAATATCTTTCTACTTCCGGGATTACTGTCATTGATGATACACATGGAGAACACAAGCTTTTTAAAAGATAAAAGTAAACAGACAACAGTAACGCAGTACAGGAAGTTGTGGAGAGTCATAATCATCCACATTCTGAAAGACGTATTATACATACAGAGAAATAGGGACCCTATCAGTTACAGTATGCACATACATTGAATTTTGTTTATATTTCATCACATATTATATAGGGAAAAAATTACTTACTGCATCAAGGTAGAAGTGAAATGAACACGGCAATAGCGTTACTAATACTACTACTATTACTACTACTAATAATAATAAAAATGGCACTAGTAGTCTCATTTTCGCTATTAGTAATATTAGTAGTAATAGTAAGCAGAACAGTTGTAGTAAAACGAAGGGCTGGTGTGGTTGTGATATTGGTAATAATAACTCTAAAATAACTATGAATAGTTTAAGTAGTAGTAGTAGCAAGGAGAAGTTAGGCCTCGGTGCCTCCACGTGAACTATTTATAATCAGGTTGTACTGCGATACTATCTGTTCAACCGAATTGACATGTACCACTGCATATTCTTGGAGAGGAAGGTGGGTAGGTGGTTGGTTTGGTTAAGCAACGGATTGTAAAGAAGACTGAGTTCTCCAAGACCCTTTATTCCTCGCCCCACTATCTGACTTCATTAAGAAAGAAGAAGAAGAAGAAGAAGAAGAAGAAGAAGAAGAAGAAGAAGAAGAAATATAAGTTTGTTGTTTGGAATCTAATAATTCGAGAGGAAGGAATACTGGAATAGGTGGAGGCGCGAACTTGAACCAATTCTTCAAATTCCATTCACAGATAAAGACATGACCAAAAACCACAGACGAACCTCCAGTTTCCTGCACTTGAATAATATTCAGCTGAATCTCTAAAGTAGGAGACTCTCGACAAATATTCACTAACATATGTTGTTAGGTAATCGAGTGTCGGTACTGTAGTCCAATATTCGTTTTGCTTGAAGATGTTGTTGAAAGTTGAGTCATTTGCTGTGCCGTATCAGATACAATGGGCAACTGTTTAATGGGAGTGCAGCGGGTTCCCAAACTCGTTCATTATTGTGCGTAAATCAACCAATTTTGTTAAACAAAAGTAACTCAAGCCGATCAATCTATTGGGAATAGTTTGCAGTGAACAGAACAAGATGTAGATTTAAAATTCAAATGCTAAGCACTGACTCATTGATTTTGTTAGAAATTAAAAAGACTCGAATTTACAAACTTTGATTAACTCACACGCAAAAGCGAATCCAAAACAAAACTCATAAAATTTCACACCTTGATGCGAAATGTTTTTCGGTCAATAGAAAACTAGGAAACATTTAAAAACAAAATTCAAATAATCTTCAATTCTCAGAAACAAATTCTTTTACGGACCTTTTCGCGAGCCGACGCGAAGTTTGTTCGTCGTCCAATGGAAAGGCCCGAATCATATCCGGGAGTGAATTCCCAAATGACCTTTTCAAGCCCAACAAGCAAAATAAAAGACGGGCAAGTTCGCCTGTCACCAGAGAAAAGGAGACGAGCTTATTAACGCGTCCCTTGACAAACGTCAAGCGATCCTTATTATTATCTCTACGTTTCTCCCTCACCTCTTTTATACTTTTAAGACTGAGCGATTACATCAAAGACATTCCTACCCTACGATAACGCTCATACATACATACATACATACGTAAGCAAATATGTGGATGTAGATCCGACGGTACGATGAAAAATATGGAAAAGACAAAACAAAATCCGAATATGCAAGTTTACTGTTTTTATGTTGTTTTACTCGTCTTTTCATGTTGACTTAAATATCGTCTAATCCTAAGTATGTTTCTAATAACCATGTCCTGAAGATGGTCTACTAGACCGAAACGTCGACAGTAAACTTGCATATTCGGATTTTGTTTTGTCTTTTCCATATTTTTCATCATACATACATACATACATACATACATATATCCACACATACGTTCCTACCTACGTACACATAAACTCATTCTTGCAAGGACTACTACGAACATTTTGACGACCTTGTATCAACCAAAATACATTAATTTTATTTGTAGAGACCTTAATTGATTTATATGTATATAAATTTGTTGTTTTACTTTACAATTTGATTTTCTTGTTTTATACCCCTCTTATGGTGGGCTATCTAACTAACAAGGCCAAATCAAACTAATCTGTTTCCACACTCATACACTTCACTATAACTGATAA
This sequence comes from Acanthosepion esculentum, assembly GCA_964036315.1. Classification (NCBI taxonomy): domain Eukaryota; kingdom Metazoa; phylum Mollusca; class Cephalopoda; order Sepiida; family Sepiidae; genus Acanthosepion; species Acanthosepion esculentum. Next base: position 14,154,759 of record OZ038506.1, on the reverse strand, counting down.
TCCACTATAAGTTTTATTCATTTAAAAGACATGCCCAACTGTTTCAGAAAAAGTTAGCCCCAAATCTTTACCCTATTTGGTATTTTGAAATGTAATGCTGATTTTTTGTTGTTTGTTTTGTTTTGTTTTACGGCATATCAACACATCAATGGGTTATTTAATGTCAACAAGGTTTTTATTGCTGGTAATATTTTTCAAAAAAATCTATTGCTGATAATAATTATTTACAAAAATGTATTGCTGGTAATATTTCATAGTGTTTTGACCCAAGTTTGGGAGTTAACTATTTGCCCATAATTGAGACCCTAACAGGAAACACCAGCTCCCCAAAACCTCCTGATCAAAGGCCTTGCTGTTGGACGTGGTTTATCGTCTTACTCAGGACGCGAATGTAGTTTATCGTCTTACCCAGGGCACGGATGTAGTTTATCGTCTCATCCAGGACACGGATGTAATGCTGAAATTCATTGTACGGTGTTTATTGGTAGTAAACAACAGAAATGTCTAATTTATCACTATTGTTTATTTTTCAATTAATTGAATAAAATGTTATATTTTTTATAAACATGTCATGACATAAAATTCAGTTTTCTGTATATACCAGACATATTGTCAGATAAATATTCCACCTTCATTAAACAGTCTATTCTGACAAAACTACAAAGGAAAGGATATTCGTTCGAATAACTGAAGGAATAAACGATACTTATGTAATTTTACAATCACACATTTCTACACTTTTGTACAGTACTCGATTATCCGGTCACTTTGGAACAGAAAAATATGCCCGGATAATTCAAAATTCTGGATAAATGGATACCTAAATTATGGAAAAAGAATGAATAAAAGTTATTTTCCGAAATAAATTTAACATTTCTATCATCAAATAACATTTTCAAATGCTTTCTTCAATGTGCCTAAAATCTCGAAACGCTTGTCTAAGTGAAATGTTAGAATTTAGTTCCGATCCGAAGATGCATTGGGGTAACCAAAGACGCCTTACAAAAGCTAAGCAAAGTATTAAGAAACAGGAAAATCTCGTTAGAAACAAGAAAAAGAATACAGAACTGTCACCTTATATCTATCCTCCTACCTGGCAGCGAATGCTGGACAATCTTCTCAAAGCAAGAGAAATGATGAGGGAGGGCCTAGAAAATCTGATCCTCACAGCACAGATTGAGGGCAATAGAAACAGAAAAAAACAACGCATAACCTACTTAGTGCATTTGGGTAAACGAGCAAGGTTTAGGAGAAATACCAAAGAGATAAAAATTTATTAAGAGCTACGAAGGACAGGAAATTGGGGAGAGCCATGATCGCCTGCGTTCTCAAGGGACACGGCACATAAAGATGAATTAAAAAAAAAATCTTTAATTTTTCTCTTCATTTCGCGTCCGGATAATCGAAGTTCAGAGAACCTAGGTACGGATAATCGAGAAAATACTGTACAAGTGTACACACACACACACACACACACACACACACACACACACACACACACACACACATGCACCTTGGGATGGATATCCTCCATATTAACCATAAACCCCCTTCTCTAAAAGTCATGTAGAAAGTTGTTATCTTAATGACGAAGGCAGCCCACAGCTTCTGTCGTCTTTCCCCGCCATTCGCTAAATCAGATGATTGTCACTTGTGTAAACTATGTCGGTAAGAATCTGTTGATACAGCTAACAATGTTCGAGATTTCTTGCAGACACATTGAGCAAAACTTCTTTAATGTTGTTATATGAGCCAAATCTAATGGGTACATTTCATTTATCAGCAGTACATATGGTGATCTTCTAAACGTAGCTTAGAAGTGACACAAGACCGAAAGTGTGGGGCACTCAGTGAGGAAGTTGTTTTTTTTCTGTACAAAGCCCAAGAGCTCCTTAGAGCAGAGGTTTATAGAGTGTGTGGGGAAGATAACGGTTGACCCAAGTTTTGAACAGGTTAACATTGTAGTGATCAAGGAAGCATCCACTTGGGAGTTGTTTCCGCAAAGCAGCGTTTTGTGGGACGAAAATGCTCGAGTGGAACTTACATCTGAATAATGGAATACGAAGAGAATGAGGGTGGTTCGCTATAATGGGTGTGGCATGGCGCGTCTTAGCCGTGAAGGTTAGAACGGGTGAAACTAAGGAATGTACTTCGTCTAAACACTTTCCAGGGAAATAGCAATAGAGTAGCAAGAGACTTGTGATGTTTCGTCTGTGGGGAAAGTGGTTGTAGGGTGGAAAATAATTCGTCACCCACAAGGACGCAGAGACGCTTTTGGATTCTATCGATACTAGAAACTTAAGACTGGACATCCCCTGACCATATATGGCAGCAGTACTCCATTTTCGGACTGATCTGTCTCTTGTAAAGTTAGAGCATAGTAGGTGTCAGGTACTTACTGAAAACGGTACAGGGAACGAACCATTTTTCCAGTATCTTTAGTGATGGATCGTACGTCCCGCTTGCGGTCTGGCTTGAGTTTAAGGCCCAAGAGGGACTCAAGGCAAGCCCCCCACCACCACCCCAGCGGGAAAATCTGTTCATCGCGATTAGTGAAAATTCAGGGTCCGCTCGGAGATGGTAGAATGCCACTAGTTTGGTTTTTGAGGCACTGAATGTGACCATCTAGTTTTCTTCCACTGAGCTGTTAGAGCTCGATCAGAGAAGAGATCAGCTGCCAATTTCTGGCCATCTGAAGTTTAGGAGGTGCACCCATATACTATTGCATCATCAGCAGATATATTCACTAATGAGTAGCGTATATGGAAAAAAAATTGTCCCACACGAGGATGCAGAGACACTTTTGGACTCTCTTGAGACTGGCAAGTTTGGACTAGGCAGCATCCGCCCAAATATGGCAGCAATACTCTATTTCTGGCCTGATCTGACCAGAAATGGAGTACATTACCCGCCCAAATATGGCAGCAGTTCTCCATTTCTGGCCTGATCTGGCTCTTCTAAAGTTAAAGGATAGCACGAGGAATCAGGTAATTACTAGAACAGTACAGGATACCAACCATTCTTCCTGCATCTTTAGCAATAGATGGTATGTATGAGTTCCACTGGTGGTCTGAGCTTGAGGCCCAATAGTCGCTCAACGCATGGGGCCTCCCTGAGGGAACATCCCTTCATCGTGACTGGTGATAGTTCAGGATCTGATCGGCGGTGATGGAATGTAACTAGTTTGGTTTTCGAGACATTGAAACTAACCAGCCAGTTTTTCACCCCCCCCCCCTGCGCTGTTAGAACTAGATCAGAGGAGAGATCAGCAGCCAAGCTTTGGTCATCAAGGGATTTGGCGGTGCACTCATATACTATTGTATCATCAGCATAGATATTCATAAAAGTTCGGAGTATACGCTTAGGCAGATCATTTTTGTAAAGTAGAAACAGGGTTGGACATGTGTTGAATAATGAAAACAGTTTATTCTGATTAAATTTTGTTGCTGGTATGCGAAGAGGGTGCTGAAAAGTTCTCATCCTGACATACTTCCCCAAATTTTGACTAAACAGAATTTAAAAAAAAATTCCTTCTTCCTCAAGATAAGAACATTTTAGCATCCAGTCAGAAGTTAAAAGGAAATTAATCTTGGAGACAGACTATTCAATAAATATTAGAATGCATCAAAAGTATCTTGGCTTGATACGTCTTTTGATGATCCTATTGCTAGCTCTTCAGAAAGTCTTTGAGTTAATGTGGCTGTATTTTCTTCTACCTTACAAGGGAACATCGATTCATCGTGATTGGTGATAGTTCTAAGCCCGGTCGGCGATGATGGAAATTCACTAGTTTGGATTTCGAGGCATTAAATGTAACCAGCAAGTTTTCCCCCAACTGAGCTATTAGAGCTCGATCAGAAGAGAGATCAGCTGCCAATCTCTGGTCGTCTGAAGTTTTGCAGATGCACCGATATACTACTGTATCATCAGCATAGATATTCACAAATGATCGGAGTATACGCTTAGGCAAGTCATTTATGTAAATTAGAAAGAGTACTGGTCCGAGAAGCGATCCCCGGGGGTTGGCCCATGTTGATTGCTAGGGCCTAGCTGTGAACAACTACCTTCTGGGACCAAGCCGTTAAAAGATATTTTAACTGAGAAGTCTCTTCCAGTGTTTCCTTAGCTAGAGAGCTTATGCAATAATTCTTTATGACACACCTATCGAACGCCGTTGAAATATCTAGTGCGATAGTCCTTGAGATGTATTTGTTTTCTAGTAACACTGTTCAGTCAGAACATCAGCAATGACTCGGACCGATCGAAACCCCTACTGCTTGTCGCTCAGATAAATTGTTCGTAAAAAGGTGATCTTCTTGCTGATTATAGCTTCAAAAAATTAATAAAGTTAATAAAGAATAGTTAAGTACTTATTGCAGGAAACTGACAGTTTTTCCAGTATCTTTAGCGATGGATCGTATACCCGAGTTCCACTTGAGGTTTGGGTTGAGTTTAAAGCCCAATAAGTTCTCAAGGGAACATCGATTCATCGTGATTCGTGATAGTTCTAAGCCCGGTCGGCGATGATGGAAATGCATTGTTTGGATTTCGAGGCATTAAATGTAACCAGCCATTTTTCCCCCAACTGAGCTATTAGAGCTCGATCAGAAGAGAGATCAGCTGCCAATCTCTGGTCGTCTGAAGTTTTGCAGATGCACCGATATACTACTGTATCATCAGCATAGATATTCACAAATGATCGGAGTATACACTTAGGCAAGTCATTTATGTAAATTAGAAAGAGGGTCATAGTCCGAGAAGCGATCACTTGGGGACGCCCATGTCAATTGCCAGGGCCTGGCTGTGAACAACTACCTTCAGGGACCTACCCGTTAGAAAGATATGTTAATTGAGAAATCTCTTCCAGTGATTGCATAGCTAGAGAGCTTATGCAATAATTCTTCATGCCACACCTTGAATGTGACTAACCAGTTTTTCTCCTGTTAGATCTAGGTCAGAGGCGAGATCAGCTGCCAATCTCTGGTCATCTAGAGTTTCTGAAGTGCATCCATATATCGTTGTATCATCAGCATAGATATTCACAAATGATCGGAGTATACTTGAGAGATGAGTGCGAGGGAAGACACTATTAGAATAGAACTTACGGTTGAATTTCACTATTTCAACAGTAAAACGATGAAACCCCAGTCATGGTACCAAAGAGGAAAATAGTTATGGAAAAGACAGAGGTAAGCCACGTCACGGTTGTGAGAAAGTGAGTGAATTTGAGATGCCGATAAAATTACAGACCCTGCTTTGGTTTTTGTCGAGAATCTCGAGAGATTGAGTCGGGGCAGTAGACAAGATATGGCAGCAATATTAAATGCACAGACGAATGGTAAAATTTATGAATGGGCAAGATGGATTCTGACAAGAAAATTTGTTACGCTTCCTGTCAGTAGAAAACGTGAAACCAGAAAGGCACAATGAGTTTCTCTTCTGGAGGTTAGCATCAGCCATAATGATGCAGGGTAAAAATGGTTCTCTCGGATGAAACCACTATCCTTTAGGATAGTAGTTTCGTTTTAGATTTACAAGCCATTTCTTGCCCCAGTTAACAACTAATGGGAGGTCCTTTTGAGAGCAGCTGTCAGACTTCGCACTTACAATTAAGACAGGGGTAAATAGTTAGGTCCGCGGCATAAATACCAAGTAGAGAACTAATGATATCAGGAAGGTCGTTTATAAAGTTAAGAAACAACACAGCTCCAAGGATGTTATATTACCTAGTAATCTCCCTTTGTTGTATTACTGAGTAATCTTCTTTGATAGAAACTCTCGTGTAAGGAGCATTGACTTCCTTACTTCCTTATGCTGTCCGCTGATCTGAGATGGAACAAATACATCGAGTCAATTGCACCATCCACCGCAAGGAAAGTTGGCTCCCTGTGCCGAGCCAGGAAATTTTTCTCCCCGGAATCTATCCTCCAAATCTATAAATCGACCATTCGCCCTTGCATGGAGTATTGCTGCCATATATGGCCTGGAGTCCCTGCTGTTTGCCTCAGGATTCTTGATAAGATCCAGAGACGGATATGAAATGTAATTGGCCCCGATCTGTCATCTCGTCTGCAGTCTCTCTCTCACAGACGCGACGTTGCCTCGCTCTGTCTTTTTTATAAATACTTTCACGGTAATTGCTCCGATGAGCTGCTTTCGCTGGTTCCTAGGCCTCATGAATTTAAACGTCCCACTAGGCTGGCATCCCGTTCCCACCCCTTCACCGTTGAAACTGTTAGATGTAGACGTATCTTCTACTCCAATAGCTTCATGTCTCGCACATCTCGCCTGTGGAACTCCCTTCCTTATTCCTGCTTCCCTGAAAAATACAAGCTCCAACTATTTAAGTGTAACGTCAATCGACATCTCCAGCTGCCTTGATCTATCCTCTTCCCTTCTCCACATCCTTTCACCTTTCATTCCCATCTGCTCTCGCTCCAAATCTTCTGTAACCCCCTTGCCTTCATCGATCCCCTATCTTTCTCCACATCCTCTCCTTTACCACTCCTATCTGCTCTTCCTCCAAACCTTCTGTAACCCCTTGCCTGCTAGTGGCTTCCAGCCTTGCTTGGGGTGATATGCTTAAAAAAAAAAATTCAATATACTAACCTCTATTCCTTTTTATTATGTCACCCTTCAAACAATAGACGTGTGTGTACATATGGCTCGCCGTCTTTGTCTCGTCTCCACGCCAAACCCAAGCAGAAAATGAAACATGGTAGTCACAAGTGAAGGATTAAAAAAGAACCAGATGAACATGGACCCTACATAACCGAATTCGTCAAAAAATGTTTCCCGTCGACTTAAGGGATTTACTTGAGACGAGGACGGCGAGCGTATGTACACACATTTTTATTGTTTGAAAAAAAATAAAGAAAAGGGGTTAGTACATTGAACTAAGGAATTTAATACTCCTTACCTGAGAGTTTCTATCAAGGGAGATTACTAGGTAATATAACAAAGGATAAAGCCTGGGGGGTGCATTAACGTGAAAGGATTTAAAAACGTAGCCATTCAACATGTCTTTCATATTCTCATATGACTTAAGATTGCTTGGCTTCGAATATATGATCACCGATATTTTTATGTTATGATCATATTTATTTATTATCATTACACATTTCTTCACTTATCAAAAGAATCATTTTAAAATGCGAGTCGATTTTTGTGTTTATTTTACACAAATAGAAACAGAAAACCAAGCCCAAAGAATTGCGTCACAACTGGAAAAAATGTCGGATTCTTATTCAATTGGTTTACTTCTTAGTGATTTGAATTATGAGAAATATAGGTTATCTCCCCTTGGTTAATAAGATCCCTGATAGGGAAGATGAGTCCATTTATCTGATAATAATGGGTAAGAACCAAATTTAGGCGCTAAACTTATTTGAGCGCCAAAGTAGCGAGGCTTGAAGACCACCGATTTGAAAGGGCGCGTTTTAGCCTACTCTAAAGGACAGGCGATGCTGGCCACGAGCAAACCTGAATAATAGATCGACAAGCAGTCATTGGAAGAAGAGATATGATCAACTTCAGATGATAAGAGTTTCAACCAATTTTAAACAGATACATATATTGGCCTTCATCTCTGATGCCATGACATTAACTGCTAAAGGGATATCTTTAGCAATTCTCTCTTTTCATTCTTCTTGCATAATGTATTATATAAAGTAAGTTTTTAAAACTGTTTATTTATCGTGTCCTTTATTTCTCTGCTACAACTCGTATATATGGTGAGTTGCTAATTTTCCTATACTTTCACTCTCTCGGCAATACATTTTAGAATTTTAACAAAAATCAAAGTGAATTTATACATGATCTTTGTTCTTTGAGAATTTACAACAAAAATGTTAAACACCATTTATTAGACTGAGTGACTATTTACAAGAATAATTTTACACCATTCTAAAAATGTGAACCTTAAAAATAAAATAAATCTGTTTAATATTTGGCTCAGCATGTTCTCTCTCTCTCTCTCTCTCTCTCTCTCTCTCTCTCTCTCTCTCTCACACACACATACACACACATCGTCAGACGGGGTTTCGATCCTAGCTAGGGGCAACCGGACGTCGAGCCACACTGATGAGCTGTGATACAGCGAAACAGTTTGTCTGTGGATATATATATATATATATATATATATATATATATATATATATATATATATATATACATAAGTGAACATAGAAGTCAACACTTAAAGGCGACAGTCTGTTTCATTCTAGATGCAATCGTCAGGCCTGACGATTGCAATTGGTGGCCTGACGATTGCATCTAGCATGAAACAGACTGTCGCCTCTAAGTGTTGACTTCTATGTTCACTTTTATATTTACGCACGCTCTATCTCTGATATTGAGCACTTTATCCCATAAATATAACACACTTTAAGACTGTATTTCTTCATATATATATATATATATATATATATATATATATATATATATATATATATATATATATATATATTATGAAATTGAAAAAGTTCGACAATTATTTTAAGACATTTTTATGTTTATACATTCTTTTTATAGATACAAATATTTAAGTAAATGCTCTGTTTTATAATAAACAGTATTAACAACATTTACCGGCGTGAATGTCCGAGAAATTTTCATAGAAAACTTCTATTTTTTATTGGGCCACAGAGGATCGTTCGGTTAGCAAGGTCGATTTTACTGCTTTTAATCTACAATCCTCCATGATTCTCTCACGTACATTCATATCTGCTCAATGCGTATCCAAATGTAAACAAATGACGTCACACATTATGAAATGGACAAAGTCCGATAATTATATTAAGACATTATTATGTTTGTACATTCTTTTTATAGATACAAATATTTAAGTAAATGTTGTTAATACTGTTTATCATAAACAAAGCATTTACTTAAATATCCCCAAATATGACGAAACGGCCGTCCAGTGCTTTCTGCATTCTGTTGAGAATTCTTTTAGACACGATGAATTATTTAATTATATATATATATATATATATATATATATATATATATATATATATATGACGTCACACATTATGAAATGGACAAAGTCCGACAATTATCTTTAAGACTTTTTTATGTTTATACTTTTTTTTTATCGATACAAATATTTAAGTAAATGGTCTGTTTATAATAAACAGTATTAACAACATTTAACGGACTGAATGTCCGAGAAAATTTCATAGAGAATATGCATCCTCCGACAGGAATCGAACCTGTATCCTATACAGAACCGTCATATAGCCTGAGGTGCCTTTACCGATTGGGCCACAGAGGAGCATTCGGTTAGCAAGGTCGATTTTACTGTTTTTAAACACCACTCTCCATGATTTTCTCTCATACATTCATATCTGCTCAATGCGTATCCAAATGTAAACAAATGACGTCACACATTATGAGGACGCATAGTTTCTATGAAAATTTCTCGGACATTCAGACCGGTAAATGTTGTTAATACTGTTTATTATAGACAGAGCATTTACTTAAATACTTGTATCTATAAAAAGAACGTATAAACATAAAAGATGTTTTAATATATATATATATATATATATATATATATATATATATATATATATATATATATATATATAAGGTAGGATGCAGGGAAAAGTCGCCAAAAATGAAACTTGAAAACAAAATTAACTATTTACGGCCGTAGATGAAAACACATCTTCTGGTAGAAAAAGAGACTTTTCAAACAATTGCTGTTGCTTTTAGTAAATTCACCACCCTTCGAATTTGTATCTATTTACAACCAGATAAATATAAGACTTAGCAATAGGTCGAGGTCAGTCAAGTTTAAAATGCCAGGTCGTCTACACAAATATCTAAGCGAGTCGCTTTCCCCAAAGAGATAAATGAAATGGCTAGATATCAAAAGTCTCACCGACAACTGAAGCTATATGCCAGCTTATCTAAATCTCCTTGTACTTCCATTTTCTCCTGTAAACTCTCATGACATTTACTAAATTCTATGAACTTTTACTATATCAGATACGTATCCATTCAAACAAACTTTTAAAAGATGTTTATCATGAAATGACGCATTAACAGAAAATCAAGTTACACAATCTTTGTTACAAAACTAAATAAGTTGCAGTTTAAAATTTTATTTTTAAATTATTAGTTTCTTTGGTATATTAATTACAGCTATGACACTGCCAACACTGCTATAGAATAACTGCTATTCTACTCCGAACGTTATTTCGTGGCTACCCATGCCGGAGAGCATATTTTCTTTATTAACTCTCTCGAATGCACAAGCCGGGAGATGTAATTTACACTCTGTCTATAGCTCTGAGATGAGGTATTATGATTATTTACATTATTCGGACTGTTATCCTCATTTTCATTGCCATATTCACAACGTTTCGGCCTCTATATCTCTGAGATGAGGTATTATGATTATTTGCATTATTTACATTTTCGGACTGTTATCCTCATTTTCATTGCCATATTCACAACGTTTCGGTCGTTGTACGTTCAGGACTTCTTCAGGTGATTAGAATTTCGAACCGAAAGGGAAATAACTGAGACATCCGGAAGAGACATGGCACATATCTTGAAATACTAAAGAGTAAATTTATTCAATAAAATCACCATTGGCTTCAATAACGGCCTCCAGACGACTTTGAAATCTCCTGCATCTCTTCTGGGCGGTCTCCTCGTTTAAGTTGGTGAATGCTACCATAATCCTTGCCCTCAGTTCATCATTGGTGTTACAAAGGGTTTAGTTTGTCTCTGGTTCAACTGCGCCCCACCCATAATAACCAAGGGTTTGCATTTTGGGGAGTTAGGCGGCCAGATGTAAGGAGTGATGTGGTCGCAGAAATTGTCTGACAGCCATGACTTGGTTTTCCTGCTTGTGTGGCACGGTGCAGAGTCCCGTTGCCAGACATACGGTCTTCCAGCAGCCGCCCTCTTCACCCAGGGTAGCACTACCTCCTCAAGGCACTTGATGTTGGCCTCTGTGTCAATAAATTCAGGAGTTCTTTTCTTATCAGAACGATCAGAGTGAGTTTTCCTAGATGTATCCCCATTAGACTCATCCAACTCTTTCCGAATCCTCTGCACTGTCCTCAGATTTACACCCAAACACTCTGAAATGTTCGTATTGGAGCTTCCGGTGCGAATGACAAGCAGTACCGCGCGCTGTTTCTAAATTTCTGATGAAGTGAATTGCGTCATGGTGCTCTTTTTCTCACAGACGGTACCCAACTTATCCTACTATACTGTGCAGTCGACAAAATCAAAAACAAACAACGCGCATGCGCGAAATTAAAATATAAAATGGCGACAATTTACCTATCGCACCCTGTATGTGTATGTGTACCTATTACATACATTTGACAATGATATTATAAATGTTCAGGTACAAAATATATATGTATGTTTCACTAGACTTTTAGAACTCTGTTAAATATTTTCAAGCATGCACTGACAAAATCTTCTCGTTAATTGTTTGATATGCGCATCAATTAACAGAATTATTAAATTATTCTTGACAAAACAAAAATATGTTGCTGAATATTTGCCTGAAACCCCGAACAAAATCTGTGGAGTTTGACAAAAATACAAGGGAGAACACGACTTTGCTGAGGTGTTTATTAGTGCAAAATGTTTACCGCTTTTTATTAGTGCAAAATGTTTACCGCTTTTTATTAGTGCAAAATGTTTACTGCTTTTTATTAGTGCAAAATGTTTACCGCTTTTTATTAGTGCAAAATGTTTATCTTTATTTACTGCTGCAAAATGTTTAATGCTTGATCACTGACTCGTTTTGTTCAAGCAAGCCACCATTAATAAAGACAAACAAAAAACATGGTGGGGGATTTGGTATTTAGAAGTTAAAAGCATAATGCTAAAATGAAATCAAAGAGAAAAAAATGCAATACAAACTAACCTTCGGATGTTGATAAATATGGCATGATTGCTAATGTCCAATCAACATTTAAAAATAAAAAGAAACTGTGAATTGTTATCCAGGAGTTTAGGGTAGATTTTCCAGTGCAAAACGCGTCGCCAGAATCTGAAAGAGAAAAATACAAAGTATATAATGCTGATAAGCTGATAAGAAATGATAACAATTTTTAAGGAAAACTTTATTTAAAAAAATAAAATAAAACTATCTCTCATAATCCAAAACTTTGTCTTGGTCGAAAAAACAAAAACAAACCCTCACTCACTCCAAAATAAATCCATGGACATTCACCAGGAAAATGTGACTGAACAAGCTATAGAAAAACATGGAAAAACGAATAAATTTCTTATTTCAATAGGATGTCAAAATTTATTGACAACTCAATTTGGTATGACGCCTTGTAAATGGTAAGGGATTACACGGGAATGGAAGAAATATATTAAGGGACTTCAGGATTGTGCAGAGGGTGTATCTGAAACGGTCGGGTATTGTCATCGTGTACTATACAATCAGTAATGTTCGATGATATCGTAAGGTATAGATAAGAGACTATTTATTAATGGTAATGATATTCCAATCAAGATTCTCGCCAAAGTTAACACCCGATGAATATTTCTCTACAATTGTTATTTCAGAAGTATCCATCGAAGTCTCTTCATATCTATCTATCTATCTCAATCATATTTTATCTATCTATTGATCCCATTCATGTCATATCTATCTATTTATCTCATTCATTTCATATATATCTTAATATATTTTATTGTTATACGTTATTTATATATAGACAATTATTTAAGTAAATGCTCTGTTTATAATAAACAGTATTAACAAAATTTACCGGCCTGATCGTCTAAGAAATTTCATAGAAAATATGCGTCCTCCGACAAGAATCGAACCTATATCCTACACGGAACCGCCATATAGCCTGACGTGATATACCATTTTAACTACGAAAGAGCGTCTGGTTAGCAAGGTCGATTTTACTACTTTTAAACTACAAAGATACAGGTTCGATTCCTGTCGGAGGACGCATATTTTCTATGAAATTTCTGGGACGTTCAGGCCGGTAAATGTTGTTAATAGTGTTTATTATAAACAGAGCATTTACTTAAATATTTGTCTATATTTCGGAGTTCGCTCCTCCTTAATTCCCAAATTGTCACTAGGAGTCGCTCTCCCTATACTATAAATACTGGGCAACTTCTCACCTCGTTCTCTTTTTCATTTCTTCATTTCAGCGACTACAATGTAAGCTCTCTTTGAAGATCCGCGTCTTCCCATTTGTGGGAGACGCCATGAACATTATACACACATACACGTACGTACGAACATTCACAAAAGATAGACACCAATGTTTACATACACACAAATGTTATTGTCCATTGTAAAATTGTTTTGTTTAATACGTATATTTGTTTCACATTATGAAATGGACAATGTCCGACAATTATTTTTATGACATTTTTATGTTTATAAATTCTTTTTATAGATACAAATATTTAAGTAAATTCTCTGTTTATAATAAACAGTATTAAACAACATTTACCGGCCTGAATTTACAGATTACATTTGGATACGCCATGAGCAGATATGAATGTACGTGAGAGAATCATGGAAGATTGAAGTTTAAAGGCAGTAAATTCGACCTTGCTAATCGAACGATTCTCTGTGGCTCGATCGGTTAAAGGCACGTCAGGCTAAATGACGGTTCCGTATAGGATACAAGTTCGAATTCTGTCGGAGAACGAATATTTTCTATGAAAATTTCTCGGACGCTCAGGCCGGTAAATGCTGTTTATTACAAACAGAGCATTTACTTAAATATTTGTATCTATAAAAAGAAGGTATAAACATAAAAATGTCTTTAATATATATATATATATCGCGGTTTTGTTTGTATTCTTTATCTTCAGTTGGACTTAATTCAAGTCCGGCTATTTTCTTGTAGTTGGACCTTTTAATATTCTACCAGGAATTACACACGTGTTTCTAATACAACAACACGCAAACACACCCGGTTCTCTACATACATATATAAATAACGTATAACATAAAAATATACTAAAATAACTGTCGAACTATTCGTCCATTTCGTAGTGTGCGATTATCTATCTGTTTGTGTGTCTGTCTGCGTAAGTAATTATCAATATTTCCCAACTGAAGTGCATTTAATGTCCAACAATGTATTTGGACAATAGCCTACGAATTTCTTAGTTGCTGTACTTTTATTATTATTCCTTTTTGACTCGGTTTTTTCTCCCTTCATTTTTATTACAGCTTTATTGTGGCATCCAGATCGTTATTCTACGATCGTCACTTGTGGAATATGGATCGAGAGAGAAGAAAACAAACATGAAAGCTGCGATAAAAAAAAGAAGAGAAATAAAATGAAAGAAAATCCGGTTTCAAATTTATAAGTCATTTTAAGGTTTCTCCACACAGATGATAGGAAGAAAGTTCAAAAAATCACAATGTAACCACGCAGCTTATATGGCTTCTCTATGCCCCACCCTAAAAAAAAAAAATGAATACGAAATTATAGTCATTTACATTATTCGGACAGTTATCCTCATCTTCACTGCCATATTCACAACGTTTCGGTCGTTGTACGCTCCGGCCTTCTTCAGGTGATTGGAATTTCGAACCGAACCCTTTATTTTGTCCACCGAGGTAGATTGTTCAAGTTCCACGCCACTTTCGAATATCTCACTTATTTCCCTTTAACTCAACTCTCCAAGTTTTTGGTTCACCACTGCTGCGGTCTGGTATTGGACTCACATCTCTTTGGGTCTTGTCACTGGATCTAACCAACGTCTTTATCCACTGGACTATGTGTCCTTGAAGACAGCGGCCGAAACGTTCTGAATATGACAATGAAGATGAGAATAACAGCCCGAATAATGTAAATAATCATAAGATATCGACATACAAATTATAGTCGTAAACAAACGAAGCTTAATTATCAACTCCTTAAATTACGGAGGTAAAAAAAAAAACATGACCTTGTAATAATTTTCCATATCAGGTAAAAGCTGAAAGATTTACATCCGTGATTTGTAAAAAAATGGGTGGGTAAGAAAATGCCACACAACCGATCTTCTCATTAATCCTAGGTGCCCTGTCTCTTCAGGACGTGGGTGATCATGGCTCTCCACGACTTCCTATTCTTTGTAACTCTTATTAAGTTTTGTCTTTTTTTTTAAAATATGCTTTCCAATCTGTTCTGCCGTCCACTTCAGCTCGTTAGGCAGGTTACTCGTTGTTTTAAGTTTTCCAAGCATTCGTTCCTCAATTCAGGTCACCAAAATGTCAACTTTCATTTCCTTGGACTAACATCCTCATCCAGCCGTCTCTGTCATCCTCCTACTATTGTCACAAACCCAGTACAAGGCCCAAGAGCCACTCAAGGTAGAGGGTTACTGTCTGAGATTGTTACAAGGCTAGGGGAAGGATGGGGTAAGAAGTACATACCATAGGATAGATATCGGTTGACCCTGAACTTCGTGAGGTCACGATTCATTCAGGGAAGCATCCACTCGGAATCTGTTCCACAAAATAACAGTTATGGGGAAGAAATTGCCCGGGTGGAACTTCTTCCTTACCAATGGAACGAGGATGACTTGCCACCGGGAATATGACATGGCAGGTCCCGGATTTGAGGGTCCGAGCTGGTGCGACTAAAGAAAGTAACTCGATAGAACATTTGCCATACTAGGCTAGGAACGTTTCATCTGTGAGATAAGGATTTATAGCGTGGAGAATAAGTAATCATCCACAAGGCCGCGTAGTCACTTGTCGATGCTGGACAATGAGGACTGGGCATCACCAGTCCACATATGGTAGCCACACACCCCGTTCTTGGTCGGATTTGACTCCTGTAGAGTATGGCATCAGAAGTTGGGTACTTTCTGAAGCGATACAAGGACACGGTCAATTTTGCAGCATATTCAGCGATGGCGAATGAATATACGCGTTTCATTTCAGATCTGGAGAGAGCTTTAGATTCAACAGAAGCAAGGAGTCTCTTTGAAGGTAAGACCACTCATCAGGATTAGAGCGAACTTAGAGTCTGTTCGATGATGAAGACAGGTTACCAGCTTACTTTTGGAAGTATTGAATGAGACAAGCTAATTATTTCTAAAAAAAAAACTTTCCCAATCTTTTACCAGTATATTTAAGAATTGCCCCCCTTTTTTACCAAGTTTCCAGTAAAATATCCAAATACTTTCCTCTTTTTTCTTCCTGATATAAGAACTAATAGAAATGTGATTCTACAGAAGGATGCTGAGGATACAATGAGAGGAACATGTGAGCAACGACGAAGTTTTAGAGAAAATTAAAACAAAATGAAATTTATACTTAACATCAGGAGGAGACAGTTAAAATTTAGAGACTATATAATGCGAAAAGAGGGCTTGGAAAATTTGATACTCACAGGACAGATTGAAGGCAAAAGGGGCACAGAGAAAAGCAACGAATAACCTACTTAGTGAGCTTGATTAAATGAATAGAGGAAGGTTTAAGAGAAATAACAAAAAGACAAAATTTATTAAGAGCTACAAAGGTTAGGAATTGTGGAGAGCCATGATCGCCTACGTTCTAAAGGGCCACGATACGGAGAAAAAAATCATTCCACCGTTTATCTTTGAGGGTTAGGTCAGAAAAGAGATCAGCTGCCAGGCACTAGTCATCCAAATATTTGGAGTTAGCCCATACACCGTGGAATCATTTTCATATATATTTACTAAAGATGTTCTATATAATTCGACATTTGATTCCATCTACTATCCTCATCTTTGTTGTTTCGATCATTACATTTTATCCGGACAGATCTCCTATCTTCCTACTATTGTCTCAAATGATTCCAACTAGTATCCTCATCTTTGTTGTTTCAATCACTATACCAGCCATTGTTGATTGATCAGTGATGAAGTGGTGATTTGCGATAAAAGGAAAATGGAGAACACTTAATACGATATATACCGCAGAAAAACCCGGTATCCCGCTAGTTTTAACGTAGTGATCGAAACAACAAAGATAAAGATAACTATGACTCGCTTAGACGAGCTCTGACCGGCTTGAACAAGCTATGACTAGCTATGACCAGCTGTGACTAGCTATGACTAGCTTAGACGGGCTCTGACCGGCTTGGACAAGCTATGACTAGCTTAGACGGGCTCTGACCAACTTGGACAAGCTATGACTAACTTATACGAGCTCTGACCGGCTTGAACAAGCTATGACTAGCTAGGACCAGCTGTGACTAGCTATGACTAGCTTAGACGGGCTCTGACCAGCTTGGACAAGCTATGACTAGCTATGGCTAGCTTAGACGAGCTCTGACCGGCTTGAACAAGCTATGACTAGCTAGGACCAGCTGTGACTAGCTTAGACGGGCTCTGACCAACTTGGACAAGATATGACTAGCTTAGACGACCTCTGACCTGCTTGAACAAGCTATGACTAGCTTAGACGGGGTTTGACCAGCTTGGACAAGCTGAGCGGCTTGAACAAGCTATGACTAGCTATCACCAGCTGTGACTAGCTATGACTAGCTTAGACGGGCTCTGACCAACTTGGACAAGCTATGACTAGCTTATACGAGCTCTGACCGGCTTGAACAAGCTATGACTAGCTAGGACAAGCTGTGACTAGCTAGGACCAGCTGTGACTAGCTTAGACGGGCTCTGACCAGCTTGGACAAGCTATGACTAGCTATGGCTATCTTAGACGAGATCTGACCAGCTTGAACAAGCTATGACTAGCTATGACCAGCTGTGACTAGCTATGACTAGCTTAGACGGGCTCTGACCAGCTTGGACAAGCTATGACTAGCTATGGCTAGCTTAGACGAGCTATGACCGGCTTGAACAAGCTATGACTAGCTAGGACCAGCTGTGACTAGCTTAGACGGGCTCTGACCAGCTTGGACAAGCTATGACTAGCTTAGACGAGCTCTGACCAGCTTGAACAAGCTATGACTAGCTAGGACCAGCTGTGACTATCTATGACTAGCTTAGACTGGCTCTGACCAGTTTGGAGAAGCTATGACCAGCTACATGTAACAGGAGATACAAGGTGGTACTGTAAATTTCTCGACTTACTCCACATCCCCAAATCTGAACGCCACAATGTTGAATTTTACCTCTTGGAGAGCAGCCCTCTTGTAAAGAACGCTGTATTGTCACATCCTATTATTTACTCACCCCTAAAACTCCATAGACAAAGGTGACCCAACCACGCACATTTTGGCACCAGTTATTTGATCAAAGCAGTTAGCACTTTAAAATTTCAATTTACCGATTAAATCCAACCTACTGTCTATGGATTAAAGATCAGTTCTTCAAATTGTTAAGATCGCCTCTCTTCGGATTAAGAATTTGAATTTCCGAAGAAGCTTCTCATTATGTTGTCAGGTAATTCCGTTCTTTCTCAACATATGGAGATAATCTCCATTCTACTCAGGCCGTCTTTAAATGTGCAAGTTAACCTTATTTCTTCAGTTCATGGCGTTAAGTTGGTTGAAGTCGACATAAGTGCATCGCGAAGTCTGCTAAGACTAAATCGTTATTTATACGGCTGTAAAGTCAAGAGACAGGACATTTTTCTTTCTGTGTCTGGAATATTTCCTTCTGGATTTTTTTAATCATTTCACACCAAGCAAGGCAATAAAGCCACTAAGACGTAAAGGGTTCGCTGAGTGTGAGAGAATATGAGAAAAAATTCTTAAGTAGAGATAACAATAAAAGAACAGGAATTAAAAAGATAAAATATGACGATTGACTTTGCATTTAAAGTTTCCAAGATCAAAACTGGACAAAACTGGAATACGAGAAGTCGGAAGAGCATTTCACAAGCGAGAAGTGCGACAGAAGAAAGTGTCAACATAGAACTTACGGTTACATCTAGCCATTTTAACTGTACCTTGGCGCCAATCTAGCATTGCGCTTGAATTCATAAAGTCGAGGTAGCATAGTTCATCAGAACAATTACCATGAAAATATATATAGAAAAGACACAGGGAAGCCACGTTGCTACGGCGGGAAAGGGACTGAAGCCGAGGTGCCAACTCAAAACCAATAACATTGCAGATTCTTTTTGTATTGTGGGTTACCCCATTTGGCTTTGCCAGAAACACCCATTAAGGTGCGCTCTTTAAATCTATGAAAAGACAAGCATATTCTCTCTCTTTCTCTTTCTTCCTCTTGCTTTCAGATGGATAAAGTGTCCCCCGTTGGGGCACGTTCATTTTCGTGGTCCTCTGTTAACAGAACTCTCACACATAAACAAGCACATTCTTATACATAATTTCAATGTCTTTTCCTTCCATTTTAATTGGGTACACATGCAATTACTTTTGTTAACACATGCATATAATCGCCGTCTGCCTTAAATACATTGTACTGTGTTTCTTTCTTTTATCCGGACTAACACCAGAGTCCGCCAATATTGTTTACCGGACAAATGTTCCAGGAGATCATAATATTAACTGTAAAACTTCCACACACCTCGTATCAAAAGTGTTGATTCCCACAACAAATTGGTGACTTATTTTTACCCGAATATCTTAGAATCCTGCAACAGTATTTTATCAAGAATTTTTAAATATATAGCAGAAGCACCAATGTGACTGCAATACCCAATGCATGGAAGAATGGTAGACTCATAAATGCGCCAGATTCTGGCTAGGAAATTGTCAAGCAAGTCTCCGAACAGCAGACCTAACAATTCATTCAGAATAATTCTACCATTTCATTTAATCGGTAAAAGTTAAGCTAAGAATTTGGAATGTGTCACTCTCCTGGAAGTTAGCATCAGCCATGCTTATGGATGATAAAAAAGGTACTCTACTGCAGTGCTTTTCAAACTATCTAATATGGCGGACCATCATTTTTTTTTCTCGATGTGGCACGTACCGGTCATATTTCGTGGTAATATTAATTTATACCGGAAACGATATATATAAGGAATATAATAAAAGTTGACTATTTTTTATCCATCATTTTTTTTACAAAAAATAATTCAATATCCAAATATATAAAAAGTAATAAAAAAAAAGCAATTTATTAACACAAAAACAAAAATTATATAACCTTAATGATCTTTACAAATGATTCCTTAGCATGGCCTGGATACTGGCCGCATACCGGTAGCTGATGGTTCGTGTACCGACACCGGTCCGCGGACCACCACTTTGAGTAGCACTGTTCTAAGGTGATTACAATCTGGCATTGTTAATGTTGACACGACGGGGCGGAGGTACATCTTTAATTATGCATAATTTCGGGTAATAGAGGTTGTTAATCTACTCAAATATCTCTCTTGCCTCATATTATTTTCTGGGTTTGTTGAATATGGTGATAGAAGTCATTTATTTACCTGTTTTACAGTGATTTACTAAGGATATCTTAGAAGTGGTACATGGCTGCAAGTATGGCGCACCCTGTGAGGATCAAACTCACTATTCAATCGTAATTGATCTAGCGAGACGAACTTGATAACCATTACACTACGTCGAAATGCTTAATTTACCTGTTTTATATGCTATATCACTATGGTAATTTTCTAAACTTAGTCTATTTGTGGTACCCAGTGAGAATCGAACTCACTATTCTGTCATAATTGATCCAGAGAGACAATCTTGCTAACCATTGTATTATTTCGAAGTGCCAATATTATAATTTATGATTTATAGGTATTTTTAATTTTGGGTCTCACTATAACGTTTGCTAATCTTGCTTAACTCACCCCTGGTTTACTAGAATCACAATGATGTTTTGTACAACGTTGAAATAGTTAGAATTAAGTCTTAATTTTTTTTGCTTTCAGAAAATATTGTCCATATTCATAAAAACAACTAAAAGCAAATAAAAGCATTTGAAATTAAATAATATATTTGTTTTATTGAGTTTTGTATGTTACAATTCAGAGCTGATTTTCAGGTACGTAGGGTCCAATTAAAAACAAAAAGAAAATATGATTTGCATTCATCAAAGCCATGTGGTTTTAACTATTGTAATCACTAAACCCGATGCGATCGAATTTCTAGCGTTTTCATAAAATTAGTTGGGGGGGGGGGGTAATAAATATAAAAAAAAAATTTCTGCCATGACTTTAATAAAAGAAAATATATTTATAATAATTTCGATTATCTCTGAATACTTTCTGAAAGTTTCATTAACATCCGACAATTATTTTCATTTTTGCAAGATTTTCCAAATTAATGTGTGTCATACAAAAAAAAAAAACGTGCTAAAAATTGTATGTTATTTTACTAGTTCCGGTGATACAAAGAGAAACAAGAATTTTTAAATAAAAATTCAGATTGTTCTAAAAAGAAGGAAAAATTTTAAAAAATAATTAAAATAAACTTTGATCTTTCCTCATAATAATAACAAATATTTAGACGATAAAATTTTGTTTTCGTCAAGTTTGGCGTCTTTTTCATCATGCTATGCTCTTTTTTTTAGCGATCTCGTGGAGGTACCTAAATTAAGATGAATTTGAATGTCGATTTTTAGATTTTTTTTAAGGCATGCTTACCTTTAAGTTAAAAATTTTAATTTTACGCACAATTTTTAAAAACAAATTGGCAAACGTAATATTAAACCGTATAAATAACAAAATATTGAACTTTATCAGATGTCAAAAACGAAAAATCTGTATCTAGAGTTTTATTGATATTACTTTTGTTTCTGCTTCTCAATTTGAAATGTATTTCATGTTCCTAATTGTTTATATTAATTGGGATAGTCATTCGAAGCTTAATTTGCTGATTCGGGGTATGACGGACGGCAAAAAAAAAATGTTTGCTTATCCCCTTCTCGTCGCCATCTCCTGATTGTCTTACCCCACACTTGTGAAAGAGTGCACCACAGGTTAAGAACCACTCGTGTAAACGGACGCTGGAAACAGAAACCTGGTATTAATGAACAAATGCTATTTCTGTAACGATCAACTCAGATCTAATGAAGATCGTATTAGGTTACATGTGGTAGGAGAGCCTGGACTATATGGTCAAGTCAATTTGCAATATCCACAGTGTCCCGCTTTTTAGCTCGGCTAGCGGTATGGATACAGGGACATTAGTGGATAGGATAAAAGAATATGAAGCCTGGCAAGGATGGTCCTAGTAAATTTAGTCAATCATTGCCACGGCTTAGCAAGTTGAAAGTTGCTTTAGTGAAGAGCTTTCGAAAGCAGTAAGCAAATCTGCTAATATGGCGATTTTCTAAGCGTAGCTTAGATGCGGCACAAAGCCAAAAATATAGGGCGCCCAATGAGGATCGAACTCACTACTCAGTCGTAATACAAATCCGCTAATATGAATTCTGATAAATACTCATTCGAGGTCGCCTTATTGGAGTGGCCGGTTCCCAGGAAAAGTGGAGTAATATGAGACAGTCCTGACGACTTCATTAATCGACGTAAACGTCCAGTCAC
Source organism: Acanthosepion esculentum (assembly GCA_964036315.1). NCBI lineage: Eukaryota > Metazoa > Mollusca > Cephalopoda > Sepiida > Sepiidae > Acanthosepion > Acanthosepion esculentum. The sequence goes on along the minus strand of OZ038506.1, from coordinate 14,132,390 downwards.
TGAAACAGTTTGAATTTCTCGACCTTGACTGTGTAAAGAAAGTGGCTGGATTCATGAATATGACAAAAAAAAATGGTTCATTTTCTGGACGCCATAAAAATAAGCTTCGAGAGGCGGCAGATAGATAGATAGATACATATATTCTTTCTTTCTTTCTTTCGTTTAGTAGTTAAATTAGCACTTCGTTATTACATGCTCAAATATAATTTAAGAAAAGGAGTAGTTGGGGGTATTTTTATATTATATTTCTTTCAGTGCAGTTTCATATTCTTCAGTCGTCAAGGCCCTTTTATTCCAAAATGTAAGCAAATATTCTATCAAAACGTTATTCCATTAGTGTTTTAATAGGATCCTTAATTCCCTAAGTGAATAAGAATTCATATTGAAAGTTGATTGTTTTCAATGCTTTTATCCTTTTTGTGGGGGAGGGGGGAGTGTTGCCTACTGCTAAAGACAGTGACGTCGAAACAATCTGACGCCTAAATGGCTGTACCGAATAGTCCAATTATTTTTCTGACGCCGAATCAGCCCCGACAAATGGCTACGCCGAAACGTGCCAAGCCCAAATTTTTCACAAGAGAATAAAGATAAGTGTTTTGGGAAGGCAGATGAAACAAAAAAATCAAAATTTGGGTCTGATGGCACACAATTATTTTCTGATATCAGTTCTGTAAAAGATTTATTCTTACCATAGATTTTATTACTCTCAGCATATGATATTTTTTTCCTTATTAAGTGGCTCGCAATTGGAAATTGGAAAACCGAGTTCCAATTCCAGTCGGGTTCTTTATATTGTTTGTTTTGCGGCACATCAACTCCTTATGGGTCATTTAATGCTGAAATTTAATTTTCTTGGGAGAATTAGTAAATTTATTTTTTTACAAAAACATATTGCTGGTAATTTTTTACTATGAAAATGTAATACGAGCACCATCACTATAAAAATATATTTCTAAACTCTCATAGTGTTTTGACCCCAGTTTGGGGTTTAACTATTTTCCCATAGCTGTGACCCTACCAAGTGCTACCACCCCAGTTAGAGTTGACCTGAGAACAACAGCAATTAAGAGGAGGTTCCACGCTATTTAAAATCTCCCAATCAGAGGCCTTGCTGCCGGATGTAGTTTATCGTCATACCCAGGATTCGTTATATTCACCAAAGCACAAATACCCTTGGTAAAGGTGTGAATCCACTTTTTTTCCCTTCCAGGTATGGGTTAATTAGTAGGACTTGTATCAATAAATCATTATCATCTCAAAAAAAAGAATTCTTAGAACCTAAAGATACTTTTTGGCTTTAAATAACAGCAAAAGGTTGATAAACCATAAAACAAATCAAACAATCAATCTTTCCTTATTAAATTCTTTGACCTTTGTATTTAAAGAAAACACCTTAGGCTTTGGGGACACAATTAAGATTGAAAGAATAATTTTTCTTTTAACTATTTCACCCCAAGCAAGGCAATAAAGCCACTAAGACGCAACGGATTACTGAGTTTAACATGAGAAAAAACTACTATTAAGGAGAGAGGACAATAAAAGAACAAGAATTAAAGAGACAGAAGATAACGATTGACATTGTATATAGATTTTTGAAGATCAAAGTTGACAGGGAAGCAAGAAGCTGGAAGACAGATCCACAGGTGAGAAGTAAGAATAACTCATAGAAAAAGTTCTTACAATGGGTCTGCAATTTAGGCATTGGTCCTTTTATCAAATCTGTGCTATCCTTACTGAAGTTAGTTGCTGAAAACGCCATGATAATAGCTTCCGGTTAATGGTGAATGTTACCCTAACAGTACATAAGCTATTCTGTAATTTATACTGCTTTTTCCTCTCTCTCTCTCTCTCTCTATTTTCTTCTCCTTCTCTCTATTTCTCCTTCTTTCTCTTTTTGTCTACATGTTCTATAAGGCAAATATCCAATCATCGTAGATATGTCTAGAGATGGTTGTGCAGCTTTCATATGACCCGGCAAGAAACCAAAGCAGACATTAATACGCATGCGCTCACCTATGGTGTTATGCAGTCGATAGTGAAGCAACATTAAATGAACATTTTTACTGCACACCTGTTGCATTCACAAATGACTGAGTGAGTAAAATCAGCAAAGACTCGTACAGGAACAATTTCGCAAAAACCATCACATCACCCCATAGTCTTTGAGCACTATCTCCAGGCCAGATTTTGCTCACACCAACCTATCATCATTGACAGCGAATAGGTTTCAGATCCTGGACGAGATTAAGGAGAATGCAAAGCTTCAGATGATTTCAAAGGTATGCTTTACAGATTCTTGAAAAGAAAGTAGCTGTCGGGAAAAATGTATGGTATTAAAGAGTGTATCTTGAAGATAAGTAAGGTATCATTGCCCTAGGTAGCCTATCGCTTCACGAATATTAAATGGCTAGATCTTTTCCACATAGACTATATATATATATATATATATATATATATATATATATATATTTGTCATCCACAGACAGACTGTTTCGCTGTTTCACAGCTCATCAGTGTGGCTAGACGTCCGGTTGCCTCTAGTTAGGATAGAAACCCGACTGAATTTGCGTCAGTCGGAACTTCTCCCACTAAGCCGTCGGCGCACGGCAGGGATGAAGGTGAATTTTAGCGTGTTTATTTTTAGATTTAGATAAACACACAGTGACTGACAGTGACTCAATTCTGCCGAAGAGTCGTGCAATATTAGCTTAAATAGTCACTGTTTACAAACTCACACCTCAAACCAAAGAGCTCAACCGAAAGTTGTAGAGTGGATAAATGAAACGACCAAATATAAGCAGGCGTGTACACGTGTGCTGGTGTACATGCGCAGGCAAGCAAATAAATAATTGTTAAATTTATGCATGAGGTGTAAACGTAATAGACCTCAATGCTGTTATACAGAGCAAAGATACGTATTAATTAGTATATGTATAATGTATTAACCATAGTTGCACGCCAAAACGTAGGTACGCATATATGTACTAATTAGTATATATAAGTGATAGAAATTAGGAGGATTTGAGATAATTACGTAATTCATCGAATCTAGAAGAAACCTCGACAGAATTCATAAATCACTGGACGGCCGTTTCGTCCTATATTTGGGACTCATTAGCAGTGCGCATCCACTACCGAGAATTTAAATCTGGACAGCTACGTTATCAGGCAAACGTCATACCAACTTTTTCAACAGGCCTCGGTGACGAAGAGGTAGCGAATCAAACTCGATATAGCGCCGCTCGATCACATATTCCGTGGTGGAACTCATCCGAGTTTCTCTTTTACCCATAGGACTGTGCCCCCACAAGCCACGACTACTATCACTAAGTCGCTCCATCCAGAGCATTAGAAGCCGAGTCAAGCAAGGATATACAAGTGATAGAAATTAGGAGTGGATGCGCACTGCTGATGAGTCCCAAAATTAGGAAGATACGGCCGTCCAGTACTTTCTGCAATCTATTGAGGTTTCTTCTAGACTCGATGAATTATTTTTCTTAATCCACTGCAATTTTCAGCCCTTCCATAAAAGTTCTGTCAGACACGGGGAGTAATATGCCTTACTATGCCATGCTGGCTTGAGACGTTGGTGGGGCATTTGAATTCAAAATTTTCATTCTCCTAGACCGGGTACCTTAAAAGGGATGCTCTACTATTTAACCTATAGCTAGAGGAAGAAGAAATGGATTCATGCCTTTTCCAAAGGCATTACTGTGAAATAAACAAATTCCTAGATTTATATAAGGAAAACATTATACTTATATGTTCTCGTTAAACATACAAGATCGAAAAAAATCAAAATCGATTATTTTCAAAACTAATAATTCTATTATTAACAATAAAGGAGAGATGGAGAAAAATGGTAAGGAAAGGGAAGGAGAAATATATAAATGAGAAGAAAAGAAAGAGAGAGCGAGAAGTGAAAAGAAAGGAAGTCACAAGGATTAGACGGGGAGGGAACAAAAGAAAAATAGGCTAAAAGCAGAAGATAGAGAAAACAAAAAAGAATAAATTGAAAGAAAGATAGAAAGAGAAAATTGAAAAAAAAAGAAAAAAGAAAGTAAACAAAAGAAGTAAAAAGTGAAAGAGAGGAAGAAGGAAAAACACATTCAGAAGATGAACTAATTTCTCTCTGAATTTCTGGTATGAGAAGTTATCATTATTTGCATTTAAACTAATGACCTCGTCTTTATATAGTATTTACTGTAATCCCCCATGTATAATACGCATTTTGTCTAAAAAAATAATAAGCAAAATTAGGGGTGTGTATTATGCACAGCTACAAAAAATCTTTTAAAAATTGCCGTTTCATAGGTCGATTTCAGTTGTGAAATGACTACTCACCACAAACATACGACAATTTGACACTAACATTCGGCGATTGTGACCCCATATGGATGTCAAATACAATCATATGTAACTAACAATACTTAATGTAAAAATAAAATAAATAAATAAAATAACTAAAATAAGAATTATCATAAAACTAAATTAGAATAATATTATTCTATGTTTAAAACCATTTTTTTTAAATAAGAGTAGAAATCGCTGGCCGTAATGATTTTGAGTGGTACAATTTATTGTGTTTGATTACCAAATAAGGTATGCATATTAGGCTTGAGTAGAAGCATTTTCCCACATTTTCAACACAATTTTAGGTGTGCGTATTATGGATAAAGGCATATTATACATGGGGAATTACGGTACTTTGTTCAGACTGTTATTCTCATCTTTTTTATCATATTTGCAACATTTGAGCCATATATATATATATATATATATGTTCAAGCCTTCTTCAAGTGATATACGTTGAAATTTCAAACCGAACCCTTTATTTCGTCCCTCGAGGTAGATTGTTCTAGTTCCACATGCCATGCCTTTTCTGGATATCTCAGCTATTTCCCTCAACTCTCCAAGTTTTTTGTTCACTTCTACTGTGGCTAGAACAACTCTTTGGGACCTCATTTTTGTTGTTGTTATCACAAGGTTTCAGACGTTGTGTCCTCTAACCTTCTTCAGGTGCCTGGTAACCTTCAGGTAATTTTGAATGGAACCCTTTATTTAACCTACAGGGATTGATAAATGTGCAAAATACATTCTGATGAGAAAGATGGTCTCGCAGCCGACCTAGCAATTGATGCAAAGTAATCGTTCCATTTCATGTCAGTGAAACACGTGAAACCAAGAAGGTGCAATGAGTCGATCTCCCGGAGGTTAGCATCAGCCATACTGATGGAAGGAGGTTTGGGGGAGAGAGCTCACAATATGACAAAATCAGTAGCTGAACAAAGCCAGCACACTCAAATCCTCAGTCACAATGACTTCAGGCTAAGGTAATCATGAACAGCTTGTAAACAGTTTCGTCTACCCAATTTCAATCATAAGGACTGGGTTGATCTTTTGGGTATAGTTTTCAGGCATTTCCTAACGGTGCTTCAGGGGCAGGTATGTTCATCTACCCAGGTCAATGACACCAAGAAATCACCTTCTTGACAAATCAACTGTGGTGAGATTTGAATCGAGGTCTCGTGGTCAGTACACAAATGCTCTAACTACTCAGCCACACATGCAGAGTTTAGAAGAAGAAGAAAAAGAAATAAAGTACTAACTAATAAAGAAACATTTATTTGTAAGAAGACCAAAAAATGGCTGCCCCTTGATGGTGATGACTGACCCAGTAATCCACCTCAACTAAATACGTTGTGGGTGAAAGGGAAAGAATAAATAAATTCTAAATCTCCTGCCAAAATTAATCTCATCCCTCATGGGCAGTAAAGTTCCAAACACAGATGAGACTATTTTTTGGGAAAAGAATTTCTGAGAAAAAAATTTGTGAGAAAAAAATTCCTTGAAACGTGTTGTAGCATACATACAGATGATAATGAGTTTGTCCCCATTCCTATAAATACAGTAGTGAATACTGTATGTGTTGGTCTGTGGTCTGCAGTTGGAGATTCATTGTGGAATTCACTTGACTCACTTCTAGCAATTGAATACTTCTTCGACACACCGCTGAAAAATCTTATATGTGTTGTTTTTGTCCTTAGTATTATCGTTCATCACCAACCTTCGTGTGATCATTCTATTCAGTAACCTTCCCTAGGTTACAACAAAAATTAGATTTTGTCATGAAGACAAAAATGAGTTTGAAAAATGAAGAAAGAAATGAAATTTAAAAAGTCAACTGAATTAATTTATCCAATAAAAAATTGCTAATCCACACTAAAATAAAATAGTTTATTCTTGAAGAGGTGTGTCGTCATGAGACACCAAATCTGAGGCATTTGCCTAATTTTGCTTTTTGTTTTTATGTTGTCATTTATAATTCAAATTATCAGCAAGTGACAAAATATGAACTTGGAATTTTGTTGTTAATTGATGTTAGTTTCAAAATTCATAGCTATTTAAGTTTAGGTGCGCCAGAGTTATAGCCTTGTGCCAAACTAAATTTTGACAAGCTGTCACAGTCATAACAATTCAAGCTACTTTCACAAGCTATATTTACAGAAGTGAATCCTCAGTGCTCCATTATAATGGCCTTATACCAGACTAATGTAGACTTTATAAATATCTTTGTGCATTTACAAAATTGGTCTTGCAGTCATAGGTGCTTCGGTTTTGTAGCCTTTTGCCAGACAAGCTGACTACCAAAAAATGCGGATTAACAAGTGAGTCTCAGAGGCCAAAGATATTTTTATCATAAGAGGAGAAAATAGACTAAAATTTCTACTTGGGTTCTTTTAAAACATTCACAGCAATTTCCAATGTTTGAACCCTTACATAATGCCTTCAATCTTTTTATTAGTTACCCTTTGGAGCGAAAACTGAAATAAACACCAAGACAGTCAATCACCAAATGAGGAAAATGTGGCATCCTTTCAGTTAATAAATTAATTCTTTGAAAATAAATATTTAAAATTTTTCAGCCAACAGGTCATGTTCCTGCTAACAATAAAAATCCGCATGATCCCTTTGAAGGTTATTTAAGCAAAGTTTCTAGACCAGACAAAGGAGTCAGGAGAGACAATGGTAATGACACTGGAGTTAAAAGAAATTCCCTTACGCATTTACCCGTCTTCCTCCCCAAGCTATGTGACACTTACACTTTCCTCCTCACTTTCTCCTTTGCCTCTTCTTTCTCACACATATGCATGAAGAAATCACATTTCTTTTTATCTTAGTAAACAACTACAAACAAGGACTGTAAAAACTTTAACACTTATACACACTAAGAAAAATTTAGTTACAAAAAGATGAAAATAAAAATATATTCTATAATATGTATATTATAAAGAATTATATTTTATTATATTTTTTATATTTAAACACCTTTTTCTTTGTTGTAGTTGATTCTAATCTGCAACAATTATTATGCAAGGTTTTGTAACATTGTATTGGAAAAGCTTTGCAATCTTTACAATGTCTGATAAATTTGAGAAGCATACCTGCATCAAATTTTGTATGAAACTCAGCACATCTTTGACTAAGATCCTTAAAAACTTCATCAGGTTTTTTGGCAACCATTCTTCAGGTTGAACATAGATATTTTGTTTGACCCACATATTTAACATTTTCGATCAACAATGAAAACATGTTTTGTGATCCTTTTCAAGGATATTTAAGCAATTTTCTAGACCAGAAAATGCAGCATGGAACAGCAACAAATGGCAACAATTTCATGATGCATCGGCTTAAAATAAATTCCCTTACTCATTCACCCATCTTTCTCACCAAGCTACGTGACACTTACACTTTCTTCCTCACTTTCTCCTTTGCCTCGTCTTTCTCATACATATACATGAAGAAATCACATTTTGTTTTCATCTTAACAAACAAGAACTGTAAGAACTTTAGCACTTATACATGCTAAGAAATATTTAAGAAAATATCTTTGACAATGGTTTCATTCTTTTTTGCTTTCATAGTGCCATGTGATGTATTTGTGCAACATGGTCATCTTTTTAAACAACAAAAAAGCTTTACGAATCAAATTGAACAATAATCATATAATAATTCTGCTTGTACCCCTCTTGATTAGTTTCCCCGACCACTACACCCTGCCAGTACCTTATAAATAATGGACTGTTCCATTTTCATCGCTGAGAAGATAAAAGACATTTCTATGTTGCTACTTGGTTTCAGTGAGAAAATGAAAGAAAGAAGGGAAAACAGAAGTTTTTAATGGCTTCTTCAGCGAAATGGAAAATGTTGCCAATTTCAAATCTTTTAATTTATACCCCATTATTTCTTAAAAAAATGACCTGCATTTGTATTTATATTTGCTATTCCAATATTTTATTAAAGTTGTTAAGCTCAAATATTTACTGATACAATAGGGGAATTTTTTACAGATATCTTACTGTTGTTGAACTTGCTTAGAAGTGAGCTTATTCAATCATTAGCTTAAGATTTATCAGAAATTTCAAATAGGAAAACTGTGAAGTTCTCATGAGTTAAATCCAGTGATAATAATCACACTGAGAATAATAATAATAATAATAATAATAATAATAATAATAATAAAAATAATAATAATAATAATAATAATTATAATAATAATAATAATAATAATAATAACGAGAATAAAAATGTTTTGAAATCTATTTATGTTGCCTTAAATAAAATCCCAAAATGGAGACACATGTATGCATCAGAGGCAATGCACAATATGCAACATATGTGTCGTATGGCAGTAAATGCATTCAACCAATTATTCCAGAAAAAAAATCTATATACATGTGTACGTGTGTGCATATGTCTGTGTGTGTGTGTACGTTTTTGCTTGTGTGTGTGTGTGTGTGTGTGTGTGTGTGTGTGTGTGTGTGTTGCTGCTGCTGCTGACATAATGCAAATGGTTCTGAAAAAATTCAGTGAGAGTTTTGCCAAGTACTGAATCCCACAATTTTCACCCTGACATTTCTAGGTCTGTGGAAGATTAAAAAAAAAAATGAATTGCAGAATCAGCAGCAGTCTGATGTGTTGTCAAGAGAATTGGCCTCTTCCTTTGCCATTTTGTAGAATTGAGTAACATTTTCTGCATTGCTAAGAATCTTGGTCGAATAGGTGTGAATTCATTCTGATCCGCATGATTGCTGGGTGAACTCCTTCTTCGATGTACAATAGCAAATAAAGGTTGGGGAATAAGATGTCCAACGATGCAGCCATTCAAATAGACAGTGGGATAGCCTTTTGCATTGTTGCAATGTCATTTAATGATTTTGATTCTGGCAGACTCGAAGGAAACGACAAAGTGGAAGAGAAAAGAAGTTATACAGAGAAATGGTAAGACTGCTGCCAATCATTGCATGGATTAAGCAGACCATTTAAATCAATGTGTATCAGAGTTCGATCCAGAGAGAGAAATGAAGAGGAAAGGAAATAAATGTAAGAAAGGAATAAAAAATAGATAAGGTTTGCTATTGTCATGAAAAACATGAAACAGCAGCTAAAATTATGGACGCACAAAGAAAACAATGTTGAACAAAAGAATTGAATTGAAGATCAATAACTGAGAAAAATAGTCAATAACAATAATGCTTACTTTGAAATTATTTAAATATTTAAATATAACAATAATGTGAGAAGGGGCAAACAGTTTTTATAATAAAATTATTCCTTTTCTGGTTTGTTTGTTTGCTTTTTGTTTTATTTGGCTTTTTTCTCTCAGTGCAACACAATGTTTCATGCTTGAATGCAATCTTCAGGCCATCTGAAGATTGCATGATGATTGCATTCAGACTGTTGCCCGTTTAGTGTTGACACAATGTTTCATGCTTGAATGCAATCTTCAGGCCATCTGAAGATTGCATGATGATTGCATTCAGACTGTTGCCCGTTTAGTGTTGACACAATGTTACATGCTTGAATGCAATCTTCAGGCCATCTGAAGATTGCATGATGATTGCATTCAGACTGTTGCCCGTTTAGTGTTGACACAATGTTTCATGCTTCAATGCAATCTTCAGGCCATCTGAAGATTGCATGATGATTGCATTCAGACTGTTGCCCGTTTAGTGTTGACACAATGTTTCATGCTTCAATGCAATCTTCAGGCCATCTGAAGATTGCATGATGATTGCATTCAGACTGTTGCCCGTTTAGTGTTGACACAATGTTTCATGCTTCAATGCAATCTTCAGGCCATCTGAAGATTGCATGATGATTGCATTCAGACTGTTGCCCGTTTAGTGTTGACACAATGTTTCATGCTTGAATGCAATCTTCAGGCCATCTGAAGATTGCATGATGATTGCATTCAGACTGTTGCCCGTTTAGTGTTGACACAATGTTTCATGCTTCAATGCAATCTTCAGGCCATCTGAAGATTGCATGATGATTGCATTCAGACTGTTGCCCGTTTAGTGTTGACACAATGTTTCATGCTTCAATGCAATCTTCAGGCCATCTGAAGATTGCATGATGATTGCATTCAGACTGTTGGTGTTTCTGGATCAGATTGAACCTGGCAACACCAGCAATTAAGAGATGGTTCCACACTCCTCAAAACCTTCTGACCAGAGACCTTGCTGTCAGATGAAGTTAATCATATTACCCAGGACGCGGATGTAGTTTACCGTCATATCCAGGACGCTGTTGCTGTTTAGTGTTGAACTCAGTGTCCACACTGCTTATACTTACATATGCCTTATCCTCTTTCACCCTATAATTATGGCATACCTTAAAACTACAGTGAAATTTATGTTTACCTATCTGTGTAATTGAAAGTCTTATTAAAGGGAATGTGCCTCTCGGCAGAGATTGAATCTGTATTCACTGGGAAAACAATCTTTAAGCAAGGCATTCTTTTAACCACTCAGCCCTGCCAAGCAAAATGTCAACAACATTTTTGTTCAGGATTGCTGTCTGTGATCAGCTGCCCCTTCATATTCTCCTTAATCTCGCCCACGTAACATAATCAGCAATTTATATGAGTAGTAAGGTTTTGTATTAATCTATAAAGAATAATTGCAAAAATGAGAAAATAGAAGTCCATAAGCAGATCTGTTCAGCTGTCTGTGTTTATAGCACAAATTGAACTATAAGGCTGTTTGTAACATAAACATTAACAAGACTAATTTGGGAATTGGTGAAGGGCCAATCATTTACATACGTGGATCAAAAATTTTTTATGCCATATCTGGTTTGGTTTGGTTTCTTTTATGGCACATCACTTTCAATGCATTATTTAATGCTGACAAGAATTTTATTGCTGGTAATATTTTTTTCAAAAATGTATTGCTGGTAATATTTTTTCCAAAAATGTATTGCTGGTAATATTTTTTTCCTCAAAAATGTATTGCTGGTAAGATTTATTTTTTTCCTCAAAAACTTAACTATTTTCCCATAGTAATAGGTGCTACCACCCTGGGTAAGAGTGAACCTGGGAACAACAGAAATTAAGAGGTGGTTCCATGCTCCTCAAAGCCTCCTGATTTACTTTCTGTTAAGTAGATTAATAAAACGTTTGATATTTTTGAAAACAAGAAATCATTTATTGAACAAAGTAACTAATAATAACAAAACAAAAGTCATTGAAACAAAGCAAGTTCAGTCGACCATTGATGACAATTCCAGAACAACGTAACTATAAACAATTTTTTCTATCCTCTGCCAGCCGCAATGATGGAGAAAGCATTACCTCGAACCATCGCCAGTGAGAAAACTCAACATTGATTTAAAAAAAATAATTCTTACTGGATTAAAAACATCTTCCAGAAAAATGATGATTTTAATAAGAGAAAGCTAAAAAATAATTAGAAAATGATCATGTTATCTAAATTAGGTTTTCAGGTAAAATGTAATGATTTTCTTTTGTCCAAAATGAAAAATTAGCTCATGTTTCTAATCTTTCAAGGCATATTAAAAAATAACATCTTCATGCAAAAAATTAAATTATTCAAATTTATTTGTGTGAGGATCATTTTGTTTGTCAAATTTAAATTAAAGCTGTCCTGGGTATGACGATAAACTACATCTGCATCCTGGGTAAGACAAACTACATCTGACAGCAAGGCCTCTGATCAGGAGGTTTTGAGAAGCATGGAACCACTTCTTAATTGATGATGTTCCCAAGTTCACGCTGACCAGGGATGGTAGCACCAGTTAGGGTCACACTATGGGCAAATAGTTAAATCCCAAATTGGTGTCAAAACACTGAAGGTGTAAAAATAGGTTTTAATACCAGCAATACATTTTTGTAAAAGATTATTACCAGAAGTAAAATTTGAAGAAAAAAAATTATTACCAGCAATACATTTTTTAATAAGAAAAAATTAGTAGCGATATATTTTTGAAAATAAAAAATATTTCCAGCAATAAAAATCTTGTCAGCATTCAGGCAGTTATGCACGCTCAGGCGATCATGTATCTTTCAATACATGACTGACAAGGCAGATATTTTTCCCCGTAGTAGGTTGCCATTTCTTTCCACTGTAGACCAGTTGCCATCCAGGGCTATAGAACCTAGTTTGCCCTACTATTTACCCATAGCTGGGGGGAGAAGAAGAGGATTCATACCTTTCCCAAGGGTAATGTAATGGGTTCGACTGGAATTTGAACTCGGCTCTCCAATTCCTTAATCCAAGCTGCTATCCATTACTCCACCATGCCTCCTATACCAGTGTCAGCATTAAATTATCCATTAAGGTTGATATGTTGTAAAACAAACCGAACCAAATCAAATTAAAGTCAATAAAGAAAGAAATTATTTTCAGAAAGAAATTTGCAAAACTTTTATCCTAAATTATTTGATTCGTTTTATATTATCCTCTCAAAATATTTCTTTCTATCTAATTACTACATTCTAATGATATTTTTAAATTTGGCGTGTAAACCTGTATCTGCAGGAAGTTGATGTCACTTCCTATGATGTCACTTCCTTTTATATGCTCAATTACAATATTCTGAGAGAATTTTATGATAGCCAGCCATTTTAACGGACATTGAAAAAATGTTTTGATTAAGTGTAATGCTTATCCAAATATATAATTCTTTGAATGTATTTGTTTTTTGTTTGTTAACAAATTGACAGAGGATTAACTAATCCTAATCAGATTATGATTAGGCAACTGCAAAAAGATTAGAGAATTAAGGCAACAGAAACAATGTAAACAGTTTCAAGATCTTTTTTGAAATCAGTGATATAGGGCAACATCAGTGGTATGCCAACAGTTAGAGAATGTTAATCAAGTGATATATAAATGATCCAAAACACTCTTCAAAATCTTGTGTACAAAGATGTATTTTATCAAGTGGGTAAAATAAGTTAGAATGCGTATAATGTAGTGGTTATCAATGCAGAAAGTCGGATCAATGCGCTATCCAAATTTTGACTGAATTTGTTGCATTCACTTCATGCAAATATTGTTTGGAAAAGGATGAATCCATTTATTCTCGTCACCCTGACATCTATGGGTTAAATAGCAGATCAAACTAGGCTCTCTAGCCTTGGTTGGCACTGAGCGTAGGAAAAGGATAAGTCTGTATTCAAAACCAGTTGGATGTGGAACTGACATCTCCCAAGCCTGGGAAAACCTGTATAGTAGGCCACTCATATTTGAGGATAGCCATCTACTAGGGCTGCTAGCCAATACCTATTGCAGAGGCTTGCTCAGCCGCATTTGTGTTTATTCAATACCCACAGATCCCACCTGTGGTTTATACTGAAACTATGCTGAGCAGACCTTAGTTACAGTTTCTGGGAAAGAGCATTATTTAGCGTGGTCAATTTGAACAAGGCCAACACACTCCAGCCCTCAGCCATGATGACTTATGACTTTGTGCTAGCACAGTTTTTGACACCCCGGTTCAGAATTTCAACGTTTATTTCCTGGTATTTACATTTATAGGGTACGATTAATAAATTGTCATCTAAATGACACAAAGATGAAAATAACGCTGATGTCTCATTTAAACAGATAAAACCAATTAAACTAAACCTTGCAAATATCCATGCAAGCCAAAAATTGGTACAAAAGAAAGAGGAAGCATACTTGTAAAGCAAATTGCTTAACATCTTCCTGCTACACTGAAATAGCTTTGTTGCTTGGCTGTGCTGGCCCATTTTGGGAAAATAGAAAATTGCTATTTACTGGAAATAATGGTAAAGATGCTGACAGTAGTTTCTCATGGGTGTCATTATTTTGGTTTCAATCAGCATTTCCAACACACAATATAATAAAAATACATGGCAAAAAAGATCATATTGTATGCTACTATTTGTCTCTGCTGGATTGAAAAGAGCACTAAGCCCTAGTTAGTTTATAACACAGATGCTAGGGACTAACAGAACAAATTTTATTGTATGCTACTATTTGTCTCTGCTGGATTGAAAAGAGCACTAAGCCCTAGTTAGTTTATAACACAGATGCTAGGGACTAACAGAACAAATTTTATTGTATGCTACTATTTGTCTCTGCTGGATTGAAAAGAGCACGAAGCCCTAGTTAGTTTATAACACAGATGCTAGGGACTAACAGAACAAATTTTATTGTATGCTACTATTTGTCTGTGTTGATTTGGAAATAGCACAGATGCTAGGGACCAACATTTCACAGAAGACATACACATACACACACATTTTTGTAAAAAGACTGAATACGTGGATTTCAGCAAAAGGAACAGCCAAAGACATTAACTACTAATTGGAGATACCAAAATCAAGCAAGTACTATGGAACTCCCTTCCTCATTCCTGTTTCCCTGACAAATACAATCTCCAACTATTTAAGTGTAACGTCAATCAACATCTCCAGTTGCCTTGATCTATCCACTTCCCTTCTCCACATCCTTTCCTATCTGCTCTTGCTCCAAATCTTCTGTAACCCTCTTGCTTTGACCGATCCACTATCTTTCTCCACATCCTCTCCTTTACCACTCCTATCTGCTCTTCCTCCAAACCTTCTGTAACCCCTTGCGTGCTAGTGGCCTCCAGTCTTGCTTGGGGTGATAAGCTTAAAAGAAAAAAAAAAAAGTACAAAAATTTCATTATCTGGCAAGAAAATGTGATGCCAAAATCCAAAGACAGTTATGTTTTTAGTGAACGCTTTCTTTAATTTGACAACAACCTGAAGAGTGCTTGAATAGCAAAAGGTGCCTTCCAAAAACTAAAGAAAGTATTAAGAAACAGGAAAATTTAATTAGAAATGAAGAAAAGAGTGCTGAACTCTTATATAAGTCCTCCTATATGGCAGTAAATGCTGAACAATCTCCTCATAGATGAGGGAGAGAAATGTGGTACTACAGAAGGATGCTGAGAATAACATGGATGTGAGCATCAAGGAATTTTAAAAGAATATGGAGACAAATGAACACTTTTACTTAGAATCAGAAAGAAATGGTTGAAATTTCTGGGACATGTAATCCAGAAAGTGGGCTTGGAGAATAAGACACTCACAGGACATAATGAAGGTAAGAGGGAAACAGTGAGTAACCTATCTAACGAGCTTATGTAAATGGATGGTAGAACAGGGAGTGGAAGAGATAGTAATAAAGCAAACCTTAATAACAGCCAGAAAGATAGGAAGTTGTGGAGATCTATAACCGCCCATGTCCTAAAGGAACATGGCACATAGAAGAAGAATTACTTGGCTCTCTGCTAACATGATGGCTAAGGAAGGCCGAACAATTGAGAGAGTCCAAACGTTTCCAGATGAAAAGCAGCTTTCATCTGTGCATTCATTTTCCAGTTTTGTAAAAAGAGTTCTGCCACATTTTGTAACAGAGTTAAGGAATTAGCACCTCATAATTTATTCAATCCTTTCCGAACTTAGGCATCATGTCTGGACACAAAGACCTTCTGGGTAATCAATAAAAACTTGTTCATCCACAATGAATTACTAATAATTTTCATTATTTACAACTTCACATTTGACAGCAGCCAATAGTCTCTTCCCTAATACATTCATATATATATATATATATATATATATATATATATATGAAACAGAGGATGTCTGTGTGTCTGTCTGTGTCATACCTTTTCAATCGAGACCCTCCAATCAATTTTGATTAAACTTGGCATATACAACGTAAGAGATAGGTTCTTCGCATAAAAATCGACAATTTTTAAAAATGAATAATCAATAAAGCCGGTCAAAAATTGATAAATTCAAATTTTTTTCTATTTACATTCAAACTCGGTATGTAGGTTACTTACATCTTGGCGAGCTCAATGATACATCATTTTTATTTCTACATCACTGCATTTAGTGAAAAACCGTGAAAAATGAAAAATCAATTTCAACACAAATCGATTTCAACACAAATTATAAACTAAAAACTCCCTCAATTTTTAAGCAATCTAATACAAATTTCAGCTATTGTACACTCCAACCTTCTTCAGGTGATATACATTAGAATTTCAAACCAAACACCTTATTTAGCCTACAGGGGTAGATTGTTCTAATTTTATATGCCATGCCTCTTTTGGATATCTCAGTATGAGTTAATTCCCCTTAGTAACTCAACTCTCCAAGTTTTTGTTCCCTCTGCTGTGACCAAGTACTGAAGTCACAACTCTTTGAGGTCAAGTCACTTTTTAGATTACTTCAACCAAATCTTTTATCCACTGGGCCATATGGGGATATGTGGAATTAGAACAATCTACTGCAGTAGAATAAATAAAGGATTTTGTTTGAAATTCCAACATATATCACCTGAAGAAGGTTGGAGTGTACATTGGTTGAAACGTCATGAATATGGCAATAAAGATGAGAACAACCGTCCAAACAATGTAAATAGTGTAAATAGTTACAATCAACTCAGAAATTTCAAGCCAAAAACTTTATTTAGTCTACTGCACATGGTCCAGTGGATAAAAGAGTTGGTTGAAGTAATTTAAAAAGTGACTTGACCCAAAGAGTTGTGAGTTCAATACCTGGTCACAGCAGAGGGAACAAAATCTTAGAGAATTGAGTTACTAAAGAGAATTAAATGATACTTTGGCTAAATAAAGTATTTGGTTCAAAATTCCAATGTATATCACCTGAAGAAGGTCAGAGTGTACAACAGCGGAAATGTCATGAATATGGCAATAAAGATGAGGACAACAGTCCAAATAATATAAATGTGTTTCTTTTTGTTTAAAAAAAAATCAAAATTAAATCTACTCTCAGTAAATAATTTAGAGATTGCCAATTAATTAAAATTAAACAAACAAAAAATGCTTTAATATTGTTTTTGAGATGAGTAATTGTCAATATTCTTGTACTATTTCCAACTGTTGTTCTCATCTTTAATTGATATAGATATTACACAATGTTTCAACCAAGTACCTTTTGGTCATCATAATGTGTCCAAATATAACAATAATAAACAGGTATCCCATTATCAGCCAATCAATGAATATCTGATGATGACCAGAGGGTACTTGGTCGAAACATTTATATAATAACACTATATCAACCAAGATGAGAACAATAATTTGAAATAACATGAGAAAAAAATTTTTTTTTACAATAAAGAGACATTCAAATTTCTGGATTAAATTTTGAACAACTTTTTTTTAACAGGAAACCATTTACAGAGCATTTAAAATATCTGACATGGTTTTCTATAATAAATGATTTGTAATGCATGCTATAGTAAATCATTTTTATCAGAAAGTGTTTCTTTCTATAACAGATCTCTAAAATAAGGTTGAGTGTAGTAAAAGAGTCCAATGCAAGCAAATGCAGAGATGCCGATGTGCTTCATTGGTTCCGACAGAGCAGTTTGACGAATTGCTACACATGTTGAATATGATGTATCAGTTGTCCCTTTGATGTTGTCATCAACAGTCAAATAAATAATCCTACGCTGTCAATCTGGTTGTGAATAGCCACATAGTTCAAACACTTACCAAGATTGACACATTATAAGATCAGAAGTGGAAGACACTGTGACCTCCAGAGCAAAGATCAAAGCAACATGAGTCTCAAAAGGAAATATTGAGAATCATTTACTTGCAATAGCGGAACTTCTGGCCAAACTTTCAATTATACTACAACACCATTACACACATCTCTACTGGTAGTATTTACCCAAGTCTCCCGAATGAGATGTGATGTCTCACAAGGTCGGGTTTAATGTGGGGAACCGGAACACATATACTTGGACCAGGGACAAAAATCCCTGCAACCATCAGTTATGCCGACATCAGTATGATTACTCATCCCTAAAGGCCAAGACCGACTTTGCATTTCCCAACTCCCATCCATAGTAGAAATAATCAATTTTTTCATGCTTCTACGGCAGTTTTCATGTAGTTTGCGGCCATTTCCTACTGGCCAAAGTGGCTGCTACGAATAGGCAGGAAGATTCTATTGGCCAGCGTGGGAGCCAACAGCTAACTGACATGAATATTAACTAGCATGCAAAAAAATCGATAGCTGCATTCGTCACAAGTGAGAAAATATTTAAAACTGCATGGCACTTTACTCCAATTGGCTCATTCGCTTGCTTAAATTCAACGTTGATTCTGATTCCACAGAACTGGGTTGGGTGTGAAAAAGTTTTTGTTGTTAACATTCTTTTTTCATTCGGTTTTTCCAGTTACGAGTCCTTTTTTAAAGCTGATTGTTTTGTGTTCATTTTGTTTAGTTCTTTTTTCGTAACAGATTTAATGTTTAGTATAGAGCTTAGAAAAAATTTGCAGTGTGAGATAAGCAAGAAGTAAGGCATGTAGCAACATCAGCACGGCAAAGGGCACTCCTTTAAAGGCAAGGAAGGGCAAAAATATTTTAAGTCAAGTGATAGCGATTGCTGTATGAGTCGTACGATTTTTGAATCAAGCACGGGCAACGCCTGGCCATGCTGCTAGTAGTATATAAAATGACATCATCCCAAGATACGAAATAGTATATATAAATGATATTATCCCAAGATACGAAATAGTATATGTAAATGATATCATCCCAAGATACAAAATAGCATATTTAAATCATATTATCCCAAGATACGAATTAGTATATAAAATGATATCATCCCACGATATGAAATAGTATATATAAATGATATCATCCCAAGTTATAAATTAGTATATATAAAATGATATCATCCCAAGATACGAAATATTATATAAAATGATATCATCCCAAGGTACAAAATATTATATAAAATGATATCATCCCAAGATACAATATAGTATATATAAATGATATCATCCCAAAATATGAAATATATTTTTATTTACTAAAATCATTTTGCAATTCTTATTAGGCATTGCATGTAAACTTCCTGATAACACGTCACATTAGCATTCCAACTGGGTTTAAATCTCACCCTGGTCGATTTGCTAAAGAAGTGACTTCTTTATACTATCGGCCTGAGTAGATGATGCAAATGGGCAGCATCATAGGAAATTGCCTGAAAACCATACGACGAGCATACCTTAGGCTTCTGGATTAAATTGGGTGGGCAAAACTGTTTTGGAAACCACTGATGGCTGTTCTAACAGAAAGTCATAAGTTATCGTTACCGAGGATTCAATCGTACTGGCCCGATTCAGCGGCAGAGTGTATGCCAAATTATACAGTCTCTTATTCTCTAAGATCTTCTCAGAATAGATGCAGTATAAACCACTCTGTAGGTTGTGAAGAAACGAAGTGAGTCAAAGCAAGCATCTGAAACAAAGATTACCTAGCCACTCTAGCAGATGGATGTACTCAGAAATGAACAGCCAGCCATTATTTGAATGGGAATATTTATTGTTAAATTGTAGGCACTTTACCACATTTTTATGTTGCACAGAATATCCTGAAACCTTAAATGAAAACAGAAAGAATGCTGGCAAATGCAGCTGCTCTGAGAAAACCAAACACATCAGTTCCATGTTTTAGAAACTGGAATGCTTTCTATTATGTCGTTAGTTTTTCTAGCCTTATAGCTAGTTAGCATATATACATGCACACACTGAGTAGTGACAGTCTGTTTCATGCATTCAAGTATAAAACAGACTGTCACCACTCAGTGCTGACCTCAGTGTCCACTTTTATATTTACATATGCTCTATCCCTGATATTAAGCACTTTAACCCATAAATATAGTATACCTTAAAAGGTATATTTTTATCATATATATATACATATATATATATATATATATATATATATATATAGTGACAGTTGAGGTCAACACTCAGCGGCGACAGTCTGTTTCATGCTTAAACACAATCGTCATACCAATCAATGGCCTAGCGATTTTATATTTACATACGCTCTATACCTGATATTAAGCACTTTAACCCATAAATATAGTATACCTTAAAAGGTATATTTTTATCATATATATATATATATATATATATATAGTGACAGTTGAGGTCAACACTCAGCGGCGACAGTCTGTTTCATGCTTAAACGCAATCGTCATACCAATCAATGGCCTAGCGATTTTATATCTACATACGCTCTATCCCTGATGTTGATCACTTTAACCCATAAATATAGTATACCTTAAAAGGTATATTTTTATCATATATATATATATATATATATATAGTGACAGTTGAGGTCAACACTCAGCGGCGACAGTCTGTTTCATGCTTAAACGCAATCGTCATACCAATCAATGGCCTAGCAACTTTATATTTACATACGCTCTATCCCTGATATTAAGCACTTTAACCCATAAATATAGTATACCTTAAAAGGTATATTTTTATCATATATATATATATATATATATATATATAGTGACAGTTGAGGTCAACACTCAGCGGCGACAGTCTGTTTCATGCTTAAACGCAATCGTCATACCAATCAATAGCCTAGCGATTTTATATTTACATACGCTCTATCCCTGATGTTGATCACTTTAACCCATAAATATAGCAGACCTTAAAAGGTATATTTTTATCATATATATATATATATATATATATATATATATATATATATATATAGTGACAGTTGAGGTCAACACTCAGCGGCGACAGTCTGTTTCATGCTTAAACGCAATCGTCATACCAATCAATGGCCTAGCGATTTTATATTTACATACGCTCTATCCCTGATATTAAGCACTTTAACCCATAAATATAGTATACCTTAAAAGGTATATTTTTATCATATATATATATATATATATATATATAGTGACAGTTGAGGTCAACACTCAGCGGCGACAGTCTGTTTCATGCTTAAACGCAATCGTCATACCAATCAATGGCCTAGCGATTTTATATTTACATACGCTCTATCCCTGATATTAAGCACTTTAACCCATAAATATAGTATACCTTAAAAGGTATATTTTTATCATATATATATATATATATATATATATAGTGACAGTTGAGGTCAACACTCAGCGGCGACAGTCTGTTTCATGCTTAAACGCAATCGTCATACCAATCAATGGCCTAGCGATTTTATATTTACATACGCTCTATCCCTGATATTAAGCACTTTAACCCATAAATATAGTATACCTTAAAAGGTATATTTTTATCATATATATATATATATATATATATATATATATATATATAGTGACAGTTGAGGTCAACACTCAGCGGCGACAGTCTGTTTCATGCTTAAATGCAATCGTCATACCAATCAATGGCCTAGCGATTTTATATTTACATACGCTCTATCCCTGATGTTGATCACTTTAACCCATAAATATAGCAGACCTTAAAAGGTATATTTTTATCATATATATATATATATATATATATATATATATAGTGACAGTTGAGGTCAACACTCAGCGGCGACAGTCTGTTTCATGCTTAAACGCAATCGTCATACCAATCAATGGCCTAGCGATTTTATATTTACATACGCTCTATCCCTGATATTAAGCACTTTAACCCATAAATATAGTATACCTTAAAAGGTATATTTTTATCATATATATATATATATATATATATATATATATGTAGTGACAGTTGAGGTCAACACTCAGCGGCGACAGTCTGTTTCATGCTTAAACGCAATCGTCATACCAATCAATGGCCTAGCGATTTTATATTTACATACGCTCTATCCCTGATATTAAGCACTTTAACCCATAAATATAGTATACCTTAAAAGGTATATTTTTATCATATATATATATATATATATATATATATATATATATATATATAGTGACAGTTGAGGTCAACACTCAGCGGCGACAGTCTGTTTCATGCTTAAACGCAATCGTCATACCAATCAATGGCCTAGCGATTTTATATTTACATACGCTCTATCCCTGATGTTGATCACTTTAACCCATAAATATAGTATACCTTAAAAGGTATATTTTTATCATATATATATATATATATATATATATATATATATATATGTAGTGACAGTTGAGGTCAACACTCAGCGGCGACAGTCTGTTTCATGCTTAAACGCAATCGTCATACCAATCAATGGCCTAGCGATTTTATATTTACATACGCTCTATCCCTGATATTAAGCACTTTAACCCATAAATATAGTATACCTTAAAAGGTATATTTTTATCATATATATATATATATATATATATATATATATATATATATATAGTGACAGTTGAGGTCAACACTCAGCGGCGACAGTCTGTTTCATGCTTAAACGCAATCGTCATACCAATCAATGGCCTAGCGATTTTATATTTACATACGCTCTATCCCTGATGTTGATCACTTTAACCCATAAATATAGTATACCTTAAAAGGTATATTTTTATCATATATATATATATATATATATATATATATATATATATGTAGTGACAGTTGAGGTCAACACTCAGCGGCGACAGTCTGTTTCATGCTTAAACGCAATCGTCATACCAATCAATGGCCTAGCGATTTTATATTTACATACGCTCTATCCCTGATGTTGATCACTTTAACCCATAAATATAGTATACCTTAAAAGGTATATTTTTATCATATATATATATATATATATATATATATATATATATGTAGTGACAGTTGAGGTCAACACTCAGCGGCGACAGTCTGTTTCATGCTTAAACGCAATCGTCATACCAATCAATGGCCTAGCGATTTTATATTTACATACGCTCTATCCCTGATGTTGATCACTTTAACCCATAAATATAGTATACCTTAAAAGGTATATTTTTATCATATATATATATATATATATATATATATATATATATATGTAGTGACAGTTGAGGTCAACACTCAGCGGCGACAGTCTGTTTCATGCTTAAACGCAATCGTCATACCAATCAATGGCCTAGCGATTTTATATTTACATACGCTCTATCCCTGATATTAAGCACTTTAACCCATAAATATAGTATACCTTAAAAGGTATATTTTTATCATATATATATATATATATATATATATATATATAGTGACAGTTGAGGTCAACACTCAGCGGCGACAGTCTGTTTCATGCTTAAACACAATCGTCATACCAATCAATGGCCTAGCGATTTTATATTTACATACGCTCTATCCCTGATGTTGATCACTTTAACCCCGAAATATAGCAGACCTTAAAAGGTATATTTTTATCATATGTAAAGGAATATAAATATTGTCTATACATTTGAAATCTAGTGATTTCAGTTATATTTACTAACGCTTTTAAGATTATGTGTGATGTCATACATATATAGTGCTTTGTCTGATCAGGTGGTCCTGTGTGGCCGAGTTGGTTTAAGGCACATCAGATCTAATGGCGGTTTCCCCTAGGTGATGGAGATTCGAATCCTGCTGGAGGATGCATATTTTTATAACGAGATTTGTCAAATGTTCAGGCCAATAGATGTAAATAAATAAATATACTGTTTAATAAATAAATAAAAAACAGAGCATCTACTCAAATGTGAGTATCTATTTAAAAAATAAGAAATAAATTAAAAAATCTGTCGGATTAAATCCATTTCCTAAACTATATATATATATATATATATATATATATATATATATATATATCCAAATGAGAAAAAGAACAGATGAAATGAAGTAAAATTCTGCTATTCCTAGCATTTACTACTATTTAACAATATATATATACATATATATATATATATATATATATATATATATATATATATACAGAGGTTAGACAAAATAATTGGAACAGGTGCAAACTCCACTCCTATATTTCAAAGACTTATATATTAAGAACCTTAACTAAAACTTCATAATTGCAGGTTATATCTATTGGAAATACGTTTATTTATCTAATTTACTGTCTTTGTCTTATTTACTTTTAGAATTTAGTAAAATTTAAGCTAAATGCGTGACCTCTCCAAGTTTGAAAAAGGCCAAATTGTTGGAACTCATATAGCAGGAGCCTTGATCTCTAACGTTGCTGAACTGTTTGGTTTTTCAAGAGCTACCATATCAAGAACTATGATGCAATTCTAGAAACAGGGCAAAACCTTGAGTAACCAAAGCAATTCGGGCCGGACTTGCAAACTTACTGACAGGGACCGACGTGCATTGAAACAGAATGTGGCAAAAAATCATCGGATTACTGTGGCCAAAGTGACTGCTGAGTTGAATAATGATCTGAATAGTTCAGTTTCTGGTTAAACTGTTCGTCGTGAGCTCCATAAGGCTGGATATCACAGAAGAGCCACCATAAGGAAACCTCTTCTCTCCATTCGCAGCATTCAGAAGAGGTTGAAGTGGTGCAGACCAATGGAAGCAAGTCATATTTCTCTTTTCCCAAGTTCAGGGCGAGTTTATGTGTGGAGGCAGCCCAAAGAAGCTTACAAGTTTGACTGCCTTCTTCCAACAGTGAAGCATGGAAGTGGATCAGTGATAGTTTGTGCCGCCATATCATGGAAATGTCTTGGTCCAAGAGTTGCCCTTCATGGAATAATCAACAGCAAAGATTACCTGAACATTTTGGGAGATCATGTTCATCCACTGGCCCAGACTTTAATCCCTGATGGTGACTGCATCTTCCAAGATGATAATGCTCCAATACATACCACGCAAGTGGTTAAGAATTGGTATGAAGAGTGTAAAAGTGAGCTAGAACACATGAAGAAGCCTCCCTAATCTCAAGATATCAATATTATTGAACATTTGTGGTGCATTTTGGAGCGACAAGTTAGGAGCTGCTATCCTCCACTGTCGTGTCTTAAAGAGCTGGAGCAGGTGTTAATGGAAGAATGGCTGAAAATTCCTTTGGATGAAGTCAGGAAGCTGTATGATTCCATTCCTAATTGTATTAAAGCTGTATGTGAGGCTAAAGGAGGACCAACTGCATATTAAATAAATTTTCTTTGAATTTAACAAGTGTTTCAATTATTTTGTCCAACCCCTGTATATATATATATATATATATATATATATATATATATATATATATATATGTATGCTGCCTAAATATATATATATATATATAAAAGATATGCTGCCTAAATAAGTATATATATATATATATATATGTGTATGTATGCTGCTCAATACAGAGTAGAGCAGATTTTGTAGTGATTTTATAGCATATTTATGTTATAATATTTAAATAAATAATTATATATATATATATATATATATATATATATATATATATATATATATATATATATATATTTATTTAGGCAGCATATCTTCATTCAAAAATGTTTCATTGAATAATATAGACATATTGTGTCTACTTATTTTTCTACGTTCTCTAATGTATAGTGAAATTTCTGAAATCATATTGGAAGGTATCTGTAACTGTATACAGGGCATTTGGAAAGCTAATCAAATGCGTTTTCAACAACAAAGTTCTGAACTTACAACAAAAATTATGATCTGTAATGCTGTTGTCATTTCAATTTTTCTATATGGTTCTGAAACGTGGACACTATATTAGTCATGATATCTAAAAATTAGAGTACTTTCACCAGCAAAAGCTTCATTCAATTTTAAACATCAAATGGAATGACTATGTGACCAACACTAAAGCCCTGGAAAGAGCCAACAGTCAAAACATCAAATCACTGATCATTAAACACCATCTTCAATGGTCAGGACATGTAGCAAGAATGTAAGAGCCAAGGTTTCCGTGTCAAGTCTTACTCAGTTCACTTCAGGTAAATGACCACGTGGTTGCCCACTTTGAGAATACAAAGACCAACTCAAAACAACACTGAAAGCCACTGGACTTCAGCCTAAATTGTTTGAAACACATGCACAAGACCAAACCATCACCAGTGAAACCATAAAATTCAAAGTTATCAGAAGAGAAAAAGAAGAAGTCAAATGGCAAGAGAGAACGGCTTGATAAAATTGATCTTGTCCTCTACAAATATTATCATACAGTCAATGCCATCAGCGCCTTCATGAAAGAATTGGTCTGCTTAGTCATCAATACCACCATCAGCAATCAGAACCTAAATTCTTGGATATGATATAAAGTCACTGCCGACAATGATGAAAATGCATGGTGGAAGTTTCTGTAAATCATGTTTCAGCTGAGGGAGAGAAACAAAAAAAAGAGGAGAGCCATGATCACTCATCTTCTGAAGGGACATAGAAAGAGCTATACCAACAGAATGCATACTCTGGCCACACCAGGAAGATGTCCAGGTTCTACTGGACCATGTGACCTCAATAAGACCTTTGATACAGTTCACAATGGAGAAAGAGAGTAACAAAACGCTCCCATTCCTGGATGTTCTAATATCTCGAACAGAGCATGGGTTCAAGACATCCGTATACCGTAAGCCGACATTCACAGGACAGTACCTCAATTTCAACTCCCACCATCCATACAGGATAAAGAAAGGGATCGTCTGCTGCTTACAACACCGAGCAAAAGTCATAAGTGGTGACCCAGAGACATTAGATAAAGAATTGGTCAGTATAAGTAGTACCCTACAATGTAACAACTACCCTGGGTACATGGCAGCAGCCCCCAAAAACTGGGATAGGCAGGTACAAGAGGAGAAGGAGGACAACAACACTCAGAAAACAGTCTGCCTGCCTTATGTGAAGGGGTTATCAGAGAAAATACAAAGGATCTGCGGTCCATATAACATCAGGACAACCTTCAAAAGCTTGACAACACTTTGCAGATATCTCTCTAGAGTAAGACCCCCCCATAGAGGAGAACATGACTAAAGACTGCGTGTATGCTATCCCGTGCAGCTGCAGAAAGAAATATAAAGGGGAGACAGGCCGCCCCCTTAAGGTAAGAACACCAGAAAACTGTAACATGAGGGGAAAAATCAGTCGTGGCTGACCACATATGGAGAGGAGTGAGATCACTGCCCTCTGTGGGATCAGGTTGAGATCATAGACAAGGAACACCATTGGAAAATTCGTAAACTTAAGGAATCAGCACATATGCTAGCCCACAAAAATCTCCTGAGCTGACCAAGCATAGAAATGAATACGATATGGGAATCAGTAATAAGGAGTGCCAGAGAAAAGCAATAATAACAACAAAGTTGCAATATGAACTCTGGTAATAACATGCAATGATAACAGCAAAAAATTGCAATATGAGCACTGGTAAAAATGGTTGCTGAAGACATTAGGTTTATAAGTCCCAGAAATTCATACACAGATATCCTCAAGGACAAATGGCACAGTGGATAAAGGCGTTAGTTCCAGTGACAGGACCCACTGAGTGTGAGTTCAATACCCAGTTAAGGCAGTGGAGAACTTGGAGAGGGGAATTAACAGGAGATAACTGATATCCATTAAACATGACATGTGGAACTAGAACAGTCTAGTGAGTGTACAACGGTCAAAACGTTGTAATAAATATGACAACAAAGATGAGGACAATAGTCCGAATAATGTACATAATACCTAAGACAGATACAGAATGCAAGAGGTTATCAATAATCAAGCAAATTTACTTGTAAAACATCTGCAATGTCACAAGCCAAGAAATACTTTATTGTTATTCCATGGCAAATCTTCAGATGGGCTCTATTCTTATCTTCAGTTTCTCACTTCAAGTCTTTACTACAGTTCTACACTTCAGTTGACCTTTACAGCTAGAACATGTCATGTCAATTCTAAGGAGTCAAATCATCCACAATTCCTCCAAATTCCAAAACTGTGAGGGGAAAGTCCCAAGAAATGCTACCTTTGCAGTGATGCTTTCCTGAAAGCTACAATCTTAACCTCTTCATATCAAAGTTCAATCATTATCTATTTTCACAATCTTCACTTCCAACAATCTACTCTCACATTTATTCATCATAATCATTTTAACAGTAATGATCTATCTTGAGTGGCTCTAGTTCCTTGTATTGGGTGAAGCTTAGTATAAAAAGATCAGTTTAGAATCAACTTTATTTTTCAGCATGGTAATGATACCAAACACATTACTAATACTATGAAATCCTATTTAAATTTTTTAAAAAACTTTGTCAGTCATAGATTGGTGTTCACAGTGTAATAAAGAATCAGGTAGACTAAGGAGAAAAAAAGATAGTTTAAAAAAGAATTACTTTTCAGAAAAAACTGCTATAGCATATTTGAAGATTACTTAAGAAAATTTCAGGGCAGTTTGCCAAAGAGACTTCAAGCTGTCAGACTGCAAACCTGCAACTATTCCTTATTTTTTATTGTATTTCAGCATTAAATGTGTTTTTTATGAGAAGACTAACAAATAAATATTTATAGTGGCTTCTACCTTTGCTGAAATAAAAAAAAACTATTTATAACTTGTTAATAAACCATAAATATTTCAATTTTTTGCCTGCATGTTATATTCTGTGCTAACAGGAAAATATACTTGAAAAATAAGGTGGATAAAATAAGTAAAGGTTTATTGTAAAAAAAAAACAGTATAATAAGAATAAAGGTAACAGTTATGCACAAAGTCGTCGCAAGTCAATCCAGTAGTGAGTGCTACTATTGAAAGGTCGGTAGTTCTCACGTAAGTCTGAGTCATACTCAACAGATCCCAGCTAGTATACTTACTAACCTCCCCACACAATTAGATGTGGCACAGGGCCTAGTTTAATATGGAGTATCTGAGCCCATAGCCTCAGCCAAAAATTCCCAAATTGACCCCATATAAAATGAAGTCAGGTAGCTGTTTCTCGATTCGAGACTCTGCCCTTCGACATAGCCTCATCTGGGGATCCTCTCTGCTTGGAGGCAGAGAGTTTGACCAGTACAGCTGGAACAGATCCCAGTTAGTCAGTATTTACTACCCCCCCCCAAGGTAGATATGGCACAAGGCCGAGTTTAACATGGGTCTTCCAAGCCTGTAGGCTCAGCCAAAAATCCCCGTAGAACCCGCATAAACGAGATCAGGTGAGTCTACCTCTCCAGACGAGACTCTGCCCTCCAGCAGAGCCTTGTCCGGGTTCCTCTCTGCCCGAAGGCAGAGAGTTTGACTGTATAGCTGAAAAGATATCAGCTAGTCGGTATTTACTAGCCCAAAGGGTAGATGTGGCACAAGGCTGAGTTTAACGTAGGTCTTCCAAGCCCATAGGTTTGGCCAAAAAATCCCTGTAGTCCCTGCATAAACAGGATTGGGTTGGTCAACCTTCCCAAACAAGAGTCTGCCCTTTGGCAGAACCTCATCTGGGTTCTTCTCTGCTCAGAGGCAGAGAGTTCGACCAACAAGCCGGAAAAGATTTCACCTAATCTCTGTAGTCCGTTGACTTATAGGTACTTATTGGTAGTTACTACCTATAGTGTAGTCACTCATGGGGGTGACAGGTTATTCCACTACATCACTGCATTTTGTTTTGAAATATAATTTTGACTCTATAATGTTCAGCCAGTATTAGTCAAACATCATTATTATTATTACTTATTTTGACTTGCATTTACATCTAAATTTTTCTGTTGTGAATCACAGCTTTATTCAAACTGTCAATTCTAGAGAAGTGAGATGAGATTTGAACTTACAATTTTTTTTTACAATAATGTTCACTCTGTCAAAGGCCTAAGAGCCACTCGAACTAGAGGGTTACAGGATAAGAGGTACAGTTTATGAGGCTATATGGGGAAGATAACAATTAACCTTAGACTCAAACAGGTTAAAATTGTAGCCATATCATTAGCATCAACTTCAACAAAAGATAGATGTATACTCTTAGGCAGATCATTAATGTAAAGCAGAGCATTGAAACCAAGAAGTGGGCCTTTGGGGATGCTTGCACTGATCACTTAGGCCTCAGAGAACTGTCCGTTAACAACTCCATTGAAGAACCTACCTGTTAGGAAGAAATTTATAATTGAGAAAACTCTCTTTCAGTGACTTCCTAGCTGGAGCCCTTGTGCAGCAACCCTCTATACCACACTTTGTGAAAAGCCTTCAAAATATCTAATGTAACCGTATTTATTGTATAGTGCCTAACTGATTCTATAAGTAATGGTAGTTAGGATATCAGCAGTGGACTGAGCTGATCTAAATCAATACTTCTTGTCGCTCAAGGGGTTGTCCCTACTGAGGTAATCAACAACCGTTTTGTTGATCATTGATTCAACAGATTTGCTAATGGCAGTGAGAAAGTGATACAGAGGTGGGGATGAGTAGTCACCCACATACTTGAACAGAGTTGAATTTAATGTTAGGTGTCCCTGCTTCTTCACCATTTCTTTGGATAACTATAACTAATTCTAATCATATTTTATTCACTTCCCTTACTTTTATATGATTTGATCAGCAAAAATATTAGTCTTTTCAAAGGTGTTATCCATTATGTCATTCAGCTAACCACCAAAAAATATCTGTCAGATTCTGGGGAATGGATTAGGTGAAGAATTTTCAGCAATAACATAGACAGACAGACAGATAGATAGATAGATAGATAGATAGATAGAATGAGAGTGTTGGAATAGAATGAGGTAGATACAGAAGTTTCAGCATTACCTTGAAAAAAAAAACTAAAAAAAAAAAAATATATATATATATATATATATATATATATATATATATATATATATATATATATAGTTATGTAGATAGATAGATATGAACAAATGGAGATAGATAGATAGATAGATAGATAGACTGTGACAGTTGGAATAGAGTGGTGTAGATACATAGGTTTCAGCAGCACCTTGGATATATAGATAGAAAGAGAGAGTCAGAGTAAATAGAGATAGATACTTACTTTTCAGCACTACATTTGACAGATAGATAGATAGATAGAAAGATAGATAGATAGATAGAAAGATAGATAGATAGATAAATAGATAGATAGATAGAATGATAGTGTTGGAATAGAATGATGTAGAGACAGAAGTTTCAGCATCACCTTGAATAGATAGAGAGAGAGAAAGAGAGAATAGGAATAGATAGAGATAGATAATGACTTTTTCAGTATCACATTAGGGATATATATATATATATATATATATATATATATATATATATATATATATATATGTGTGTGTGTGTGTGTGTTTATCTAAATCTAAAAATAAACACGCTAAAATTCACCTTCATCCCTGCCGTGCACCAACGGCTTAGTGGTAGAAGTTCCAATTGACACAAATTCAGTCGGGTTTCGATCCTAGCTAGAGGCAACCGGACATCTAGCCACACTGATGAGCTGTGAAACAGCGAAAC
Organism: Acanthosepion esculentum; assembly: GCA_964036315.1. NCBI lineage: Eukaryota > Metazoa > Mollusca > Cephalopoda > Sepiida > Sepiidae > Acanthosepion > Acanthosepion esculentum. The sequence goes on along the minus strand of OZ038506.1, from coordinate 14,100,934 downwards.
AGTCTGTCTGTGGATGACAAAAATATATATATATATATATATATATATATATATATATATATATATATATAGAGAGAGAGAGAGAGAGAGAGAGAGAGAGAATATATATAGATAGATACAGATATATATATTGATGGTCAAATGTGTATAAACGTGTATATAATTATTATGAATATACAAACACTTATTTTTTTCTTGATGCGTATTTATATGAATAGATGGCAGAAGGGGGAGCAGGATAGATAGTAAAATAGCAGACTAAAAAGCAAACTGCTATGAACTACAAAGTGTATGATGTTGTGTGAAGCCATGATCTGGCCCTATCCTAAAGAGACATGTCACATAATAAAATCCATGCAATAATGAATCCTGTTGACTATTCATGACGGAAAATGTATTTAGCTGAGGCAAAGGCAGAAGCTCTTTACGCAAAAGGACCCAGGAAATACATCAAGTAAAAAAGAAGAAAAAAACGTAGAAACGCATTCTGAAAAGACAATAGGTGATGCCCATTAGAATGTCAAAATACATTCATCAAAATCAATATTCAGAAGCTAATTGTCTGTTATTTGGATCAAGCTGATGACAGTCAAGTCTAGACGTGTTAAATTGGCTAATGTTTCTGAATATTATTACAGTGCAATAAGTGTGGAAATCTCTCTCAAGTATGGATTAAAGTCTCTTATAATTAGTGTTTGTTTTGCTAATCAAACACACACATACAAACACACATTGCATACACATAAACACACACAAATACATGCACACACACATACACAAATACACATGCACACACACATATTCTATGAGGCCTGTTGGGAAAGTATTTAGCCTTTGTATAATAACTAAAAACAACAGCCTACCTAAGGTAATGGTGCCTTAGTCCTCTTCAAAGTATATACCTTGGGGCCTTACACTATTTTCATAACATTATTTTAAAGTTTCAAAACAGTCTGACAAATCCTCTTTGGAAATTACTCTCAGCACAAATTCCTCTTTTTCAATCGCCATCAGATTCATATAAAAGCTAATATCACTTGTACTTACATTAATATCAGAAACACAGAGCTTAACACTCGGTCCTTACTCATGAATATTCCTGTGAAGGAAATGAAACAAACAAGAAAAGAAAGGATGAAATCACTTTTAAAGTCCACTGGATGCAAGGAAGGCTGAAGAACAGATCAGCTGAAATGTTTGGAAAAAACAACAAAGATGAAGATACTGGCCTAAATAATGTGTAGAATGACATCTAAAGACTACTGGATGCAACATACACCTGAAGAAGGCTGAAGAAAATATCAGCTGAAATATTGGGATAAAAACAGCAAAGATGAAGATACTGGTATGAATAATCTATAGAGTGACATCTAATAGACTGCTGGATGCAACATACACCTGAGGAAGCCTGAAGAACAGATCAGCTGAAATATTGGGATAAAAACAATAAAGATGATGATAACGGTCAGAATAATATGTAGAGTGACATCTAAAAACCAATGGATGCAGCATATGCGTGAGAAAGGCTGTACAACACATCAGCTAAACTTCTGTATTAAAGACTCCAAAGCAAAAGACAAGAATACAAAATACATTGAATAATTAAAATATGTTTTTATCTCAGTACTTAATAAAGCAATTAAAAAACAGTTTTATCTCAGAATTATTTTTCTTAATATATTTAGCAATGAGTCATTTTTTCTCTGAGAATTATAATTTTAGAAATTCCTTTCCAATTTATTTTCATGATTTTCCAATGCCATCTTCTTATCAGCCTTTGACCCCAAAGAGAAAATATTTCTATTCTTCTTAGAATAACTGGAAAGTAAGTTGCAGTAATGACATTTTGAGAAAATTCCAAAGGTGCAAAAGAAAGGAGCGCTTTACCAAAACCAATCAATTCAAGAACTACAAGTTATTTGCAGGTTTGATTTATATCTCCACCTACCATTTTTACTCCTGCAGACCCTCAAGCTGTGTTCTGATGGAGTCTTGCATGCAGGAAGGAGCTTAAAAGAAAATAAGATGAATGAAGACACGCTTTCTCTACCAGGATCCACAGACATTTTTATCATCTCCGTATTGTTGAGTGGATGATTGACAACAAGGGAAGATATTTCTGAGATGAGGTATTATGTACATTATTCGGACTATTGTCCTCATCTTTGTTGCCATATTTATCACAACGTTTCAGCCGTTGTACACTCCAGCCTTCTTCAGGTGGTTGGAATGTCGAACTGAACCCCTTATTTCACTCACTGGGGTAGACAGTTCTAGTTCCACGTGCCATGTTTAATGGATATCAGTTATCAGTTTTCTCCTGTTAATTTCCCTCCGAAAGTTCTCCACTGCCTTAGCCTGGTAAAAACATGCAATGATAACAGCAAAAAATTGCAATATGAGCACTTGTAAAAAATGGTTGCTGAAGACATTAGGTTTATAATACCCAGAAATTCATATACAGATGTCCTCAAGGACACATGGCACAGTGGATAAAGGCGTTAGTTAGATCCAGTGACAGAGTGTGAATTCAATACCTGGCTAAGGCAGTGGAGAACTTTCAGAGGGAAAAATTAACAGGAGATAACTGATAACTGACATCCATTAAACATGGCACGTGGAACTAGAACAGTCTACCCCAGTGAGCGAAATAAAGTGTTCAGTTTGACATTCCAACCACCTGAAGAAGGCTGGAGCATACAATGGCCGAAACGTTGTGATAAATATGGCGACAAAGATGAGGACAATAGTCTGAATAATGTAAATAAGGGAAGATATGACAATAGCAAATTGGAAATAGGATTTCCAAAATCCTATTTCTATATAGCTGTATTCAGACTTTGGTTAAAGATTTTTAAGCCACAAGGATTCATTTTGGCACTACCATCAAAGTCAGGGTTAAAGCAGGTTTTGATTAGAACATTTGAAAAAAAAGATCAAAGTATATAATGAGCATGCATAATTAATTTGCCAAGACAAAGTTTTTGAACTTTGGATATATTCAGATGCATTCATGATAAGAAATCAGATATAGCCAAGTATGGATGATTGAATGAAAGAATAAAAAAAAAATCCTTGTTATCTTTTGAAAGGACTTCTTCAGAATAAATAATATTTGCATCATCTACACCCTTGTGCAAATTAATTATACAGGAATACGTGGAAGGCCATGATCACCTACACTCTCGTGCAAATTAATTGAAACAAAACAAATAATTCCATTATTATTTACTTTTTTTCCATATTTTTCCAATGAAACATGACCCAGTGCACATGTTAGTACTTCGTATGTCCATTCCACAAAGTCGTTCCTTGCAGACTGATCACAGATTCTCAATTGGACTTAAATCAGGAGAGTTTCCGGGTCAATCTATATACTTTGATTCGCTCACTGGTAAGGCTTGCCAGTGTGTTCATGCAGCATTACAATTTTTGTACCTTTCCTTGGAGTAACGTCCATTGCAGACGATGGCTGTAGGACAACTAATCAACAGTCGAGACAATAGTGTCTGGGTGTGATAAAAGTCTGATGCAATATTTTCCTTGGAGTAGGAGTAACATCCATCACAAACAATGGCTGTAGGACAACTAATTGACAGTCGAGACAATAGTATTTCAGCGTGATGAAAATCTGGTGCAATCACAGATGACGCAATATTTTTCAAAGCCAAACAAATTTCATCATACTCCTCAAAAATAGATTCATATCACTGCATACCACTGCAAATGACTGAGGAAAAAATAGAAATCAATCACACCCTGTCACTCCAGTGGGTCTAAAACTGACTGTATGATGAAAGAAAGGAAACTAAAGTGCTTGTTTCAATTAATTTGCACAAGGATGTATATGTCGTGCGAGGGAACAAAATACAACAAATATCAGTTACAATTCTACGTCAAAAGAATGCTGACGATACAGAATTCAAATCTTTGTCAACTGATGTATAACCTAGCTGATAAAAAAAAGAACAGGCATAACATGGCATGGGAAAGAGAAAATAGAAATTAGAGGAAGTCAGATACCTACAGTAGCGGTACAATAAACCCCGACTCTATTCCCAGCATCTTTAGCAATAGACCATATATATATATATATATATATATATATATATATGTGTGTGTGTGTGTGTGTGTGTGTGTTCCACTTGAGATCTTAAGTAAACTTGAGTCCCAATAGAAGCTAAAGAGAAAATACTCATTCATAATAATGGATGAAAGTTTACCAATCACTTGCTGATGGTGGAACATTAGTAGTTTAGCTTTGAACATATTGGATTTTACAAGCCAGTTCTTCTACGAGATTTTTGAAGATATAATCAGAATGCAAAAAATTTTTTTTCAGAAAATGTGTGACCTTTCAACCAGAAAAAGGGGCTTCCTCAGTTTTCAATCAAATAATTTAGTCAGGCTTGAAGCAGATGCCAGATAGCATACTATTTAGATGGAGATTGAACTCTGCTTGTCATTTCCATTTTCTGTTATTATGCTATCTGGCATCTGTCTATATTTCTGAGATGAGGTATTATGTACACTATTTACATTATTCGGACTATTGTCCTCATCTTTGTTGCCATATTTATTACAACATTTCAGCCATTGTACGCTCCTGACGTCTTCAGGTGGTTGGAATGTCGAACTGAGCGTACAACAGCCGAAACATTGTAATAAACATGGCAACAAAGATGAGGACAATAGTCCAAATAATGTAAATAGTGTACATAATACCTCATCTCAGAAATATAGACAGATGCCAGATAGCATAATAACAGAAAATGGAAATGACAGGCAGAGTTCAATCTCCATCTTTGGTTGATTCTTTCTTTTATGTGCCATGTCCCTTCAGGATGTAGGCAATCATGGCTCTCCACATCTTCCTGTCCTTTGCATTTTTAATAAGTTTTGTCCTTTTGTTATTTCTCCCAAACCCTGTTCTACCATCCATTTACTCAAGTCCATCAAGTATGTTATGGACTGCTTTCCTCTGTCCCTCTTTTCCGCAATCTGTCCTGTGAATATCAAATTCTCCAAGCTCTCCTTCCTCATTACGTGCCCCAGAAATTACAAATTTCTCTTTGTGATGTTAAGTATAAGTTTCCTTTTTGTTTCCATTTTCTCCAAAACCTCATTGTTGCTCACATGTTCAGTCCATGATATCCTCAGGATCTTTCTGGAGAACCACATTTCTGTTGCTTCAAGTCTCTTCTTCATCTTTGGGAAGATTGTCCAGCATTTGCTGCCATACTGAAGGACAGATATCATGTAACAGTTCAGTAATCTTTTGGCTAATTATGTTTGCTAATAAATACCCTTAGAAAAGGCATGAACAGAATTCTCCCTGCACTCTCTTCTATTAACAGGTATCTTCACAAAAATATCTCAATAACTAAAAGAATCTGCTCTCTCTTTACCAGGAAGAAATGACTGTAAAAAGTTACTACACTCTTTGTCAACCTTGTCAAAATTCAGCCTAACAATGAAGCCAGTTTGTGGCAAATCTTCAATTACCTATTACAGTATTTTATTAGCAGTAGTTATCCTAAGTCAGTCACAGACCAGGGTAATCAAAATAATTGGAGAGCTGGACAGTTAAAATCTGAGGAGCAGGGGCAATGTATGCTGGCTTAAGAGATTAAACTTAGGATTTTTCATCAGTAATCCTTTCCTTATACAGGTTTTTATTAAAGAGAACAGTGAATGCTTGTTGAGCCTTTTGGTGAGTTTCTCTTGACGTCAAGTAGAAACTTGTAAAGGAACTTGCCAAAATTGTGTGTAATGTTCTGAGTTCTTTCAACCAACATTAGTCATTTTTAAGATCAAATGATAGCCAGTATAGCATTTATGTTGTTAAAAGTCCAGAGTTTGAAATGAAAATAAGTCTATATGCTGTGGTAGGGGAATAGATTTGTGTGTCATGTGACTAAAATTCAAAGCCATTTTAACACATGTGCAATATGAGTAAAAGAAATTTTATTGTTGGTTTGCCTTCTTTTGATGTGAAGAGCCTCCAAAATTTTCAATTGTTTTTTTTTGTTTTTTTATGTAGTTGAAGTGGCAGAGTACAGTTGTATTGTTGAACATAATCTGACAGTAACTGTAAGTTGTACACTGGATTTATGCTAAATGTTTCTAAATAAATGAATGCATCTGATTTCATGTCCCTTGTTATATTATCAGGCAACCTCTCTAAAAGAAATTCTCTATTTTTAAGTAAACCCAACCTTGTTTGCTTAATTGGAATTTTACGTCACTTTTCTCGTGTAATTAAGTTTTTGTTATCAGAACAAAAATAAAGGAAAGTAGTTAATTTTTCAGATTCTAACTCAAACTTTTTCACCAATGTTTTTCTTTTTAATTTTTCTCAATTAAAACAACAAATGTCAAGCAATATCTCTATTTAATATGATGAAAATAATGAAAGCACAATGACTTCTATAATGGTCACAAAATACCAATTTTTCTGTCTTTAATTAATAGGCCTGAAATATGTCGACAGGCAAAATGGACTCCAAAGTATACAATGCTTCCCAGAAGGAGTGTTCTACAGTCATTTACTTATTGAATAAGTAATCTTTATGCTTTACTGAGGATAAATTCTTTGCAATGAAACAATTTACTTAGCTGAGTCTCAGATCACACCTTCATTTCATTTTAATGAATATTTGATTTTGATTAGTGAAAAAATATTTTCAATAATTTTCTAATATTCAGCTAAGATGTTTGTGATGTATACACATATGTTACAAATTCACTTTGATCCTCTGAGACAGATGCTTGTAAATGAGTAAATGGTTCTGGCAAGTGAAGTAGCATCAATGATTTAAAGATCAAAAAATGAATGTCATATTTTGATGCCAATATCTGCCAAGTAAGAATGACAAAACAAAGAATAGGTCTAATGTGACATGAGAAAGAGAAAATAGAAGTGAATTCTGGAGACTGACCCAATTAGGCATTTTGCTGAAATCAACTGAGATGCATGCATTTGACAAGATGTTGTCATAGCAACAAATTCCATTATTATCAAATGGCAAAACAGAATAGAGGTTGTATGGTCGGCTGAGGAGGGAAGGAAGTGGGGAAAAGATGAAGAGGTGAAAGAGGAGAGAAAGAAAAAGAAGAAGAGATGAAGATGAGGAGAATGAATAGAATGGTGAGGCTGATGGATAGAGAGAGAAGGAAAGAGGGAAAATTATTAGAAGAGGAAAGAGCAAAGATGAAGAAAATCATAAACAAGAGGATGAGTATAAAGGAAGGAAAAAGGGAGAGGAGCAGGAGGAGACTGAAAGAATGAAAAATTGGTAAAGGATTGATAAATGTAAAAGGATGAGAAAATTAAAATAAAGGAAAAAATCAATGAAGAAGTGTAGATTGAAAAGTAATGGTCGGATATAAAATTGAAGAGGGAGAAAAAGAGAGTGAGGGATGGGGTAACATAATGAGCAAGAGTAAGAGGAAACAGAAGAGGAGAAAAAATAAACAGGAAGAGAAAAAGAAAAAGAAAGGTGTTTAAGAGTGAAAGTGAAAGTAAGAAAATAGGATGAAAATGAAAGTGAAAGTAAGAAAATAGGCTGAAAATTGAAGAAATAAAGATAGAATTAAGCAAAAAATGAAACAAAGAAAAAGGAAAGAAGCAAAAATGAAAAATATAAGGAAATAAATAAAGAAAGAAAGAAAGAACAAAACAAACATGAAAATATACAAAGATATACAAAGAAAGAAAAACAGAAAGAAAGAAAAACAGAAAGAAAGAAAAAAGTAAAAATTGAAAAGAATATAGGATGACAAAGAAAGAAAGAAGCAAAAATGAAAAGAATATAGGAAGATATAGAAAGAAAAAAAGATGAAAGAAAGAAAGAGAGAATGAAAGAAAGATGAGAGAAAAAAAAAAAAGATTATTAATTTGTTTATATATGACATATTTTATCTGCACCTGAGTTTTACTTATGGCATTTGATGATTTGATCAGAAGTTAAGCAACATTACATATGCCATTTTCTACAGATTCCAACATGTACATTAGCCATGAGTTAGCTGTTATTTAAGGCTCCAAATATGGTGCACCCAATGAGGATTGACATCACTACTCAGACTACCACATTAAGCATTACACTATCCAGAGGCAGTCTTCCTTATGAGATTATTGGAAATAAACTGGCATTTAAAAAATCAAGCAACAGTTGATGAGTTTTGTTTTATTTTTGCTAGAAAAACATTAGCCATCTTCACTGTATTCTTCTCATCAAAACTGAGTAACATTTAACTTGGAATTAATTGCATCTGGAATCTTCTTTTAGGCTTCCTGAAGCCGGAGAATGGTTTAACAATCAATGGAACAAAGCCAACATCAACACAAAGCCACATTTGTGGACTAATCAGGGAGGTATAAACTTGCTAACAACAGTTTGTAAAATAAACATGTTCAAAACTTTACCAAATTCTTCAAGGGTTTGGATTCACATCAGGATTCCCTTAATTGAAGAATACCACACTTTGAAGTTTTTTTGCACTCTTCATCTTAAAATTATTCAGATTTCTTCTCAGTTTCTCTTTACATACAAATTGTACATCCAAAGAAAAATGTAAAATGGATCCGTCTAAACATTATTTCTATGGACAAAACTAGTATAAAGAATAAGTTCAATAGGTTGATCAATCCTTGGGATGATAAATGCTTTGTCTTCTGAGTGCCTCAGAAAAATCAATTTGTTGCCAGAGTCTTGCTTGCTAACGAAAGAAATCAAATTGTTACTTTTGACAATGGCAGCAACTTTTGGGCTCATTTTTCTGTAGAGTTCATGGGTCATGATTTTTTTTTTTAATATGATCCAAATATCATTTTGTAATAAACTGAAGTTGATACCAATGAGTGTCATGTTTACTGTTATTCTGTGTAAATGATTACTCAAGCCCTCTACCATAGATCTTCTTTGTTGTCATATTTTCTTATGTGGGTCCCGGGGTGGGGGTGGGGGACAGAGAAAACAAAAAGAGGAAAAATGTTTTTTCATATCCACTTGGACTATAATGTATCATGAGGAGATTATAGGATTGTTTAATACTATTTTTCACCGAACCAAAGGCCCAAGAGCCACTCAAGGCAGATGGTTATTGAATGAAATTCTTGTAAGGGCAGAAATGGAGTAAGTACCTCCTTGCACAAATTAATTGAAACAACCACTTTAATTTCCTTTCTTTCACCATATGATCAGTTTTAGACCTACTGAAGTGACAGGGTGTGATCGATTTCTATTTTTTTTTCTCAGTCATTTACAGTGGTGTGCAGTAATATGAATCCATTTTCGGGGTGCATAATGAAATTTGTTTGGCCTTGAAAAATATTGCATCAGACTTTTATCACACCCAGACACTATTGTCTCAACTGTTGATTAGTTGTCCTTCAGCCACCGTCTGTGATGGACGTTACTCCAAGGAAAGGTACAAAAATTGTAATGCTACATGAACACACTAGCAAGCCTTACCAGTGAGCAAATCAAAGTACTATAGATTGGCTTGGAAACTCTCCTGATTTAAATCCAATCGAGAATCTGTGACCAATCTGTAAGGAATGACTTCATAGAATGGACATACGAAGTACTAACTGGGTCATGTATCATTGAAAAAAATACTAAAAAAGTAAATAGTAATGGAATTATTCGTTTTGTTTCAATTAATCTGCACAAGGATGTAAGAAGTATATATTATGAAACTGTTAAGTAATTAACTTATTCCATTTCTAGCTTGGTAAAGATGTCAGAACTTAAACAGTGTCTCATCAGTGATTTTCATTTGGGAAGTTTTCTCAATGGAAACAGAGGTCAGTGTTCAATTCTAGATAGAATATTTCAAATACTGATTTTCAAGTCAGATAGCCCACCCAACATAGAAAATCTTTCAATCAATATATATCTCTCCATTTCACTATGACATAATAACTTTTGTACAGAACAATTAATATTGTGGCTTTCAAAAGATTAATTTTAGAATTTATATCCAGATTTGTTGTAGACACCAAATTTGTGCATGGCACCTGTCAATCCTTTGAAGCACACTCGTTGAAAATCACTTGAATTGCATGAAGAGATGTTGAAAAGTTCTCAGCCTGAGTCACTTCTCAAACTTTGACCAAATAACCAAATATTTTCATGGTGGACGATCTCTTCTTGGTCAAGCCATCTGAAAATTTGATTTCTAATGTTAAGGCCAACATGAGGCAAATTATCATCTTGGATATTAAACCCTTGTTTGGGATGCTAAAATCAACTCAGTACTAAAATTCTTATAAAAGGATAATAGTTATAATATTATACTTATGCCTTATACTATGTGGTCTAATTTGCCTTATAATATTCTGCCCATCTTGATATATGCCTCATAATATTCTTTGTCTCACTATATGCCTTATAATTTGTTGACCTTTTCCCTATATTCCTTTTAACATTCTCTCTGCTTCTCTATATACCTTATAATATTCTGTCCTTCTCTCTAAATATAATATTCTGTCCTTCTCTATAAATGCCTTATAATATTCTGTTCTACAATCTAAATGCCTTATCATATTTTGCCCTTCTCTCTAGATGACATGTAATATTCTTTCCTTCTCTCTAAATATAATATTATGTCCAACTCTCTAAACGCCATGTAATATTCTGTCCTTCTCTCTAAATGCCTTATAATATTCTGTCCTCTGTAAATGCCTTATAATATTCTGTCCTCTGTAAATGCCTTATAATATTCTGTCCTCTCTAAATGCCTTATAATATTCTGTCCTCTGTAAATGCCTTATAATATTCTGTCCTCTCTAAATGCCTTATAATATTCTGTCCTCTGTAAATGCCTTATAATATTCTGTCCTCTGTAAATGCCTTATAATATTCTGTCCTCTCTAAATGCCTTATAATATTCTGTCCTCTGTAAATGCCTTATAATATTCTGTCCTCTCTAAATGCCTTATAATATTCTGTCCTCTGAAAATGCCTTATAATATTCTGTCCTCTCTAAATGCCTTATAATATTCTGTCCTCTGTAAATGCCTTATAATATTCTGTCCTCTGTAAATGCCTTATAATATTCTGTCCTCTCTAAATGCCTTATAATATTCTGTCCTCTGTAAATGCCTTATAATATTCTGTCCTCTCTAAATGCCTTATAATATTCTGTCCTCTGTAAATGCCTTATAATATTCTGTCCTCTCTAAATGCCTTATAATATTCTGTCCTCTGTAAATGCCTTATAATATTCTGTCCTCTCTAAATGCCTTATAATATTCTGTCCTCTGTAAATGCCTTATAATATTCTGTCCTCTCTAAATGCCTTATAATATTCTGTCCTCTGTAAATGCCTTATAATATTCTGTCCTCTGTAAATGCCTTATAATATTCTGTCCTCTCTAAATGCCTTATAATATTCTGTCCTCTCTAAATGCCTTATAATATTCTGTCCTCTCTAAATGCCTTATAATATTCTGTCCTCTGTAAATGCCTTATAATATTCTGTCCTCTGTAAATGCCTTATAATATTCTGTCCTCTGTAAATGCCTTATAATATTCTGTCCTCTCTAAATGCCTTATAATATTCTGTCCTCTGTAAATGCCTTATAATATTCTGTCCTCTCTAAATGCCTTATAATATTCTGTCCTCTGTAAATGCCTTATAATATTCTGTCCTCTGTAAATGCCTTATAATATTCTGTCCTTTGCTCTAAATGCCTTATAATATTATGTCTTGCCGTGTACCTTGTTATATGTTGTTTCTATATATACTATCTCCCTATAAATTATATGCCTTATAATATATTTTGTTTCCCTTATAATATTCAGTGTCTGACCATATGCCTTATAATTTTCTGTCCATCTCGCTATATATCTTATAATATTCTGTGTCTCCCTAAATGCCTTATGATATTTCATCTTTCAACCTCATAATATTTTATCAACCTGTGAACATTCCATTGCATGTCTTTGTAATCTAGAAAAAAAAGATTAAATAGCAAATCTTAAAAACAAAACAAAAAAGAAATGAAATTCTTTATAATGTTAAAAATGGTTGATTGACTTAAAACTCTTTATCTGCAAGAACAGATAGCATTTGTCTTTCCCCTTCTTCTGCCAATACTTCTTCTTCATTTGACCTTTATGAATGCCATTCTTGAAATTCCCTGCCTCTGGAAATAAAATCGCTCTTTGCCGAATTCTGATTATAAAATCAAGATTCTAACTTTGTTCAAGTTTAATCCTGAGTTTTATTCATTATAGTTTAATCGGAACTTTTCCAATTCCGTAAAATCATTACTGGATGTGTGGTGAGTTATGATGTTTGTATCGGAAGAATCAATATGTCACTGGGACAGCATCCAAAGTATACACTATATGAGTAAATAAGTATACAGACATTTATTAACATATAGATGTATATATAGGTTTTCCCGTCAGTAGGCAGCTAAATTTTTGTAAATTTCTGCTTCTCATTCTTTCACTTCCTCTCTCACACTCCCTTTAATGAACCTTCCCCCCTTCCTCTGCTTGTGTTTCTATCTCCTTCTCTCTCTTTCTCTAATTTAGTTTTCTGTCTCCTTTTCTATAACTCGAATATATATATATATATATATATATATATATATATATATGTATATATAAATTTTATTGCACTGTTTTAAGAATAGTGTTTTTGATTATCAGAATTTTATTCTATGTGTACCAACTCTGTAATTGTTTGTATATATATGTATATATATATATAGCATAATGAGAGGCCACGTATACTATCTTGATATGTATATAATATCTGGATAAAATAAATGAAACAAAATTGGGTGTTTTTTTATGAAAGTATTTATTTCTGTGTTTTTGTAAATAAATATATACAAAAACACAGAAATAAATACTTTCATAAAAAAACACCCAATTTTGTTTCATTTATTTTATCCAGATATTATATATATATATATATATATATATATATATATATATATATATATATATATATATATATATATTGCACTGTTTTAAGAATAGTGTTTTTGATTATCAGAATTTTATTCTATATGTACCAACCCTGTAATTGTATGTATATATATATGTATATATATATATATACAAACAATTACAGGGTTGGTACACATAGTATAAAATTCTGATAACCAAAAACACTATTCTTAAAACAGTGCAATAAAATTTATTCAAAATTATGACATATGCATATTATGAAATCACTACAAAAATTGCAATTTTGTTTCAACACTACTAGTGTCCAATCAAGGTGTTGATTGCAAAATTTTTAATTTTATTTGTAAATTTAACTGTGAAATTAAAACTTTATTTGTTATATTGATTTCTAATTTAATCTAATGTGAACTTTAATTAATTAATAGATTGTACTTAGGGTATATTGTTATGTTATTTTATAAGTACCATATTCTTGTATTCTGATTGGTCATCATAGGTTACATAACATTATTTTCCCTACTGAGGGGGGGGTTGAACTCTTACAACTCTTTATTTCGCAATCAGCACCATCAATTGATAAGACACCAGTAGTGTTGAAACAAAATTGCAATTTTTCTAGTGATGTTATAACATGCATATGTTATAAAATTTATTCAAAATTATGTATATATATATATATATATATATATATATATATATATATATATATATATAAAAGTGGACATTGAAATCAAAAACCAGAGCAATCAGCAACATCACTTGATAAGACACCAGTAGTGTTGAAACAAAATTGCAATTTTTCTAGTGATGTTATAACATGCATATGTTATAAAATTTATTCAAAATTATGTATATATATATATATATATATATATATATATATAAAAGTGGACATTGAAATCAAAAACCAGAGCAATCAGCAACATCAATTGATAAGACACCAGTAGTGTTGAAACAAAATTGCAATTTTTCTAGTGATGTTATAACATGCATATGTTATAAAATTTATTCAAAATTATGTATATATATATATATATATATATATATATATATAAAAGTGGACATTGAAATCAAAAACCAGAGCAATCAGCAACATCAATTGATAAGACACCAGTAGTGTTGAAACAAAATTGCAATTTTTCTAGTGATGTTATAACATGCATATGTTATAAAATTTATTCAAAATTATGTATATATATATATATATATATATATATATATATAAAAGTGGACATTGAAATCAAAAACCAGAGCAATCAGCAACATCACTTGATAAGACACCAGTAGTGTTGAAACAAAATTGCAATTTTTCTAGTGATGTTATAACATACTTATGTTATAAAATTTATTCAAAATTATATATATATATATATATATATATATATATATATATATATATATATATATATATATATATATATAAAAGAGGACATTGAAATCAAAAACCAGAGCAATCAGCACCATCAATTGATAAGACACCAGTAGTGTTGAAACAAAATTGCAATTTTTCTAGTGATGTTATAACATACTTATGTTATAATATTTATTCGAAATTATATATATATATATATAAAAGTGGACATTGAAATCAAAAACCAGAGCCGACAATCTGTTCAACAATCTGTTTCATGCTAAACGCAAACATCAGTCCTGATTGCATTTAGCATGAAGCAAACTGCCGCCACAAGAGGTTGACATCAATGTCGACCTTTGCATATACATATTCTCTACTCCTTTTTGAGCACTTTTATCATATATAGAGTGGACATAGAATTCAACATTGGATGTTAACTGTCATAACTCATGTGACATTTAGGCCATATATATATATATATATATATATATTGTCAAAAATTTTCCTTAAATAATATTTAAAAATAAAATAATTAAAAAATTTTTTAAAATGGGAGCTGGTAATATACATACTTATATTTGATATGTAATAATAATTTTTAAATAAGTAATTTAAGTAATTCTATTACATTTATTTGTTTTAAAACGAAATATAGTCTATTAGTAATTAAAAGTATAAAAATATTTTAAAATTCTAGTTCAATATAACATATTCTAATCCAAACACCCCTTTTAGAAAGTATCTTTATGTATACAAGTACGAAATTTAATGGAAAAAATGGCAAAAAATTTTTTGTCGTTGATAAAAAAACAGACGGCATGCGATGAATGGATGTCATAATTCGTTGAAATATGCATCCTTACCCTACCTAGAATTAACCTCTTTTTCGAACGTAAGTCATAATTGATACAATAATAGTTAATAAAAATGAACATGCTACGGCCCCTGTCTAAATGATTGGATTTCTCTATATCCTTAGAAACAAAAAAATTATGAATGTATGTGGTTTTAAAACTAAGTAAATTTAAAAATACGTTATTCCAAAATTTGCTTGAAGATGAAACAGAACTAATACTTTTAATTTAATTATATAATTAAATTTGATGTTTTTAGCTTTGGTTTTTGAAACATGGTAATTCCTGTGTAGCAAAGAAACCATATTTTTAAATCAGTTAATTTATAACATATATATATATATATATGGTTGCTACTTACTATATCTATGTATATATAGTTTCTTGTTTGTTTGAATATTGACATATTTGTCTGTCAAATTTTTTATTAAATATTTTTTAATTTAATAAAAACTTTGATTGACAGAACATAAGAATTATTGCTGGTGAGGTACACCATATTTATACTTGCGTGTGTGTGTGGTTGTAAGAATTCAGATATAAATAAAAAAAATATCTGCAAAAAGACAATGTGAATAAAGACAAAAGGAAAACTTTCCTTTACCGACGTGTTTTGTTCTCTGATGGACTTTATCAAGACAAATGTAAGGATTTTATTTTGCAACAATTTTTATATAAATTTTAAAAAATTTTTATAAATTTATATTTTTACAAATTTTTCATAAAAATTTGCTTCATTAAAGTTCTCCAAGGGATGAAATGAGTCTTTTACACACATATATATATATATACATTACATATATATATATATATATATATATATATATATATATATATATATATATATATATACTCAAGTATAGGATAGGTCTACACGGAATAAATTCCAGTAACCAACAAATACTATTCTTAAAAGAGTACTCAATACAGAGTAGAGTAAATATAATTATTTATTCGAAAATTATAACATAAATATGTTATAAAATCAGTACAAAAATAGCCATTTTG